>OX424573.1:137191043-137683543 GCA_949152435.1 Gastracanthus pulcherrimus
CGTTTATTTTATCTAACAATCATTTTCTTTTGTAAACGTTCCTTTTAAGTGACTATTCTGTCTTGAAATATTTTACTTGGGGGTTTTTGGGGTCGCTGAGTTAGAATCTACTACTAAAATTTCGATTTTTTCAAATCCAAAATGGCGAATTCAAGATGGCGGATGAAAATCTTGGGAACAGCACATTTTTGTCTGGAAATGAGTATTCGGGGATTTTTGAGGTCGCTGAGTTAGAATCTACTACCGAAATTTCATTTTCTTCAAATCCAAGATGTTATTGCCATTAAACTTTGGACCTCTAAGGGAGAGGCAAGGGGACTCACGTTAATCAAGCACGCCAAAGGAAACAGATCTTACTACGTCCACGTCGTTGTTTCTGGGTAACGCTAAAAGTGAGAATAAGGACTGAACGTAAAATTTCTCGCTCTATCGGTTTCCGGTATTATTACTGGGATTTCCGATTAAAAAAACCAGTTGACCTTCAAATGACCTTCAAGGTCAAGTCCAAAGTCAAATTGAAGGTCACAATTACATCCCTTGTTCAACACACCGAATCCGGTATCAAAAATAAGGGTTTCCATTTGAAAATATGAGGTCGACCTCGAAACAACCTTGAAAATGAGGTTCAAGGTCAAATCCAAGGTCACCGTCGGGTATCCCGTAAAGATTTACCTAGGGTATGACCTTTGTTTGTTTTGTTTTACCACTGAACTCGCGAGATTTTTAAGAAGTCATTATTTGACCTCTATTTGACCTCTAGGGGTTACCTCAACCCCATACCTCAATACATATCCGGATGTAAAATTTTCCGCTCTTTCCGATTCCGCTATAAAAAATAGGGGTTTCCATTTGAAAATATGAGGTCGACCTCGAAACAACCTTGAAAATGAGGTTCAAGGTCAACTCCAAGGTCACCGTTGGGTTCCTTGTTCAAAGTTACTTAAGGAATGACCTTGACCTCTTCCAGAAAAGCAGTACTTTAGAAAATATTCAGCCGTCCCGGGACTTAATTGACACCCTGTATATATATATGAGAAAGAGAGAGAGAGAGAGAGAGAGAGAGAGAGAGAGAGATTCTTTTATTCAATTATTATAGTAACAAATTTTTGATAATTATTAAACCCCCTCATACACATTCAATTTAATGCACACAGGAATATCCATCAATTAATTAAATTAATGAAATTTACACATGCGAATTTGCAAAAATTTTGTATTTGCTTACGATATAAAAATATTTTCTTAATAATTCTATTATGCCTAATCATACCAAATTGTGTAAAACTATGTCGCTCTATGCCAATATGTACCGTACCGTGCTAATCTGTGCCAGACTGTGTAGATTCGTGCTAAGCCATGCCAATCTTAAAAAAACTGTAGACAAAGTATTTTCTGTCAAAATTTGTAACTATGCCACAATGTGCGACACTATACCAAAGTGTGCCAAACTGTGCCAAACTATGCGAAACGTCCGAAATGGCATAGGTTTAGCATGACTTGGCATAGTTTGGCACAGTTTGACACAATTGGGCACAGTTTGGCACACTTTGGCACAATTTTCATTTCCACTAGGGTACCTATGAATGTCAAATGGTTCAATCAGCTCTAAACTTAAAAGAGAGTGTATATCAATTGAAACATTTAAGGGGTCTACCCTAATTAGACGCGCAAAAAAAATGACTATTTTCACGATTTTTTTTCATTGTTTTAAATTAGAAATATTAATATGTGAAGTATGAGGCTTCATAAATACAATCTTTTTATTAATTTTTTTGTTTTTTATCGTATAAAAATGGAGGCCAAAAAAATATCCAAAAAAAAGATGAGTGCGCCCTGTTGATGAAATCTCCGGAGTGGATTACCTGAAACAAAAAAAAATTCAGTAAGGTAATAACTATGTCGCATATTATACGATTTTTGATTTTTTCAAAATTGGCAAAATGGCGGCCATATTTCGAAAAGTAACAAAAAATCACCTTTTTTTCATCAGTTTTTTTTTTAAAACCAAATTTAACTCAAAAATTGTATAATATGCGACATAGCTACCATCATAAAGAATATGTGGTAAAAATTTGGTAAGGATTGATGCAGTAGTTTCCGAGATTTTTTCAACGAGCCGTACAAAAATGTCATTTCGAGAAAAACGCGTTCAAAGTTTTTTTTAACGAAAAAACGTGAAAATTTCTTACCTACGCTTAATCAGCGATGCCTGCACCGTACATTATGCCTTCAGTTTCTTCATAATGTACCGTCTCATCCAAAATAGCCTTCCTTCGATTAATTCTGGCCTCCTTAGAGGCATCTCCACTGCGGCGGTTTGCAACTCGTACGCGCGTTAGATCTCGCTCAGCTACGAACTGCTCGGCGATATTGCCGATTTTGACGCCCATCACATCCAATATTTTTAATATTGGCTTCAATCCTTCATTGAAAATACACGCAGCTGTTTGACACGCGATTTCAACAGTTTTTTTCCCACTAAAGATGTGTTTAGGAACCATCGACCAGACGCAGTTGTTGAAAGACTCGTTGTTATTTTGCGTGTTTCCGCCGAGGCACCTTTCAAGGAGTTCTTGTTTTGTCAAATCCTCGTAGATTGGTTTGAGAACTTCTTGAGCATCTTCAGCGAGAGCAGGAGGATGTTTAAATTGTCGAACGGTGTTGTTTTTCACAGCTTTGTTATATTTACACTAGGATTCAGAACAGTATGAATGCTGTGGTTTGCTGTCGGTTGAAATCTTATGATAAAATCAGACAGTTCTTTCATTAATTTTATCGTTAAATCTTGAGTTTTAACAACAGGAACTTTTTTACGCTGGTTTTTCTTTTTTTAGTGACAACTTTTTTTGCTGGAGTTTTTTTCTCGTCCTTCTTTGCAGCTTCTTTGCTGGAGTTTTTTCCTCGTCCTTCTTTGCAGCTTTTCTTGCCTGTATAAGATTTTTTTTAGCTTCACTAGCACGTTTGAAAATTCTTTTTGCGACGTGTAACACACACTCTAACTTTTTAACGATCACTCCTTCACCATACGGGTGTGTATCGAGCAGTATTTTGAAAGTCTTCGTGTCACCATCGTCGATGTAAAAACCATAACGCACAGAAAATTTTTCGAGAGATTCCAAAAACATTTGACATATACCGTCGACTTCCATTTTTCCGGCACTACCTGAGTGATTAGCACTGCAATTTTTTTGGTGCACTTCGTGCCATGCTGCATATTCAATCGTGTCCTCTGTTCCTTTTCTTCTTTCACATCCTTTGCAGTAGCTTGATTTGATAACGACGTTCGCAACTTTTTTACTGTGTTTATATATCAAAGAAACTATGCCAACAAGAGAAGAAAATCCTCTTTTTTGCCAGGAACCGTCTCCTGAAACGGTTACAATATCTTCGGGTTCTCTGTGCTGAGCATTTAGGAGTTTTTCTTCTCTAACAGCCTTTAGCATCACTATATCGAAAACACTTTTCACAGCGATAGAGACCGAATAGATAATATGATAATAAACAGAGGAACTCATTCCAGATCCAAGTTCCATTAGGTCAATAAACATGTTTATACCACTCCATCCAATACCAATCAATCGCATAACAAACACAAGGCGACGGTTGACTTCGTATCCAGTCGCAATCATCGGACACGAATTAATATATTTTTCTCCACACTCACAAGTAACACAAATTTTAAAACCGAGTCCTCGCTGTCCATACTTAGTAAATGTAACATCGTTATTACACACTTTACATTTCAAAAACTGTTGTAACGAAGAAAAAACCAGGTAAAAATGCATGATGCTGTACCCTAACGTTTGATCTACAGGCACGTCGAAACTCGTATCTTTCGACTTGTTCAGCTTCTCTGCAGATGCACTAGCAAGACTTGTGTTTGCCTCATGGGCATTTGGAAGAACTCCATGAAATTTACGTATTTTCGCTTTCGAACCTGGACGTCTCCAGTTTTGTTTTTGATGGATAGTTTTCTTGTCCATCTCGGCAATCACGAGCACAGATGTTTACGCTTACAAATTTCAAACACGACTAATATAGGTTGCTACTTGCTTGAAATTCAAATATACAGGTATCTTTCGAAAAATAAGGGGTCACGAATGAATAGATTTGAGTAGGGATAGTATATACACGAAAGGTTTCAGCTGCTCACGTAAACAAAGGCAGGTAGACGATACCGCTCCGAACGGTCACTATTAGCGCGCTCAGGTAACTAAGTAAAAGTCCCTCAAAAGTACATTTAGACTGCTCGGATCTTTATGAAAATTTAATATGATACTTTCAAATATTAGTCCAGTCAAATTAGTTTTTGAGGTATCAATAATCCCAATGACATCGGTTAAGGGCTTAAATTGTTCGGAAGAGTGTCTAGAATGATAATCTGAAGACGTGAACAATGGATCCCGTAAGCTTTATAAACAATTAACAATTAAAGTTGGATTTCTGCACTTTTTTTCTTATTTCGCTCTGTATCTTGGAATGTATTGATTTTAAAATGAAAAAGTTATTAAAAAAAGTTGTTCGTTATTAAATTTTCTATAAAAAAGTCAGCGAGGGCACATTTCTATCTATTATAGTTTCTTTGCAAATTGCAAAAGAACGCTAAATTCGTGAAAATTGAAAATTGTTTATAACTTTTGAGAAAATTAATATTTTTCAATCATATTTCAGAAAAATATAGTACTCAAGTAATAGAAATAGCATGCAAAATTTCAAGTCTCTATTCATTATAGTTTTTTCTAAAATGATAGCTATATTTCGAAATTTTTTTTTTTTCACGGTACTGGCAAATGTTAAAAAACCAGTCAGATTAGTCGCCCTTGTTCATACGCAATCTAGAAGAGTTATATTTTAATAAACTTTTTCGAGAACTGCAAAATTTTAATTAGGGGCTCTCTGGGATGTAAATGTTTATAAAACGCTTAATTAACTTTTTATGTAGGAGACAATATTTTAGTCCGATTTTAATCAAACAAAATTCATTGCAAAGCGGCGATTTTTATCTTAATTTTGAAAAAAAAATCGTTTTTCTACGAGCATTAGGAGCCAAGATACATTTTTTTTTTATAATAAGCCATTGCTCAGTACACAAATGAGATATTGCAAATTTTCAAATTTGCTGCTACAGTTGAAAACTTATACCTTTAGGATAACTGCCACTCGTAACTCTAAAATCAATTTTTAACTACAAATTCAATGTCGGAAAGCAATGACCGCTCAACAAAGGCCGATCAGCAGCGCGGGAGACGGAGTGGGGGCACCGCCGCGCGCTCGAAACTCAAAGCTTACAAACTTACTTCAAATCGTAGCGCTCGGAAAAAATCGCCGTAAATCGGTCAATTTTTATTGTATTTTGCTCTTTTTTTTTAATTTGGGGTAGCGCGAGTAAAAAATAACATTGGTGTCATTACTTTTAGTCAGTTAATTTATTTAAACCTTTAAAATGTAATAAATTTCATTTTATCATTTTTTCCTGCATCAGAATCGCTTTTTACATTACATTAAGAAAGTTTCGCGACTATTTACACATTCTTTTAATTATATTATTCATTTGCTTTTGAAGATTCGTATTTCAAGTAGCGACGGAATAAATTCAAATATATAAAGGGTCAGGAGTATCCATTAAATAAGATTGATGTCATCAAAGTATCGTTATCATTTATTTTTACAAACATTTTTCATATTTTACATTAAAAATAATAATCGTACATTAAAAATAATTACAGTAAATAAAATAATCAATCTAATCGCTGTCTTTTGTTCTCTTGCGTAGATTCATTTTCGTTTTCTTCATTTTCATCATTAATATCGTTGCTTACTGTTTCATCTTCTATCTCTACAGTTACTTCCTCTATGTTGGAGCAAGATTGTCCATGACAATTATGGCAAATATCAGAGCAAGGAAGGCCATGTTTTCTACAACTACAAGTCATGCTCCAATAAATTTGTAGGAATCAGACTTGCAGATGTATATGTAGGCCTTAAGCCTCCAGTAGTAACTTTCCAGCCCCACTTTAACGGATCTTTCGAATTACCAAGCCACTGCTGGATTTGTAAGTGCGTTCTATTGGAATGTTCGGCATTTGCCCCTTCAGTTGGAGGTAAAGTGTCAAGCTTAAAAGACGATTTGATCGATAATTTCTTAAACAGTAAATATCGCAACGCATTCAAAGACATGTCTTTATTTTGATTTGAATATAATCGTTTGATTATTGTATTACCAGCCTCAGCAATGCTAGCATGATCGGCATTAAAATCATAAAATTTTTGCGCAATTTTTACAAGTTCGTCGCTTTTGTCAAGTAATTTAGTCAATTTATTTTTAACTAGCCTGTAGAAAGCCGATGTGGTATCACAGCCACTAAATGCATGTAAAAACGCAACTATATTTTTTAGTTTTGAATATTTAAAACTATTGTTGCTATAAAGCTTTTCGTGAATTTGACCTTTTCCAGGTTTTAACAAATAAATTGATTTATTATCAGGAGCCAACTGAGTTAAAATAACGAGTAGATCTACGTCTTCGCCAACTATCACAGAATTTGTAACGCTATTACACACTTCAAGTGCCGTTTGTACAATTAACATATCAGCATCTTCTTCCGCTTGTAAAGTACGATATCCCGCTGCAGATAGATCTTCTTGTAGCATAGTGACTAATCTATTTTTATTTTTTTCATTTGACAAAAAAGTCTCCTGCGAAGTTGTTATGTTCATTGAACGTTCGAACGGGATCTCTCTACCAACTTGACGTGTCATTCTACGAGCTCGTTCTGCGCTTTTGGTGTGTAAATTTGCTGATATATCGGGGTATCCATCAAAAACTACTACACTATCCTTAAAATATTTTTGTATGTAAGCTACGTACTGATTTAAGATTGAATTGTCGCTTTGATTTTGTCGCCACACTACACGATGTAATAAAAATCCACCATCGATAATATATACAGCATTTTGCAAGGATAATCTTACAGATTCTTCTAAAGGTACAAAATTTTCATAAAATACAGCTTTTTGCGTTTTGCGCATGCCACCTTCGTTAAAAAGAGAGAGAGAGAATGGCGCAAGTTCATATTGCAAAAACTCCTGCATGTCTTCTTTTTTTTTCTATATGAACAGATATTCTTTGGAAAAGTAAAGTCGGATCAATCGGGATAATGTCATTGTCGACTTTAACTGAAGAATTGACCGCTCTAATAGGTAAAACTCTATTTTTTCTTTGGAACTTAACGTCGCCAAAACTTTTTCCGGTAATTGATTGCAGTACTGAATTACCTATTCTAAAAGCATCGTGACAATTGATAATTTCAGTTCCTTTCACACCAGTACTAATCGACATAAGAAAGTCGGTTTGCGGGAATGGATTATGCATTTCCAAAAATTTTAGTAATTTAATACGGTCACAATTGTCTCTATTTATGCGAGAACATCTTAAATCTACGTGTTGTTCAGATGTACTTGAATGAATTTTACAAAAAGACTCCATAGCTTCAGAAACTTCTACAAGTACAAGCATAGACAAAATCCACTTTGCTAACACACTTTGAGTAATCCCTCGACCATGTGTTAATCCACCAACAATTTTCATGGATCTCATGAGCACTTGCTCAATTGTCATGTCAGACCAAATTCCTGACCAATATTTTTCTGACTTTCGAATTGTAAAAAAACCTAATTCAGTGAATGTTTTATATTCATGGATATCCATAATAGATTCAAGATTAAGCATGTCTTGTAAATATAAATGAGCACTTTTCGCATATAAAAAGTGACCGCTAGCGTGAAAAATCGGTAGCATTTGTTGTTAGCTATTTAAGTGCAATTTCCAATTCCCGCTCCTTTCAGCTTCGATAAATTGTTTTAAAATAGTAATCATCTCTATATACTGTATCCACAATTGAGCTGTAGGGCCATTATTTTTTAAAATATCAACGTGAGATACAAATTTTTCAACAATATTTTTAAGATCATCGGTTACTTTTGACATAAAACTTTCACTTTTATCGTAATACTCAGATAATAAATTATTTAAACAATTTGTCTCTTCTGAAGAAAAATTAATTGATTACAAAATGATTTCGATTAATGCCGACTGTACAAGAAGATGACCCCTAACAGCTCTCGAATATGCGTGTCCAGATAAGATTTTCGGTACAGATGCCTCCGCATATATTTCTGAAAATAATTCGACTAAACCGCTACCTTCCATGATATACCCTATGGCGCCGATATAATACATTACAGTGTGAAAGCCACCTAATCTAACAATAACAGAACTCAAATTATAATCTACATCATTTGTATTTCGACAAACTAATATTTCGCGCGCTTTCAAGTACAGTGGCTGATCAAATGTAACGAAACAATTTTTTTGCCCTTTAGATTTACATTCACGATCAGCTTCTAATAATACTGTGAAAATTGTATCGAACTGGCTTGGCGGATTATTAACAAAGCGCAGTGGTACGACTTTTGATGTAGCGAAATTTCCATTCTTTGCTGTACACTGTTCCATAAATCCACTCCAGCTCGGAATAATACTTGAATTTACTTTTTTACTATAACACCAAATTAAATCCGTCGGCGTCATTTTGATTGTACTCGAGATAATGTTTTTTAACTTCAAATCCTCTATCAGAATACTTTTCAGTCCAACTGAGCTTCCCCGATCGAATGTTTGAACTTCAACAAATCCAAAGCGCCCTACGTAATCTGATGATGGAATTTTTTTCAATCGTTCAATTTTTTTACTACTAGTAACAGAAGATCCTAGTGTAACGCACATAATACCACCCATCGAATGAAAAGTATTTAAACCATCGATAGTATTGGTATTATGATCTTTTCATAAAGAAAAATTCTTGCTTCAATATTAAACAGTTCTTTTGAACTGAAAATAATATTTAACGTACAGTAAAATGTTATTCAAGTTGAATAGAAGAATATATTTTGTCAGTAAAACTCAAGCAAATTGAATATAATATTTTTATGTCATAAGCTCTTTTCATATAAATGAAAATTAACATTTTATGAAAAATCTTCCCTTAGTGTTCCTTTGTATATATGTGAAATTTACAGTTTTCACACTTGCTGGAAGAAAAAAGTATTTAAAAGTATTAAAATAATAATATTTTTTTATTTTATTTATGTATAACAATGCTTGATAAAAAATCTCAAATCTCTGTCTATCATTCTAAAAGAGTAATGAGCAAGTATGTCAAATGAGTTACAATCGCAACCAACAAATCTCCATCAAAAATCATATTTTAGTAGCTTGTTGCTTTAGTAACTGCTTACCTCCAAAGCTTCAAGTCTCTATCTATCATACAGAAAGAGAAATTAGCAAATATGTAAAATGAGTTGCTATCGCAAACACCAGTTTTCAATCAAAAATCATATTTTAGGTTACTGATGAACTATCCAAGTGTCTTGGTTAGTTTCTAATAATTTAATATTCAATATATAGGTTGCAACTACTTACCTCCAAAGTTTCAAGTCTCTATCTATCATACGGAAAGAGAAATGAGCAAATATGTAATAGCGCTTTCACAGTAGCGTGTGCGCTAGACAATTTTAAACTCTGCCGTGGATTACGAGCAGTTGTCGAGGATACATTAGCGGGTGTCGCTTTGCCTCTCAAACACGAGCCATGCTTGACCATACACTATAGAGATCTGGAAGTGCCGGAACATAATAGGCTGGGTGCACAATAGACTACAGCGCTACGCTGAACACATAAATTATATCTATAGATATGCAATATATAGATATACAATAGCATCAAAGCACGCTGAATTTACAAATTTGGCCACTCCATGCACCCAGCCTATTAGTTCGGCGCTCGTGGTGCAAAGGAGCTCTCCACAATCATATGTCCGGCGTATGCGATTCATACGCCGCCAAATGAACGACTTATATTTCTATTTCTTCTATATCCATTTCTCCTCGAGAACGTTTTTGATTGGATGACGTAAGAGACGCATACGCCAGACGTACGATTGTGGAGAGCTCCAGGTATACCGTTGTGGGTGTGATCTTGCTTCGAGTTTTACGCTCTCACTTGCACAGCTTGGTGCTGCCCCCGTGCGTTCGCGCCCCTCGGTTAGGTGATGCCTCCGTAGGGTCTCTCTTCATGCTGACCCACGCTCCACGCGCTGCGCTCTGTGCACCGACAGTCCGCGTGTTCCAACGTGCCGAACACACGGACTGTCGGCGCACAGAGCGCGGCGCGCGGAGCATGGCTACTCATGAAGAGAGACCCGTACGTTAGCGCCGCCCGATATTGGCCTCGTTCGATATCACCGCTCGCGGCTACCTTCAGGTGTCTCCGTATGTTTAGCGCCGCCCGGTGTTGGACCCGTTCGCAAGCGACGCCTGCGCAGGTCGCGGCTACCTTCCGGCACGCAGGCTAGATACGGGAGCGCGCGGCCACGCGCGGCTACCTTCGGACACGCACGGCTGGCTACGAGTGCGCGCGACTACCTTCGGGTACGCGCGGCTACCTTCGGGTACGCGTGGCTACCTTCGGGTACGCGCGGCTATCTTCGGGTACGCACGGCTACCTTCGGGTACGCGCGGCTACCTTCGGGTACGTGTGATACCCTCGTGTACCCCGTGTACACTCGTGTACCCTCGTGTACGGGCTGCCCCTTGTGGGCAGGCTGCCCCCTTGTGGGCAAAAGGGCCGCGAACGGGCCGAGCTTTCACTGACAGGGTGACCAACGCATGAAATTTTCCTATGCGTGAATCAAATGAACGCACCGACATTCGCACACAGTAGGCACTACATACGACCATCTGGACTGCTGTCAGCTGTGTTGTGCAGTATAGGTTACCGATTTGTACATATTTGGGAATCTGTAAATATTGTGCAATAGAAATAAAGAAGAGCAATTATTTAAAAAATTACAAGTAAGTTGTCAGGTTCTTTTTATTTTTACACGATTGATACTCATTTTTCTAATACTTAAGGAGATGTCGGAGCTAAAATCGTGTTTTTTCTTTCAGTGATTACTTATAATACAGGGAAATATTAAGAGCAGAGCCCCGTAGTGTTGTTTCTAATGCATCAGTATTATTAGTGTTTTCTACGTGTTAGGTAAGTGTTAATGATTTGAAGTACTCTTAATTATTAAATAATAAATTATATTTTATATTTTAATGAATAGTTGGCATTACGTTTATTCAATTAAAATTTTGCGAATTGAGAGAATAGTAATGGATTGAAGTGATGTTAACTATTAATAGTAAAATATAATACAGTAATTTTAAACAGTAGCTTTGATATTTATAAATTAAATTTCATGGTACATTTAAAGTTGTTTTAATCATTTTAGTTATTTTAAAGTGCATTCTTTTTCTAATTTTAAAATAGTTGAATAATACATGTAATTTTTCATTTACATTTTTTATTGCAATGTAATTGTTTGTATTATTTCAGATTACGTTGCATCATCATGTCCACTACGTGCTTACTTTGTGATGAAAATATATTGGAGGGCCAACGATCAAAAACGTTTAAAGCAGGTGGCATTAGTACTTTGATACAATCTAGTTTACGCAGAAAAGATGGGAAGTATCGAAGGATGAAAGACTTGACTTCAATAGTAGTACACGACACTTGTTATGTTGTATACAATCGTGAAAGCAGCATAAATAAAGCCAAAAATGCATCTGCATCGACTTTAAAATCACGACGGTTATCAGGTCAAAAAGAATTTGATTTTTCTAAATGCTGTTTCTTTTGCGGTGAAGATGCATCAGAAAAGTTTATAGAACAACAAAAAAAGAAAGCTATAAAGTATCGAAAGTCCGTTAGTTATGTGATTAAATCTGATTTGCGATGTAATCTTATCAAAATTGCAGAGTCAAGAAGCGACGCTTTTAGTAATGATCTTCATGAGCGACTTATTGGTGTAGATAATATTGTTGAATTAGGCGCTCGTTACCATGCTCATTGTTATACGAAATTTATGAATTTTTCTACGCACGATCGTCCTGCGGGACGTCCAGTAGATAGCCAACAGTATAATGCTGTGCAATTTGTTATAGATTATCTACTGAATCATAGAAGCGAATGTCAATTTTTACTTTCTGATATATTAGACGATTACGAGGGCGAAATTCCGGAGAAAAGATATATACTTAAACATTTACAGAAGTATTTTGAAGATGATATACTTATTCATAATTCTAGAAAGGATACAATTATTAGTTTTTGAGATATTGGAGGTAAAATACTGTCTGATCACTGGTCCAGCAATCGTTTCGCTGATGAAGACGAAGAACGCGAAAGAATTATCAAAACTGCGGCTCTTATTGTATTAAATGATATTCGTTCTGAAGTTTATGACACAACTCATTATCCCGCACCGAATTATTTTTTAGAAAACGTTGAAAAAGATATTCCTAAAACGTTGCAATTGTTTTTAGATGTCATTCTGAAGAAAAAAAGTGTATGACTAACTCAGACAATGAGAAATGGAACAACCGAGTCAATTTTTATAGTCATGCTATTATTGCAACTGTCAGGCCGCGATCTTTTATATCACCGCTTTTACTAGGATTATCATCAATGCTGCATAAAAAATACGCGAGTAAAGATCTTATTGACTCTTTGTCATATTTAGGCTTGTGTTCGTCGTACAATGAAACGTTATTATTCGAAGCTTCCATTTTAAACGATCCACAAGTTTGTAAATACGAAAATTCATACGTCCAGTTTGTATTTGATAATGCTGATATATATATATATATATATATATATATATATATATATATATATATATATATATATATATATATATATATATATATATATATATATATATATATATATATATATATAGTGACAAAATTTATCAAGGGGCGCGGCAGCACCCGCTGGCACGTATAAGTACCCATGGTACGATACGAAGCCGAAGGGCGCACCGTCGCCTTTTATACGTCTAATTGTGCCTTTTTAACCTCTTCAAAATCTTTAAATATCAATATCTAAACACTGATTGACTTATGTGCAGTCTATTGACACTGTTTTAAGAGATAATAATTTAGTCTATCACGTAAAAAAAGTTTCTGTTAAAAAAGATTCATCTAATTAAAGATATAAAGCATAATATATTTGCTCAAATTTTTTCTTTTCATTTTGTTCTCCGCATTTCCGTTTTCTCTAATCATATATATGTGACTTCCGTTTTCTCTACTTATATGTATATAATATACACATATCATATGTATAATACACATATACACACATACAGACCATATATATATAGTGCCTGCAGACAGTGCAGACGACAACCACAAAATCTTCTAACCTATTATCAAAATCAAATGTTGAAGGATGAAGGACGCGTTTATGTCATTTGTATTATTAAAATAAAACGGGTTGTTTTTACGTGATTTGTTTTTATTACGTGATGAAATCTCTGCACAACGATTTCGAAAAATATCGTACGTCCGAAAAAGTGGCAAGACGGTCATGTGGAATAAAATTATTGCAATCCCAAGTGTAGTTGGAAAAAGCTGCAGTTTTACATGGTAAGTTTTTTAAGTGAATTTTCATAATCAAATAGGGCTACATAATGGTTTAGGTAAAATTGCAAAAGATTACTTCAAGTAGTTTAAAAGAAAATGGAGTCAATGAAACTTTCAAGTTACCCATACACAAACATTTATTTATTTGAAAGTAACACATAATATACTCATGTTCTATCCAGATATAAAGTCAACGCTGGCTCAGAAGGGTCATTTTAATGAAATTATAAAACTATAATTAATCAAATGTTTGCAAGCTCAGGTTTATAATTACATTAAAAAGACTCTTTTCACTCAGCGTTGACTTGATATCTGAATAAAACATGAGAATATTATAAGGTTCTTTCAAAGGAATTTTTTTAAAATTTATTTTAAGTGAATTTTCATAATCAAATAGGGCTATGTAATGGTTTAGGTAAAATTTCAAAAGATTATTTCAAGTAATTTAAAAGAAAATGGAGTCAATCAAACTTTCAAATTACCCATACACAAATATTTATTTATTTGAGAGTAACACATAATATACTCATGTTTTATCCAGATATAAAGTCAACGCTGGCTCAGAATGGTCATTTTAATGAAATTATAAAATTATAATTAATCAAATGTTTGCAAGCTCACGTTTTTATTACATTAAAAAGACTCTTTCACCCAGTGTTAACTTGATATCTGAATAAAACATGAGAATACTATAAGGTTTTTTCGAAAGAATTTTATTTAAATTTATTTTAAGTGAATTTTCATAATCAATAGGGCTACATAATGGTTTAGGTAAAATTGCAAAAGATTATTTCAAGTAATTTAAAAGAAAATGGAGTCAATGAAACTTTCAAGTTACCCATACACAAACATTTATTTATTTGAAAGTAATACATAATATACTCATGTTCTATCCAGATATAAAGTCAACGCTGGCTCAGAAGGGTCATTTTAATGAAATTACAAAACTATAATCAATCAAATGTTTGCAAGCTCAGGTTTATAATTACATTAAAAAGACTCTTTTCACCCAGCGTTAACTTGATATCTGAATAAAACATGAGAATACTATAAGGTTCTTTCGAAGGAATTTTATTTAAATTTATTTGAAGTGAATTTTCATAATCAAAAAGGCCTACATAATGGTTTAGGTAAAATTGCAAAAGATTACTTCAAGTAGTTTAAAAGAAAATAGAGTCAATGAAACTTTCAAGTTACCCATACACAAACATTTATTTATTTGAAAGTAACACATAATATACTCATGTTCTATCCAGATATAAAGTCAACGCTGGCTCAAAAGGGTCTTTTTAATGAAATTATAAAACTATAATTAATCAAATGTTTGCAAGCTCAGATTTATAATTACATTAAAAAGACTCTTTTCACCCAGCGTTAACTTGATATCTGAATAAAACATGAGAATACTATAAGGTTCTTTCGAAGGAATTTTATTTAAATTTATTTGAAGTGAATTTTCATAATCAAAAAGGCCTACATAATGGTTTAGGTAAAATTGCAAAAGATTACTTCAAGTAGTTTAAAAGAAAATAGAGTCAATGAAACTTTCAAATTACCCATACACAAACATTTATTTATTTGAAAGTAATACATAATATACTCATGTTCTATCCAGATATAAAGTCAACGCTGGCTCAGAAGGGTCATTTTAATGAAATTACAAAACTATAATTAATCAAATGTTTGCAAGCTCAGGTTTATAATTACATTAAAAAGACTCTTTTCACCCAGCGTTAACTTGATATCTGAATAAAACATGAGAATACTATAAGGTTCTTTCGAAGGAATTTTATTTAAATTTATTTGAAGTGAATTTTCATAATCAAAAAGGCCTACATAATGGTTTAGGTAAAATTGCAAAAGATTACTTCAAGTAGTTTAAAAGAAAATAGAGTCAATGAAACTTTCAAGTTACCCATACACAAACATTTATTTATTTGAAAGTAACACATAATATACTCATGTTCTATCCAGATATAAAGTCAACGCTGGCTCAAAAGGGTCTTTTTAATGAAATTATAAAACTATAATTAATCAAATTTTTGCAAGCTCACGTTTATAATTACTTTAAAAAGACTCTTTTCACTCAGCGTTGACTAGATATCTGAATAAAACATGAGAATATTATAAGGTTCTTTCAAAGGAATTTTTTTTTAATTTATTTTAAGTGAATTTTCATAGTCAAATAGGGCTATGTAATGGTTTAGGTAAAATTGCAAAAGATTATTTCGAGTAATTTAAAAGAAAATGGAGTCAATCAAACTTTCAAATTACCCATACACAAATATTTATTTATTTGAGAGTAACACATAATATACTCATGTTTTATCCAGATCTAAAGTCAACGCTGGCTCAGAAGGGTCATTTTAATGAAATTATAAAACTATAGTTAATCAAATTTTTGCAAGCTCACGTTTATAATTACATTAAAAAGACTCTTTTTACGCAGTGTTGACTTGATATCTGAATAAAACATGAGAATATTATAAGGTTCTTTCAAAGGAATTTTTTTAAAATTTATTTTTAGTGAATTTTCATAATCAAATAGGGCTATGTAATGGTTTAGGTAAAATTGCAAAAGATTATGGTCCATCAAGTATGTTCATAGTTATATGTCGAAATTAAAGAGACCGTCAATGCACTATATTTTATATTGAACTACAGTTAAACCTGGAACATTGCTCGAGTTTGGGAAAAATAACCTCGAACAGTGCTCGAGTTACCTAAGGTTCGTAGCAATTAACGATGGCAGCAAGTCAGAGCCCTAGATAAGGTATAAACTGTTTGTCCGTAATATTATATTGGCTTGATTTCAAAAAGTATCAGTTAGCTTACCTATAATAGAAATGAATTTCCATATGCGCACTACATGTAACGCGAGTGTAATGTAGCGAGAGTATTATAGATCAGTGTTTGAGGTTCGACTTTTTGACCTATTTCTTATCAACATGTATTTATGTCAAATTTAATGTCTTACAATATTAAATTTGAAAGGTATTATTCATTTGTATACTTTATACTAATTCATAAAAAATGACATTGAGTTACAAATAAAAATATAATACTTGCCAATTTATTAATCGATTTAATTAATTTCTTTAGCGTTTATTTCAGATTATCGGAATTAGTAAAAAATAGAAATATTTTAAACTATAATATTTTTTAAATAATTTGTATACTTCATACTAATTAATAAAAGAAGGAAATTGATATACAAATACAAATACAATACTTGCCAATTTATTAATCGATTTCATTAATTTCTTTAGCGTTCATTTGAGATTATCAGAATTAGTAAAAAATGGAAATATTTTAAACTACATTACTTTTTAAATAGAATATTAGTTTAAGTTTACTATTTTAATTGTAGCGTATTCATGAAATTCATAATTGAACGTCTTATTTTGAAAATAACATATTTCTTTTAATTTATATTGTGGGTAATAATGAAACTTATACTTGCCAAGATTTTACTTTTTAGATGAACTATTCTATAATATTTTTTTAAAATCCTGTTCCAAATGTAAGTCTAATTTCACAGTTTTCACGAAATTTCATGGTTTTACACACTTTTTCTCACATTTGTCACAGTTTATCATAGATTTTCGCAGTTCGAAATTTCCTCTAGGGAAAAACATAAAAGCTTCCTTTTTGAGGAAACAAACAATAATTTAGAAGCTTGAATCCCTTATTTACAATTAAACAGAAATATATTATCTCTACAACTATTCAAAGCTATGTAGAGAGAATATTACTATCCCTATAGTTATGATGCATCTAACCCCGCCTTCCTTTCTTCCCTCTCCCCCACCCTATTTTAAGATGCATCACAACTGGCCCTAAGGTTTTAGATGGAATCCGAACCATCAGAACCACGGCACTTTACTATTGAGATTCGAACCCGGGGCCTTCTGTGTAGAAGGCTGAGTCATAATCCTCTGAGCTGCCGTGGCTCCAATAAATTTCTCATATTACTGACCTAATAAAGCACACACTAGTGTGTATGGAGTTTTTTTTACATTCATTCGATCTTTGAACGGCAGTGGTCTCAATCGCACGAAATTCTGGCCCCGGATCGGTGGTCATAGGTAGCTGGGAATCTTGCGCTGATACCTGGGGTATCTGGTCGCTGCTACCTGGGTATCTTATGACAATGAAACAGAGAATCTAGATAAAATTTATGGAGTGCGTAAAGAAGGTGCTATACATTTTCGACACTTTTTTGACATACTTCGACAGATTTCAACACTTGTTCGACAGATTTCGACACAGCATTGTAGAATGACGATGATGTCGAACTGCACGCGGCATCTCAAATTCTGTGTACCTAATGTCAGTGGTAAGCCAGCGCCCTTTGCTGGAGAGATCAAGTACACTATTTTTCCGCTTCTCTGCAACGCCCTCTGTTGGTAATTTCAATTTCCCGCCCCTGGTTAACATTTTACGCATGTGCAGAAACTCATTTTTGTTCTTAAGCTGAGCGTGCTCTGTCAAAGATATATAGTATGTGTAAGGGGTGGAGGTATTAGAAAAAAGCAGCACGCGCTCGAGTGGATAACTCATTTCTCTCCGAGATTCCATACGTGGTGGAAGCTATCAACATGGAAAATAAATTGAATACTACAGATAAAAAGAATATACGTTTTCAAGAAAAACCTATTATTTATTTGATGCGTACAGGGACCGATGCATATTGCCGTACACGTTGTGGAGAGTGGAAGAAAATGACAGGTGATCGAGAGCACTTAAGGTTAAAACCGGTGACCTTAGCATACTTATTATTATAGAAAAACTTAAGAAATATTCTATTATTGAAGTAAAAATTGTAATTTGTGTTGTAAATAATATGTTTTGTATAATAATACTACCTACTTTTTCTATTGAACTGAGTGCCCTCTATCACTTGTAGAAGGACACGCTCGTATGCACTTTTTCACTACAATCACTTTGGAGTCTCATGGAAAGGAGCAAGTCGAGAGCAGGGTCAAGTCCACCAGGTACCAAGATATACACTACGAGATACTCAAATACATACGACCAGATACCCGCAATCAGATACCAGCGATAAGATACCCAGGTAGCAGCGACCAGATAACCCAGGTATCAGCGACAAGATTCCCAGCTACCTATGACCACCGATCCTGAGCCAGAATTTCGTGCAATTGAGACCACTGCCGTTTAAAGTTCGAATGAATGTAAAAAAATCTCCATACACACTAGTGTGTGCTTTATTAGGTCAGTAATATGAGAAATTTATTGGAGCCATGGCAGCTCAGAGGATTATGACTCAGCCTTCTACACAGAAGGCCCCGGGTTCGAATCTCAATAGTAAAGTACCGTGGTTCTGATGGTTCGGACTCCATCTAAAACTGTAGGGCCAGTTGTAATGCATCTTAAAATAGGGTGGGGGAGAGGGAAGAAAGGAAGGCGGGGTTAGATGCACCATAACTATAGGGAGAGTAATATTCTTTTTACATAGCTTTGAATAGTTGTAGATATAATATATTTCTGTTGAATTTGTAACACCACATTTTGTGTATTTACCCCACAACCTACACTTACCCCACAAATATCAACCTACCCTACAGTACAAATTTCACAACTTTCACAAATACCAACTTACCCTACCGAACAAACCTCACAATCTTTACAAGTACAACTCGCCCCTATCGCACAACCCACACACCCTATATCAATACAATCCTACATTACTAAACAAAATCTTCATACACAAAACCCTAACATACAAACCCCTCTTTGCCACAACAATGTAACTATTATACACCACAATATAACACAATACCCGAAATCCCAGTATACAGTATCGCATCGAATACCTACCGCACTGCTGTACCATTCCCTAATCTTTATCCATACAAGTATTGTTCCCCCATATCGCAAATTACCGGACAACAGAACCCCATCGAATTGCAGAAACGTCTCGAATCGTATCCCGCACAAGGACCATTGTCGTCGGTAGTCATCGAACAATCTCCGCCAGATCTAACGGTATCTCCTAGCACAGTTGATAAGACGGAGAATGACAATTTGTCGGTATCTAACGCGACTTTCGAAATTGATTCTTCTGTGGAATTAGCGACAACAATTGTATCGGCATTTACCCCCGAAAATTCGAATTCATTAGGAAAGAGTGAAGAGAAATCGTCGGTTTTCACTTCGGAGGAAACTGTAGTAGAGCATTGTTCATCGGCTGTGAACAACTTCGAAGCTCAAAATACAACTGCGTTAAACGAATGTCAGTCGAATCACCTTTCTACACTCTGAGGTTACGGAATCGCAGACGGAGTTACAGAAAATTTCCCAATCGTAGCTACCGCGAGGAAATCTGCAATAAACCGTTCAAAAGAACCTATAAGGAGTGATCGTAACTCGAATCGAACTAAATGTTTGAAAAATTCATCGAAAACTTTGAATAGTGCCCGCAGGTCGGATTGTTCATCGCCGGAACAATCATATCGGTCTTCGAATAATAAGAACTCGAACATAGTAGAATCGAAATTAGCGGAAAGATCCGGAAATCGAAATCGCAGCACACCCAACTGTTCACTTTCGGAACAGCGGGTTCGTAGTCCGAAAAATCGTCGTATTATTGATTCAGTGACGAATGAATCACTCGAAACCACCAATCGTAAAACGTGAAACAGAACTTGTAAAATCCCGAATGAATCGCGAATGTTAGATCGATTGACATGGCGTTAATCGTATAGAACTTCGAAAACTGGGGAAGTCAAATCCTTTTCCTCTACACCAACAGACTCAGGCTGATGCCCAAATTTACCAACATTCGCATACACCCACGAACCTGTCAGCACAAAACTCGCAACCACAAACGTCAATGTACCATACCCCGCAATCTACACAACCATTACAAACAGCACCACGCCCTACCGACCAATTTAACCATAACCAACAAGTAGTGAACCATATATCCACCCATCAAACCATACCACCAAATTACTCGCAAATTCCATCGGATTCAAATTCGCAATATTTTAATTTATCGCAACCAAGTACTGCACCTATCCCGCAGACACGGAACCCCTCACTTCCCTGCCAAAATATCCAAAATAACGGCTCAGACAGGTCCCAAACACTGCCAAGCAGTACAATATACCCCGATAATTCGTCGTACACAGCAAATGCAGTAAATTCTACAAATAACCCACATTTACCATCTCATTTCGTAGGCTATCCATTAATGAACCCTAACACTCAAGTCCCAATACCTAGTAATCCATATTGGTATTACCCCTTCGCACAGTTTCCCCAATGGTATTCCCCAAGGAGTATACTCTTACTATACATCGAACACCTTGCCATACGGTCAAATGCTTCTTGACAATTCCGAGCTAGTACATCCTTAGAACTCGAATAATGATTCTTCGTTCGAGCGCGAAACTAGAGTAGCCAGCCTCATACAAAAGTATAATGTAAGCTTTAATGGAGAACCAAAAGCAGATCTAGGGGAATTCCTCTCCCGAATAGAGAATTGCCGGAGAAGTTGTAACATGTCTGTCCGGGACGTCTTGAAAAGGATCCCCATTATTTTGAAAGACCAAGCTCTGTATTGGGCACGCCCGTTGCTACACAACTGGTGAACATTAGAGGAATTCAAAAATGCCATAAGACAACAATATGGCAGACCGGATTTCCAATTACAATTAGAAGATGATATTAGGGCAAGATCGCAAGGACCCGAAGAATCAATTGCTACGTTCATCGTAAATATCCGAGCATTGATGAACCAATGCATCCCCCCAATGACCCTCATAGCTCAATTGGATAGAACTTATCGCAGCCTACATGAGGATTATTTCAAACATATATTTCGAACATTCGTTGTGCCCTCAATTAGCTTATAGACCACCACCAAGAAAAAACCGTATTGCCGCTATCGAAACGGTACAACAATACAGCGACTCAACAGACGAGGAAGACACTAACGAAGTTGCAGCTGTCGACAACATCGTAAAAACAAAAACAGGCCAATTAGTCGAATTCGCACGGAAACAAGACGTCGGAAACACATCAGGCATATCGAAACAAAAAAAACTTGAATAATGGCAATAATAACAAAATCCCCCTACCGCCTCCCCGAAAACCCCAAAACACGAAACCTACCGCCAATAACAAGCCTACTCAACCCCAAAAATTAAGTAAGGAAAATTCAACAACTGGCAAAGTATACCCATGTTGGGTTTGTAAAGATACAGGCCATTGGACAGCAGATTGCCCCAAAAAGACAGGGAACATCTGCTATAAATGTGGTATTCGTGACGTAACGATACGTACGTGCCCGAGATGTAGACCAAATGCGGCAAACGATCAAATAGGGAAACAGTAAGTGCCAGGTTAACCTCTAAACCCGGGCAGGCCCAAATACTCACGCCAAAAACAACATCGAAAGCTTCAGGCCTAGTCAACTCAGGTTATGGAGAGAACATACCGATATCTATTGGTCCAGTTGGAAGCTATGATAATCGTCTGTACCTCAATATCGAAATAGCAGGAAAAGTCTTCCCTGCACTCGTAGATAGTGGAGCAGTTACCTCCTTCATAGGGATAGAAGCTGTGAAACAGATACGGACCGAAATAATACCCCAGATCGGATACATGATGATGCCAAACGGCGAATTAGAAAAAATCGAAGGTATTACAAAAATTACATTCCACCTCGAAGGTAAAGAAACACCCGCGGACATCAGAGTATCAAAAACAATGACCTACTGTCGTAGGGTAAGGGGTAAGCGTTTTTTCTTGTAACGCCATTTAGTGCTCAGTAGTCTGTGTGCCACATTCGATGTTCGTGGTCTATTGTCATCTTCAGCAGTGACAATAGATCCATGCCCAGTATGAGACATCATACTGGGCATGGATCTATTGTCACTGCTGAAGATGACAATAGACCACGAACATCGAATGTGGCACACAGACTACTGAGCACTAAATGGCGTTACAAGAAAAAACGCTTACCCCTTACCCCACATGGATATGTCACTAGACAATCTAAAAAACACCAAATTGCTCTCGAAAATAGACTTAAGTCACGCGTATCACCAAATCCCTCTTGCAGCAAATAGTAAAGAGTACACAGCATTTGGATTACCTGGCAAAGGGCTATTCCAGTTCACAAGACTTCCGTATGGCGTCTCGAACGCCCCCGCAAGTTTTCAAACCGCCATGGACGCCCTCTTTGGTCCAAAATGGCGACTCCATGTCTTCGTATACATGGATGATATAATCATAGCCACAAACACGTTCGAAGAGCATCTATATTGGCTGCAAAAAGTGTTGAAAAAACTGCGAGATGTCAATTTAGAAATCAACCAAGAAAAGTCAGAGTTCTGCAGCTCGGAAGTTAAATACCTGGGTTACGTCGTCAACAGGGAAGGACTCCAAACAGATCCAGACAAGATTGCCCCTATTCTAAACTATGCCCCACCTCGAAACCTAAAGCAACTTCGCCGATTCCTCGTATGGTAGCATGGTATGCTCGCTTTATTAAAAACCTTGCTGAAATAAAAATCCCCCTTACCGAACTATTGAAGAAAAATGTCCCTTGGACGTGGGGAGAAGATCAACAACCAGCCTTCGAAAAACTGTTGATACTTCTGACCGAAGCTCCGGTCTTAGCCCGACCAGATCCCATCCTACCGTTCTGCCTATAAACAGATAGCAGCAGCTACGCTTTAGAGGCAGTGCTCAAATAATCCAGGAAGAAGAGCACCCCATCGCCTACGCCAGTAGGACCTTAGCAAAAGTGGAACGTAACTACACAGTGACAGAACAAGAATGTCTGGCTGTAATATGGACAGTAGACAAAGGACCACGCACAGAGTAAATGGAACTCTCTTACCTGGTTTGGAGGGTTTGTAGAGGTAGTGTGGTCTCTCAAATGCATTAAGGCAGCTCAGCTCATGGCCCGCTCCTCCATAACAGCAGCAGTAGCAGTCTCCGAAGCACTCGACAGTCACCTAGAAGCAACCTAGCATTAGCAAGGGGAGATTACAGTGGCATACAAAACAGTAATCTCACCTGATAGCAGTGGCAGTTGAAGAATGCAGTGTAGTAAGCTGCAGGTAAATATAACCTCTTCGAGGTTAACCGTGTCCACTGCTCCTGCTGCAAGTACGCAGTCCTGGGCCTTGCAGCTCTCGTCTTCGTGCCCCTTCATCGGCACAGTTGTCCAGATATACCTCCTGCTGCATCCCTCGTCGTACTTTCTCGTCCTGGCCACTCGTCCTTCCTCGTCCTCCCCAACACCATCTGCCAGCCGTTGACTGCGTGCCATATAGTTTGACGTCACCGCGAGCAGACGCTCCCCTTTCCTCCTTCTTACTTCTCTTTCTTCCTCACCACACGCATGCGCTACGCCGTTAACCGGACTCGGTCTGCACTACCGAAATCCGAGTGTAGCGCCGCAGGCCACAGGGATGAAGCGACAACTCGCGCATTTCGTACTCAGCCGCGTTCGTAGACACTTCGATTTTTCTACCTGCTCCGTGCGAAAACATCAGAATTAACTTGCTCCGCTTCGCGAATCAATAACCACCTTCCGTACCTCGACATTATCGTCGATCTCGTACCGTGTGTGCCGACCAAATTGTATCTTCGAAGGAGGCTACACCGGATTTGTAAAGAGTAAGTTGCACAGAATATTATTGTGCTTAACAAGTATATAGTATATACACACACACACACACACACACACACACACACACACACAAACACACACACACACACACACACACACATACACACACACATATATATATATATATATACTAACGTAACGTTTCGTGTCCGATTTAATGGTGTTTTTATTATATAAACAATTTTATGAATTTTAATATGTGTATATATAACTCTGTTGCAACGCCATTACCCTAAGTGGGTCCTGGGCGTAGTCATCCAGAGCGGACCGGTGGGTTCCTATCACCACTACACAGCGCGTCCTTAGGTTGCGGATAAAGGAACGACCCCTAAGAAAGAGGTTAGCCGCGAATAAATTGAATAAGCAGTCGCGGACAGCCGCTAGGCCCAGGCGTGGGTGTGATGAGCCCGTACTGGCGAACGCATTCATCTAGAAACACTACGCAAGCACCACAACAACTACAAACACTATACAAAATCTCCTATCTTACTTTCTTCTTCTACCTTACTATGTAATCTATCTCTTTTACCACACATTTCAAACAAAAAATGGGCCAAAAATCCTGCTGTCGTGGAGGATGCGGGACCGATGACAACTGCCCTGAGAGGGGATGTGTAGAATGATTCGCCACCTGGTCTTACACGGCAACGAAGCCAGCGAAGGCGCGCTGCGTTGCAGGGGGGGCGATAGGATATGAGAATGAAACCGAGTGTGTCTGACGACGAGTTGACTATGTTCTCGCCAAAGTCGGAAAGCTCTCATATTAGTTCTAGGGATGTATGAGGGTTATCACCTGCGATCGGAACATGATCCAAAATGCGCAGGTTTAACTTACTATCATGGCTCAAAAAAAAACAAAACCAAACCAAAACCAAAAGGAACTTAAGGGTGGGAACCTGGAATGTACGCAGTCTACACAGAGCGGGCGCGTTCCGGGAAATCATAAATGAAACTAAGAGGTACAATTTAGATTTGATAGCAATACAAGAAACCCGTTGGAAAGATAACGCGATGCTAGAATCCGGTAACTTCACCTTTTTATGTGGGGGCGCGAGCGGGCATTCCCTAGGCACCGGATTTCTTGTTAACAAAAGCATCATACATTCCGTTAAAAGTTGCACTTTCGTGAATGACCGACTAACGTATATCATCATCGAAGGAGGTGGTATAATTACGTGGTTATTAACGTCCACTGTCCTACGGAGGACAAATAGGAAGAAGTCAAAGTCAATTCGCGTCTTACGACACCAAAATAGTAGTGGAGGATTTTATTGCTAAAATAGGGAGCGAGGAAATGTTTAGGCCCACTATAGGCAAAGAAAGTCTGCACGAAACCAGCAACGGTACGGTATTAGGGTCATAAATTTCGCGGCCGCAAAAGATCTTATATTCAAGATCACGTGCTTCAAGCACAAGGATATACACAAGGCAACGTGGACATCGGCGGACAGGCCACGCACAATCAAATCAATCATTTTCTTATTGATAAGAGACGCCACACCAATGTGTTCGACGTAAGCACCTATAGGAGGGCGGATTGCAACTCGGATCATTATCTAGTAGTGGCCAAATTAAGAGCCAGATTAGTAGCCGGTCAAAATAGTAAGCGAGCGAACAAATTACGAGAAACCTTTGATATTGGAAATCTACGAAGCGGGGTAGAGCGAATCAAGTACCAAGTAGAAGTTAGCAACCGATTTCAGGTGCTCGAGGAAACGGATGCACAGACGGGAGTAGATGAAGATCCGAACAGGTTATGGGGGGCTATCGAAAAAACTATAAAAGGGGCCGCGAACAAAGTACTGGGTAAGAAAAAAGGCCGAAGAGCAAACCATGGTTTGACGAAGAGTGCGACCTCTGGTTTGAAAGGCGCAAGAAGGCTAAATTAGATAGCGTACACAATGAAAGCGGTAGGGCTGTAGAAGAATACCATGAAATTAAAAAGCAAGTGGGTGTAATTTACAGAAATGAGAAGCGCGAGTATCAGAAAAATGAAATTAGAAAAATAGAAACTAATAGTAAGGAAAATAATCCGCGCAAGATGTACAAAGGAATAAATGCTATTAGGAAGGGTTTTCAGAGTAGACCGCAGTTAATGAAAGATAAGGACGGGAACCTCGTGACAAGCGAAAATGAACTATTGAAATTATGGAAAGACAACAGAAAGAAGAAATGGGAGACGAAATCCACACTGCTGAACTCCATATGGACGAACCTACCTACAAAGAAGTAGAGGCCGCGATCAAAAAGCTAAAAAACAATAAGGCCGCAGGAAACGATTCTATACCAGCTGAACTACTTAAATATGGGGGCGCCGCGCTTACATCTAAAATTTTTAATCTAGTATGTGCTATTTGGAAAAATGAAACTATACCAGAAAATTGGAAACAATCCATCATCATACCGATCTTTAAAAAGGGAGATAAAACAGACTGCAATAACTACCGAGGAATCTCACTTTTAGCTACCTGCTACAATGTTCTGTGAAACGTAATACAGGTCAGACTCACACCATTCGCGGAAGATATAATAGGAGATTATCCGTGTGGATTCCGGCGCAACAGGTCGACGAGCGATATTTACCATAAGACAATTATTAGAGAAAAAGTGTGAATATTGCGAAACTATACACCAGCTAAACAGGACGACGAGCGATGTTTACCATAAGACAATTATTAGAGAAAAAGTGGGAATATTGCGAAACTATACACCAGCTATTTGTGAACTTTAAGAAAGCGTACGACTCTGTCAAACGAAGCAAAATGTATCAAATCAAATGCTGCTAAAGACACGGGGTTAGAAGTGAGCGAATCGAAAACGAAATTTATGACCATGGAGAAACTGGGCATTCGCGAAGGAGAGGGGATCTCAGAGTCGGAAATTTCACTTTTGAAAAGGTTAGCGGACTTCATTCGGGTAATGCCTGCTTCTACGCTGTAAATAGATTACTTAAGTCAAAGCTACTGTCGAAAAATGTCAAAATAAGGATATATAGGACTATAATAATGCCGGTAATCTTGTACGGGTGCGAAACCTGGGCGCTCACTAAAGCGGAAGAAAATCGTTTTAGGGTATTTGAAAATAAGGTTCTGCGGAAAATATACGGGCCAAAGAAAGATGAGGAAGGAAAGATGGGCAGGGGACGTGGCAAGAATGGGCGATGATCGTACGGCAGCGTACATAATGAAAGGAAAACCGAAAGCAACGCGATCTCTAGGTAGACCTAGACGCAGATGGGAGGATAACGTAAAAGCTGACGTAACTGAAATTCGGCGGGAGGGCGCGAAATGGATGGGGTTGGCACAAAATAGGGAAACGTGGAAGGCTTGCGTAGACGAGGCGATGAACTTACGAGTTCGAAATGCTAATTAAAAAAAAAGTGTATATATAACTTGCTTTTTATCATCAATTAATTTTCACCTCTTAACTATCGTATTTGTTAAATATAGGTTTATCTCATTTTGAATTCTCGCGCCGTTTTCGAACCTTCGAGAAGCGTCGTTCTCCCTCTCTCAGTAGCACTGCTTGTCCCGCGCTCTCGCAAGCCTCGCGCGCGACACAGCGACACACAACGTTCGGTTCCCGAGTAGCACGGTCAGAGATGAGTAGAGAGATTGCTAACGTCAATGCTACGGTGCGTGCCCAAAAGAAGCCACTGATTCGAGCGCCGCGCCGCGGGTTAACGTCGAAGCTGGCGCACTATTCAGTAGAGCTATGGAGGGGGTATATACCAAACGTGCGCCTGCTGTAAGAAGAGGGGGAACGTGCGCCTGGCTGGTGGGCGGAGCGAACGGCAGCATATTTTCTCTGCGCGCCGCGAAAGCAATTCGGGAGTCGCGTAGTTTGTCCTCGTGGCGCTACAATTGAAATTTTATTTTATGCACATTACACGTTTACCTCAAGTACAATAGCAAGTACCTATAACTTAAGCTTCGATAATTAAATGTAAGTCCCAGAGCTTCTCTATGAACATATGCGACATACAAGCTATAGATGTTCAGTGCACCGACAGCCGAGGTGGCTAACGCGCGTGCCTGTCGTCTTTGCTTTTGCTGTCTCGGTTCGAGTCCCGCTTGCTCCATATTTTTTTTTCGTTTTAATTCTTCATATGCTAATTAAATATTCTTTTTTTTAAACATTTGTTAACGTTTATAGATACACATTTCAGCTTTGTAAAATTATCCTTACGGCAAGAAAAAAATATTAATCTATACATTATTTTAATAATTGTACGAACTAATTTCAGTTTATTCAATGCAGTTTATTCATTACAAAAATTGAAAATTCCCTCTTAAATTTAACCAACACATTCAATTTCTTTCGAATAAATACTGCACTGAATAAGTTGCAATTGATTAATAGTACTTTCATTAAAATAATGAACCGATTCATATTATTTCGTTGGCATTGAAATAAAATTTGTTGTATATCTATGGATACGCGAGTAAAAAAATTTGAGATCAATAAAAGATCAAATTTTGATATGTACCAAAAATGTCCGATTTTTACATTTTTAAAGACGAAAAAATCTTCTTGAGTCAAAGATTATTTTAAGATCGTTTTACAATCTTTACTAATTTTATTTTTATGACGAATTTAATATATTTGTGCACACTTTTTTATTCATATTTTGGTGCCTATAATATGCCTTAAGGGGATGCCGTATACCGACATTACAGTTTTTCGTTTTATTCAATGAATAAATGCGATTTTCAAATTTCGGGAACGTACGCACAATCTATTTATGACTAAGAATGTGCGTACGTTTTTAAAATTTGATTAAAGTAATAATTGACTGCGTAAAACGAAAAATCGATAGTGTCGGTATCTGGGTATAAGGTATAGGTTTCCGACTTCCCCTTAAGATATACTGAATTTTCGTAAGATGAATTTAAGATGTACTAGTTATTTTTTTATATTACTTTAAGATGCATTTCAAACTTTTACTAGATCTTTTTGCGACGAATTTGAGACATATTCGCCACTTTTAATTATTTTTTCAGATTTAGATAAAACATCTATTGGACTTGCCTGCGACGAATTTAAGATGCATTTTTTCACTTTTTTATTATTTATAACGTTTTTACGACTTCTTGAGAATTATTCGAGATAATTATATATAATTGCAAAAATAGTAGTAACGCATAAAACTTTAAACATCTAAATCAATATCAAATCCAATCAAGGCGAGAAATATAAATTATTAATTAACTTTCGTATCCCCTTGAGGCATTTTTACGTACTATAAAATTGGTAAATAACGTACAGCAGTATATAGCAGGATATTCAAAACTGATACATTTTTTATAAGATCTGTTAAAGATCTTTAATGAAAATTTTGCTTAAAATCATCAAATTGAGATCTTGTATAGATTTTTTTAGACCATCTTTTTAAGATAAACAAGATCTTAAAGACATCTATAAAAGATCTCAATTTAATGATTTTTTAAACTAAATTTTCACAAAAAAGTCTTAATGAAAATGTATCAGTTTTGCATGTCTTTATGTACGAAATATGCAAAATTTCAATACAAGCTCGTTTAACACGTGAATGGTTATTTGTGTAAAGGGTGCTAAAACGATTAAATATAAAAGTTTCAAAAAATTTTCTAATAAACTTCTAATTTAAAAATTTATATTTAGATAATAATACTCATCAAGTATGTAAAGTACAAGTGTAAAAGTACCTACCCTGACATAAATATTTTTCACTATTGTTCATATGCGTGGTATACGCGTAAATTTACAAAAACTTCAATTAACTGCTAAATTATAATTAATGATTGAAAATTATTCAATTAATTTTATAACAATTAAATTTAGTTGTCAATGTCTTGTTCTAACCTTAAAAGAGAATAAAATAAAATTAGATGAAAATGCTAGAATTTTAATTGCTCAGATAAAAAGTGCAAAAGAAGAGAAAATAAAGCACAAAATCTTAAATGAATTAAATGTTATATCTGAAAATACACAAAAATCTGGAACGAATGAAAAACTAGATGCCACGTTACTGTCAGAAAATTCTGAACTAGAAAATCTTAATATCGAAAATCAATTACTTAAACAATTAAATAGTGAATTAATGGACAAGAATACTTTGTTAAAAAGATTATTGAAAAAAGAGAAGAATGAAGATGAATTTGAAAAAGTGCAACTAAACCAAAAAACATATGCTGAGGTATTAATTAATAAATCAGTAAATAAAAAGAAAAGAGTTCCAGCAATAATTGTAGAAAATAAAAAAAAGACAAAAATCCTAAAGATTTTTCAAAAAAAGTGTGCAATTATTTAATAGATGATAAAAATATTCAAACTAAATATGTGAAATCAATTAATGATAATGAATTATTGATTAAAAGCTTGGACGAAAGAAGTGCTAAAACTACTTTTGATGTTTTAACAAAAAAGTTATCTAATAATTATAATGTTGTGTATGAAAAAATTGAATCGCCAAAGATGAAAATAGTTGGAGTGGATCCCACACAAATGAACCAAGATGAACTCGAGAATGATATAAATCGAAGAAATTTTAGTGAATATCAAGACAAATGTAAGATATTACACATAAATGAAATTACGACTACTAACAAGTTAAGCCTAATAATAGAAGTACCAAGAGATTTATACAAACGTATAAGAGACAACCAAAATAAAATTTTTATTGGTTATCAAAGTTGCAGAGTCTGGGATTTAATAAATATCAAGCCCTGCAATAAGTGTGGAAGATTTGGGCATAATCCTCGTAACTGTGAAAATGAGCTTTGTTGCATAAATTGTGCTGGAACACACATATCTTCACAATGTGATAACCTGTCCAATAAAGTATGTATCAATTGTTTTTATAGCAATACTAATTATAAAACAAATTTAGAGGTTAACCATGTAGTTAATGATACGGAAAAATGTACAATATTTAAGAAAAAACTTAATAGATACATAAGTATGACAGATTATCCTATGAATCCTACTATACCAAGATACATGGGTAATGTAGAAAATTACAAAAAAAACACTACGACAATGAACTCAACTAAACCAAGAATGAAGAGTGCAATACTCAGCAAAAATGCAACGCTCAGCAAGAATGCACCACTCAGCGCTAGTATACTATCATTAACAAGCCCAAGCACAAGCAGAAATAAAAGTAAATAATGGAGCAACATCTAAATCTCATAGAAGAATTCCAAAAAGAAGTAATTCAAGAGGAAATATCATATCTTGATCTAAAAACTCTTAATGAAAATTTGAATATAAAAGACAGCCTTATACTGTATGTTAATATTAGAAGTCTAAATGCTAACTATACAAAATTAGAAATTTTTATTAAGAGCTTGAGGATCAAACCTTATATAATTGTATGCTCAGAAACATGGTGCTTACATAACTGTCAATATTTTGCTATACAAGGTTATAATTTATATTATAATAATAGCAAAATAAATCAAAATGATGGAGTAGTTGTATATATAAAATATTGCGTAACAGAAATAACCGAAACAATTGAAATTGGTAAATTGAAAATATTAAATACAAGAATAACACTAAATAGAGGTATTTCTCTTGAAATATCAACATTATATAGATGTCATAATCTATCATGTACTGAACTCATTTCCAACTTAAAATCATATATGAACGGCAAAAAAAATATAAAAAATCATTTAATTATTGGTGATTTTAACATTGACATTATGAAAGAAGATCATAACAGTCAGGAACTTTTAAATAATATGCTTGAAAAAGGTTTTTACCCTGGGTTTATATATACAACTAGACCAAATGATAATAGTGGAGAAGGCACATGCATTGATAACATATATATAAAAACCAAATCTCTAGACACCAAATCCTTCAAACTTTTAATACCATTTACAGATCATTATCCATTATTTATAAAAATAAACAATTCACAAACATTAAATAAAGAAAATATTTGCTATAAGTATGATTACATTAAACTACGCAGAGTAGCTGCTATGAAAAATTGGAATATAATTGAATCAATGCATGATCCTGAAGAAGCTACAACAACTTTAATAACTGAAATACAAGACTGTTTAGAAAAATCTAAATATGTGTTAAAAAATGGAAAAAATAATAAGAATAAACCAAGAAAGGATTGGATCACTAAAGCTATTATGATCTCATGTGAAAGAAAAGGACAATTATATGTCAAAATGCGTAATGAACCTAATAACGAAAGAATAAAATTAGAATATAGGAATTACACAAAGAGTCTTGATAAAATTATTAAAGAAGCTAAAACTAAGCATGAAAGAAATTTAATAATAAAAAGTAGCAATAATTCCAAACAAATATGGAAACATATAAAAAGTAAACTGGGTACTAAATCGCAAAATAATAATACAATTAATAAAATAATAACGAATAACGATGAAATAATAGATGACCCTACAAAAATTGCCAATCAAATGAACTCATATTTTTGCAAAATAGGAATGAATTTAAGTACGAGGGTAGTTCAATAAGTCTTTAGAATAAAGTATAAAAACAATTTTTTTTGGGTAAATTTTTTTTTATTTTTCAACATAATCTCCTTGGAGCTCTATACACTTGGTCAATCGCTTTTTAAGTTTTTTTAATCCTTCAGAAAAGAGCGTTTTCGGAAGTTCCTCAAAATAAGCACTTACAGAGGCAATGACGTCTTCGTTGTCCGTAAATCTCTGTCCACCGAGCCATTTTTTCAAGTTTGGAAATAAGAAAAAGTCACTGGGGGCTAAATCTGGTGAATACGGTGGGTGTTCGACCAATTCGAATTTTAGTTCTTCAATTTTAGCCATTGAAACGAAGCATGTGTGAACTCGGGCGTTGTCGTGATGAAAGAGAATTTTTTTTCTCGCCAAATGTGGTCGTTTTTTTTTAATTTCTTCTTTCAGCTGCTCTAATAATGATGCATAATACTCACCAGTAATTGTTTTACCCTTTTCCAAGTAGTCAATAAGTATAATTCCACGTGCATCCCAAAAAACTGTAGCCATAACCTTACCAGCTGACTTTACGATCTTTGCCTTCTTTGGAGCTGGTTCGCCTGTGGAAATCCACTGTTTGGATTGTTCCTTTGTCTCAGGAGTGTAGTGGTGTATCCATGTTTCATCCACAGTCACAAATCGACGAAAAAATTCCTCAGGATTCCGACTTATGCGCGCCAAAAGAGCCTCAGAGGCGACCACTCTATTGCGTTTATTCTCAGCTGAGAGCAAACGCGGCACCCATCTTGCCGATAGCTTTTTCATGCCTAATTTTTCATGTAGAATTGAAACAACTGCACCTATAGATATCCTTGTGGCCTCAGCTAACTCACGCACTTTTAATCTTCTATCCTTCAACACCATATCGTGGATTTTATTGATGATTTCGGGAGTGGTTGCTTCTACGGGCCTTCCTGAACGTGGTTCGTCACTTATTGATGTACGACCACGCTTAAATTCATTTACCCAGTTATAAACCGTTGCTAAGGCAGGGGCAGATGTGCCATGAACTGAGTCCAATTCATTTTTTATCTCATATGGAGTTAAACCCTTTAAATGAAAATGTTTAATTACCGCTCTGAACTCGTTTTTTTCCATTTTTCTTAACAAGCAATTTTTTTTTTCAATTGGTTATAAAAACACGTAAACTCAGAAGATGTGGACTGTGACTGCACCATATATCTAGTCGGGAGTGGTGCTGACTGAAAACAGATGATTTGGAGCGATTCGCGCGCCATCTGTTGGTCATTCTAAAGACTTATTGAACTACCCTCGTAATTATGGTATAAGAGGTAAAGCACATAAACTAATAATGAATTATCTAAGCAATAGGAGACAAACAGTTAGAATTGGAATAACAGAAAGTCAATATGAAACAATAGACACAGGTGTTCCCCAGGGTACTATACTAGGACCACTTCTATTCATAATTTACGTTAATGATTTATTAATAAATAGAACTGACAGCACTATCTCATATGCTGATGATACAGCAATTATAGCATCTGATGATACCTGGGAAAAAGTTGAAAATAAAATGAATAAGTACTTGGATGATATAGCTAATTGGTTAGCTCTGAACAAACTATCTTTAAATATAAATAAAACAACCTACATAACATTTGGCAATTACTGTGATAGTGTTCCTAAAGATATGAACATAAAAATACAGGGTACTAAAATTTGTAGGGTAGAATATTGTAAATATCTAGGTATTGTATTTGATTACAATCTAAAATGGGACAGACATATTGAATATATAATAAAGAAAACAAAATATATATTATTTATACTTTACAAAATGTCAAAATACATGCAATCTGATACACTTAAGATAATATACTATGCATTTTTTCATAGTATAATTACTTATGGAAATATAGCTTGGGGTGGTGCATACAGAAACAATCTGGAGTTACTTCAAAAGACTCAGAATAGAATCCTAAAAATTGTTAATAAAAATAGTTTCAATCAGGACAACCCATTAAATTTAAAACAAATTTTTGCTTATGAATGTGTATCGTATTATTATAATGAACTCAAGAATTTATACTTAACGTCTAAAAGCAAAACCAGAAATAAACTTATTATACCACCAAAATGTTCAAAAGCTGTAAGTGATAAGAGTAATCACATTAGAGCAATACAAGTTTATAACTGCTTACCAACAATTAATATAAATCTTAAAATACTAGACATATCAAAGATTTATAATAAGAAAAAATTAAAAAAATGGATAAGTACGAATATATTATAAACATCAACAAGTCACTGTTACTTTATCCAAGACAAATATGTACTTGGACACTTAGGTTTTAAGTTAGTTTTTAGTTTTACTTAGATTGTAAGTTAATTATTAAGTTATTATACACACCGGACCTATGTACAGGTAGCTCTGACTACCTCTATAGGATGTGGGTTACTCCAGATATAATTAATATATCTGGAGATTAACTACAACATGTATTACGATGTATTACTCTGGTTAAATAAATAAAAAAAAAAAAATTAAAAAAATTTGAATTGACACTTAACATTTAATTGTCAATTAATTTTTTATTAATTCACAATTACAATTTAATTGGCTATTAAAAAAAATTTAATTGACAATTAATATTTAGTTGTTAATTAAAAAGAATTTAATTGACAATTAATATTTAGTTGTTAATTAAAAAGAATTTAATTGACAACTAAATTTTAATTATCAATTAAAAAAGTTTTAATTGAAAATTAAATTTTAAATTTTAATTATTAATTGGCTAATTAACAATTCAGCAACGCTGGTTTTAAGTTAGTTGTTCAAAGAATAATTTTAGCACATCAAATAAAATTTTCTAAATTTTGCATTTCTTCGCTATTTACTGTTAATATTCTACGACATATTATATCTACTTTTTTTAAATTATTCAGTTCACTTTTTAGAAGTTCATTTGTAGTTTTTTTTTCGTTTCAAATTCCATGAAAATTATTTAATTTTTATAATATGACTGCTTATGGTTTACAGAGAAAAAATACCCATAAAAGTAGTGCTCACGATAATACTTAAATTGGCGTAATACAATAAAACAGGAAACTGCAATGTATAATTTAAACAGCTTCATGAAAGACGATTGGTTTGTATAGAAATTTATAATAAGATATGGTTTCTAGGTCGCGTTTTAGAAACTAAAAATAATGAATTAATCACGAAATTTATGGCTAAAAAAAACAAAAATTTTACGTGGCCAGAGCCTTATGATATTCAAACCGTCTTACCAACACAAGTTTTATGTACAATTGAAGCTCCACGTAAATATAGCCAAATTAAACAGAATCAAAAACTTACTTTTACATTCATCGAAACAGTATACAAAGAACTTACTAATACCGCAAAATCATGTAAAATTTCTAAAATTTAATTTCAGTTATGGGTCATTTGCAAAAAAGTGGCAATTTACGTGTCCTGAGCTTAAATCAATACTTAAACTTTATTTTGAGACATGTAAATAATTTTTTTATAGTTTTCTAAGTTAACGAAAATATAGATGAAAAGAAATTTTATTTAACGGCGATAAAAAAAATCTGTGGATGGATTTAGGTGAAAAAACGTGGAAAATTGCATAAAAAACGTGTTCCCGAGTAAATGTGAGTACCGTGATATCTATGTTTTTGTACTGGTTTAGGGTCTTGGAGTAACTTATCGGTCCTGGCCTTTAACATAGTTCTTACTGCACGCAATACAAACAATTTAAGCCATATAGCATGATATTTAAAACTTTTTTCGAGCGGAAAACCATGCTCACTGTACTCACATTTGCATTTTTTTAAAAACCGTAGTTGTTATTATTTAAATAAATTCTATTTAAGATTTTATAAAAAAGTTAATACAGAGAATTTTCTAGCGTTTTGAATCAAGTAAAAAGTATGTAACAATAAATAAAAAGCAATATAATCAACGTAGGTATCTATTTTATATCTTTATAATTAATAAAACTATAGAAAAATGATATGACTACGATATTCCTTAACCTCTTACTTTTAATCTTTGTAAGCAATTAAAATATCATAAAGGGCAACTTTTAAAAACGTGTACACGAATAAAAATTAGTTGTATAATTACTCAAGAAATCAGTTTTAAAAAATTATAAATGTGCTTGCTCATTTATTTTAATAAATTTCTCCAATGCCAACGAAATAATATGAATCGGTTCATTATTTTAATGAAAGTACTATTAATCAATTGCAACTTATTCAGTGCAGTATTTATTCGAAAGAAATTGAATGTGTTGGTTAAATTTAAGAGGGAATTTTCAATTTTTGTAATGAATAAACTGCATTGAATAAACTGAAATTAGTTCGTACAATTATTAAAATAATGTATAGATTAATATTTTTTTCTTGCCGTAAGGATACATTTACTAAGCTGAAATGTGTATCTATAAACGTTAACAAATGTTTAAAAAAAAGAATATTTAATTAGCATATGAAGAATTAAAACGAAAAAAAAATATGGAGCAAGCGGGACTCGAATCGAGACAGCAAAAGCAAAGACGACAGGCACGCGCGTTAGTCACCTCGGCTGTCGGTGCACTGAACATCTATAGCTTGTATGTCGCATATGTTCATAGAGAAGCTCTGGGACTTACATTTAATTATCGAAGCTTAAGTTATAGGTACTTGCTATTGTACTTGAGGTAAACGTGTAATTTGCATAAAATAAAATTTCAATTGTAGCGCCACGAGGACAAACTACGCGACTCCCGAATTGCTTTCGCGGCGCGCAGAGAAAATATGCTGCCGTTCGCTCCGCCCACCAGCCAGGCGCACGTTCCCCCTCTTCTTACAGCAGGCGCACGTTTGGTATATACCCCCTCCATAGCTCTACTGAATTGTGCGCCAGCTTCGACGCTAACCCGCGGCGCGGCGCTCGAATCAGTGGCTTCTTTTGGGCACGCACCGTAGCATTGACGTTAGCAATCTCTCTACTCATCTCTGGTACGGTCGCGCACATTGCATATTGCGTAGACGAGACGCACGCCGTCGCTCCGCTTGTATTTCGGAGCAAGTATTTCCTATTACTTTTCTACCTGCTATAGTATTGTATGTGCGAAACTAAGTGACATAAATTGTGCCTCTATTTATTCATATACCTTTAACAGTATTATTATTTGTTTTCGCTAAGAAATTTCACCAAGTATCTCAAATTGTTTTTATGAGATTAGCTTAAAATTTTTTGAAGATATACGTATAGTTACCTGTAATAACTACCTAAATTTTAAGCATTTATCAAGATTAGACAAGTACCATAATTCTGATTTTATAAATTAATAAAAAATGCTAAAGTTCATTATAAAAATTGTATTTGATGTTTAAGTCACTAAATCTTGATAAATACTAAAATTGTTAGTAGTGCAGATAAGTGTACGTGTATTAAAAACTGTGAAGAAAATTTAAGCCACTCCGTCTAAAATAATTTGAAATATTTTATGACAGCTGAATTTTGTCAGCAAACAAAAGTCTTGGATTGATAATTAGGCGGTCTAGTACTTACAAGTATGAATGTAATAGTCTACTTTCATGATAAAAGTAAGTTATATGTATAGCAAATATGTTAACATTTTTTAATTAATTTTCATCTTGAATATTTTGATTTTTTTACATTTTTAAACTATTTATCACTTAAGTATTTATTGATGGTGCTCATCATATTTCTCATAACACTTGTATTATTTCGCATCTTTATCGGAAATTTGAATATCATTATGTATTGTATTTGAAAGTTAAATAGTGTTTATATTTTTTTGACAATGTTTAAACGTATTATGTACGAACTATTCTTTTCTTATTTAAAATTCTTTTTTATATTTACAGATGCAATTTATGAATTACTGACAAGTAAGAATGAATTTCAAGCATTGTATTTCCATATGTCTAACATGAAACAAACTTTATTAGCACGGCCTGAATTTGTATCGATCGATGGAATGTATAACTTATTAAAGTTAGGATATGTCGTCTTATTAATTACTGCAGAAAATGGTAATGGCCAGACAGAAATTGTTGCTGTTTGCATTGTACGTCAAGAGAGAGAAGAGATTATCGAATGGTTCATTACGAAATTCTACGAGCACAATAAAGAAGCTAGTAAAAACATTCGCTGCCTTATGGAAGATAAAGATTTTACTCTCCGCAAAGTTATTAAAGAGACTTTCAATGTTCCAATGTATCTCTGTGTCTTTCATACACTGAGAGAAAGGATTCTTTGCGGCAAAGAATATTTCTTAATTGTTAAGTTTTGTGGATTTGAATACGGTCAAATGAATATTTCTTAATAGTTAAACGCATCGTCTTAATAGTTAAGATCTGAGTACTTGAGTCGCTTATCAACGGCTGACCGCATGACTTTAAGGCTAACTGAATTTTTCATATTTCTAAGGTGTTTATATGACCGATACATGTTAGTATAAGTATTCGGCTGCCACGATTATGTCTACGTATAGGATCTTTTTATATTTTAATACTTGAAAAGCATCATTATATGCTAGAAAATCGTCAAATAAAATTTCGTACTCGGCATGTTTATCTAACTCGCGCAGACTTTTTTCAAGTTCGAGTTCTTAAGGGGAGGGTAGGGTTTTCATGCTAAAAAAAACACTTCTTTGCGAATTTTTTTTATAGAACTGGGTTGACCAAATTTATTCAAACCTTTTGTACACTTTTAAGCATCATTTCAACAACATTCTCAAATTTTTTCATGCAATTATGTCGGCAAATAAGCCGGTGACGGAGCATTTCCCAAAACGCCTTTTGAAAAAGATGATTTGCGGTGATCACTGTATCTCGGCCAAAATTACCTGTAACCAAAATTTCGGTAAAATTTAATTAAAACATCACTAAATCCTCCTCCCAACGGTTTCCAAATGTATTTTTTTCATTTTTATACGTTTTATAGCAGTTTGAATCAAAAGTTGCGATTTTTAACTAAAATTTTCGTCATTTTGGGGGTGAAAAACACCCTTAATGTACAAAAAAAATTTCATACGAACCGTTGGGGGGAGGTTTATTATACCTAGAAACTGTATATCAAATTTGGTGTAAATCGGTTAAACGGTTCTGAAATGACAATGATCATGGACTTTGGAAAAGTGGTTTCGAGAAAAATGCGTTTAAAGTTTTTAAGTATGAAAAAGTTAAGAAAAATTTTTTTTTTTTTAACTTACACCGAGTCATCGATTCCAGCTCCATAAAGGACATTTCCTGCTGCAACATTGTTATCCTCAGCTTCTTTTTTTTGCAATCTACGCAAAATCCTGGCCTCTTTAGTCTGCTGTTCAGCTTGAAACTCTGCCTTACTTATCCGACAGTTATCTTCCAATCTTGCATAATCGTGCGCGCTTGGTCCAACGCTGATACCCATATCGGACAAAAAGGTAAGTAAAGCACCTGCGCCTTCATTGAACGTACTTACAGCTATATACGATGCCAGTTCTACGAGTTGTTTGCTACCAGGTAACTTTTTCGGTGCAACTTTCGAAATCAACTGGTTAAGACTCTCATTGGCGTTTTAGGTAAAACCTCCGACACATCTTTCTAAGAGTTCGTCCTTGCTCAACTCTTCGTAGATTGGTTTTAGAGCTTCAATAACGACTTGTGGAAGTGGAGAGTATGCATGCTTAAAGTTTTCTACCCCCGTTGTGGCCAAAGCTTTTTTATAAGGACACCACGTAGTCTCGCCGCTCGGACACTTTTCATGATGAGGATTTTCGTCTCTCGACTGCTGATGGTAGTAGGTAGCCCAGATGGCATCTTTCATTTTTTGCACCGAATCGCAATTGTGTCTTATAGCTGCTCCATAGTATCTACTTAAATTGTCGATCATTTTTCCGGTGAGTTTTCCCTTACCGCCAAGGACTTTACTCCTACGTTTTTTACCAGCGTTTTTTCCTGTTTTTACGACTGTTTCTTCAACAGTATTTTTAACAAGGTCACGCAAACGTTTCCCCATTCTTTTTTGCACGTGTCCGATGCACTCCTTTTTACTAATAACAAAATCTTTACCATATGGCTGTGCTTTGACTAAATTACCGAACGTCTTACTATCTCCGTCTCCAACATAATTACCAATCTTTGCTCCATACTTCTCTTCGGAGCGGCTGAACATGTCTATCACTGCTCCCACTTCCATATTTCCTGATGGACCCGCGTGGTTGGCTTGGCATTCACCGTTATTTACATGTTCTTCTTGCCATTCTTCAAACTCAGCCGTATTTAACTTTTTTTCCCATAATTTGCACTGTTGACAATATAAACTGCTAGTTTGAATATCAATTACCTTGCCAGTCCAGTAGCCTATCAACGAAGTTACACCATATAAAGAAACCTTGTTTCTGCCAGGTCCCATCTCCCGAAACGGTCAAAACATCAGTACTTTGACAGTATTTGGTACTAGGCGAAAATTGCCTGTTAAAAATATTTTCCAACCAAGATTTTACGCAGAACTGAGACCAAATCTATGAAAAAAAGGTAGTTTTAAGAGAACTGTCGAATAATGCAGTCGTTATGCAAAAAGAAAATAAAACTTTACAATTACTGAGACCTGTAAATCCACGGCTTCCTAAAACATTTAGCACAATAAGTATTAATGAAAAAGCTGACACCATTTTAAAGGGCTGTTTAGATGACGACAGCCTTAACAAATTGGTAGATGGCACTGAAATGGTTGCAATCACTGATTTTACATTTCTTTAGAAGAATCTTTGCTGGTTTTATGAAGATGAAGTCAATGTGAAGATATTGAGTTCATTCTTAACCAAAGAAGTTTATACTCATTTTGAAAAAACTGTCTCTCGCAAGGGAAGAAAAAAGAAGTGGATTTGCTATAAATGCTCCTGGATTCTGGATGGTAAACAAGTACGGTGTGATAATTGTCTAGAGTGGATGCACCAAGAGTGTGCGGAAATATATGATGACCTCAAGGAAAATATTGATTGGTTCTGCACGGAATGTTCAAACTAGTATTTTTAAACAATGTTACTTTGAACGTAATGCAAGATAACAGTTTTTATTTTATTATAATTGTACTGTTAAAACTTGACGTTTAAACAAGTATTTTAAAGAAATATTTATCATATTATTTAAAGATAAATGTAATTAACACTAATTTAATCACGAACTTAGTCACTTATGTGTCTAAATTATAGCTACATAAGTGTAATATGTTTATTCTATTTGAGCGTTGTTAAATTATAAAACATTTAGACGTAAGAGTTAATTACTTTTTGTGAATCATTTATATAGTTCACCGTTCATTCGTTGAAAATATAAACTTAAGTTTTCATGAATAAATGAAATATGTAATATCATACAATATATGACAGTGTTTAAGTTATTGGTATTTTAGCATAAGATGTTTATTTAAACGTTGTTAAATGATATAAGTTCCACATTTGTTTGCGGAAAATGTAAGCTGAACTTTTCGTGCGTTAATAAAATATTATATAGCTTATTTTGTAATACTATATTTAATTACTATATCTATTTTGCCTTATGAAATAAACGCTAAATGTAGGAGATAGTGTTTGTTAAAAGTATAACGAACCGAATATAAGTATATTATTGCTTAAAATTTAGTCAGCCGTTACATGTATGTTCAAGGTGCCATATCAAAAAGCCTGAATAGTAATCACTTGGGATTCCAGATATTTCATCTCTCCTATTTGTTTAAATATGAATAGCTTTTGCATTTTTTGTTTGAGATCTAATTTACATTTTTTAACTAATTCCACTAATAATATTTGTGAAAGCCCAGCATGACATAATAGTTTTGTACAAATTTAGTCTTGATTGATTTTGACCTTACTTTGTATAATTTTAGATACAAATGAGAAAAAACTCTAAAGTGTAAGAAAGAAGTGTCTATATCTATTATTTATGACTTTTTAAAATATTTGAATGGAAAATGAAAACTTTAAACCTTAATATCTCAAAAACACAAAAAGTGGATTTATGTCGGTTTGACTTACACCCACAGATATATATAAAAATATATGTGGGTGAAAAGCATAATGACAGAACACCATTGTTTGGTTTTTGGGATATTATTTTTTTTAATTTTTTTAAAATTTAGAGGTTTTATTTTCCATTTGAATCAACGTTAAAAAAATTCATAAATAGTGGATATTGTTACTTATTTTTACACTTTCCTGATTTTTTGCATTTATATCTGAAGATATACTAAGTAAACATATCAAAATAGATCGCTCAAAACTCCATTTACAAAAAAAAGTGGACTTATGTCGTTATGCCGGGAACCCACAGACATATGTGTGTGTATATATATATATATATATATATATATATATATATATATACACACGAAAATACAACAAACAAATTAGAGGATTTAGAAAAATAATTATATATACATAATTATTTTTCTAAATCCTCTAATTTGTTTGTTGTATTTTCGTCATTGTACACCAAATATTTAAACGGTAAACAGGTTACAGTTTACTTATATTTCGCGCTTAGAGGAGTCCGTATCTTCTATCCTTGTCTAATCACGGTTTTGCTATTTATTCAAATTGTAGTTTGTTAATTGAAAAACTAAAAGTTGGCCCCAATTGGTATTAAAGTGATGAATATTTTGAGACCTTAAAAAGTATCTAACATTATTTCTTTTTTGAGAAAACATCGGAACAGAAAAGCTAACCTCAATTTTCGCGTTCCGAATTTTTCTCGAAAAGGAAATAATGTTAGATACTTTTTAAGGTCTCAAATATTCCTTATTTTAATACCAATTGGGGTTAACTTTTAGTTTTTCAATTAACAAACTACAATTTGAATAAATAGCAAAAACGTGAATCGACAAGGACAGTAGATACCCACTCCCCTTAAACTTTCGTATTTTGCGGTCAAGCAATCTGGCAACACCACCTACTTGTCAGCATAGCCAAAGAAGATAGACCCCAATAGAAGCGCAAAGCTGGGAAACAAAGTGAGGCACCCCAAGGGCTAGTAAGCACCCCGACCACGCGCAGCGCGACCGTCGTTTTCCAAATATTTCCAAACGTCATGTATATAGAATGTAGGTAAGAGGATAACGCTCGGCCGATAACATACCGGCAATATCAATAAAAGTATGTATTTAAAAACAGTACACTGGAAACATGTCAGTTATCGTTGGCAACACTTAAAAAATATGTAGAAAACCTAAAAACATATAGCAAAAGAAATTATACTTAAACTACAAACCTAATCTACAAATGGGGGAGCAATTTATATATTAGATCCATTATTTTATACTCGTCGGCAGCGATGGCCCTGTGGATAACGTATCTGGCTCCTGATTTTTTTATGCAGGTTCAAATCAGCCCCAGTTTTTTTTTTTTTTATTGTAGTTACAAAATAAATTATATTTTTATATACTTAAATAAAAATATTAAATTATTACTATTTTGAATAGTCTTCCAGACCATCCTAGAGGTACTATATTCATTTTATTTAGAAATTACTATATAAAAGAATTTTAAGATACTTGTTTATAATCTCACGACATGTATAAATTATATAGAATTATTCAATAATCTTTTTATATAAATGTTCTAAATAAAACTGTGGTGTCCGTCGCCAGTAGCCCTACATAAACCACGGGAGCTATCTCCCTTCCTCCAGGCTCCTTTAACCTTTTCCACCTCCACCAATGTGTATACATGATCATAAAAAACTCTGAAAGAACCTATTTTAATATTCACAATGTTTTTAAATATACCCATGATGATATATTTAAAAAAATGTTTCTGATAAAAAACTGTAACTTGTTCACCTTTTTTATGATGAAGTATATAATAATTGACTTTATGTCATTATATCTTTCACCCACAGATATGTATACAAAACATAAGTTTGTTAATATATTCTTTCAATTAAAATATTTGTAACATTGGTTTTTTAAAATTATCCGTGCAGATTAACTATTGATATTGTACTATTGCTTCATTTTTGTTACGGTACCAAGAAAGTATACATATTTTTTGAGATGCAAAAAACTTTAATAATATAACAATTTTTTATTGAAAAATTATGCATAATTTACAATAGATGTTTAAAAACTCGATATAAATAGTCAAAAACTTTCTATTTTAGGTACCAAATAAGTCAATAAAATTTTGGAAAATAAATAGAACGGGAAATAAATTTTCATATCGGCATAACTCTACCAATTATTATATTAAATACATTATACATTTAAATAAATATACACTTTATTTGAAAATACTTATTTTATTAACATAAATAATAAAGAATACTAATGTAATATACATTTCCTATACACAATAATAAATTAAAAAAAAAACAGTGCAACGGATTTGAACCAGCATAAAAAAATTAAGAATCAGATACGTTATCCACAGGACCATCGCTGCCAACGAGTGTTAAATAATGGATTTGATATATAAAGTGCTCCCCCATTTGTAGATAAGGTTTGGAGTATTGAATATAATTTGTTTTACTATATGTTTTTAGGTTTCCTACATATTTTTCGAGTATTGCAAACCATAACTGACATGTTTCCAATGTTTGCGCTTCTATTGGGGTCTATCTTCTTTGTCATAGCGCGAGAAGAGAAGCGTTGAAGGGGAAATGAGACAGTTCTAGGTTAGCTATTATGTATTACCATAATGATCTTATGAAGTATTAAAATGAGATTTTTACGGCTGATTTAAGGTTTATTCGTTAATAAATTGTTCCTATAATTATGTGTTAAAATCTTATTTACCCGACAGAAATTCATATAATTTAACGATCTGACGGACATTTATCAACAACCTTTATTATTTTAACTGGATATTGCTCAACTTTGTATTTCCAGGTCGTATGCACATGCTCCTGGCCAACCAAGTGCATGAAAAGAATTTTACCAGGGCTGAAATTATTCGTAATTCATTCAACTAGTAAATTGGACTATTTAAAATACATCAAATTGTTATTAGGCCAGGAGGGTTACAGATTGGCATGGCTCTAACGTGACGTAACTTAAGTAGATAACTATTGGAATCGCTCGGGAATGGTATACATATTGAAAATATCTAGGTGCGACAGCTTGAAAAGGTGTGCTATTTGCATAAACAACCAAAAAGTGAAAAAAATGCGAAAATCGCATTTTTTTCCGAAAACAATCGCATATAACTCGGTAAGTATGCATTTTAGAGAAAAAATGTATACTTATAAATTTGTTCGTTATGAAATTTTCTACAAGATAGGGTTGGTCCGATATTCGTAGATTTGAAATATTCGCTGCGAAATGCTCGAAAGTGCAAAAAAAGTAGGTAAAAAACAAGGTAATTTTCAATTATTTATTTAACAACGAAAAAATAACCCAATCACGCCATAAATTTTGAGAAAAGTACTTGACTGCAATACAAAACGAGAGCCGCAAGGCCGATTAAGATCGGACTGACAGTTTTTGCATAATGCAATTGTTAAGTAACTTACCTGGAAAAAAAAGACCCTTTTTTTAATTTTGTGCCAGGCTCAAAGTTATGAATATTTTTTTGTGCCCGCGCTTTTACACTTTCTTGGACCCTTAAACTATCATATACAATTACTATCTCAACCATTTTTCACTTATTAATAACTTTTTGTGCGGTTTTAAAAAGTTTGAAAATGTTGGCTTTTAAACAAATAAGCCTGTGAAGCGGGCTTTGCGAGTGGGAAAAAATCGGAAAGTATAGGAAAATAGTACTCGGAAAGATGCTTCTTTTAAAAATCATCCAATTCGGTCCAGTAGATGTTCAGATATTAAGTTCCAAAGTCGGGAAGGGTATGCGGCGTAACGGTTAATGATGTAACAATAAATTATATACCAATCGATAGGTTTTTCCGAGATGTTTTCGTATCTGCTTTCAAAAATTACATTGCACGTGTGCATCATGCACAAAAATTTGCATAAACATTGTGTAGTGCGCGCTCGGAGCCGAAATTCGGAGGGGTGGGGATGGGCTGCGAAACGTTAAACCGGCGCTTCAAAATCAGCGCGCTCGCTTCAAGATGATATATCTCGGCTTCTACTGTACCGATTTTGACGATTTTTTTTTAAATTGGGGTAGAAAAACGAGAGGATTTCAATTTTCATAGTTACACTTATCAATTTTAAAAAATAAACAATCGGTGGTCGATTTTCATAATCAAGCATTTTTAAATGTTGCTAAAAATTAGTGCTAAGCATAATATCCTTATTGGGCATATATTGTTCATTGTAAATTAGTATTAAATTGAAGAATTAATGCGTAATAATGTTATAAATTAATTTAATTGTTATTTAATGCATATAGTACATTGAATAACAGGAGATAAGGTATAAATAATCGTAAAATATTGACAATTTCATTAAATTTACATAATTTACAGAATTTATTTATAATACAAGTTCATTTATTACATTAATTGGCATACTTTCTTTTTTTACACGGAATTTCGTCGTCGCTGTCTTCGTTGTCTAAAACGCATTCGTTAGCTGTTAATATGTCTGTATTTACATGGAATTGTACATCATTGTCGCCATCAATATGAAGTTCGCTACTATCTTCTACATCTATATTGACAAATAAATCGTATATCTATCTATCTATCTATCTATCTATATTACTGTCTAATACATTTTCTTCGCAATTTTTACACGTTTGACCGTGGCATCCTGCGCAATAATCGGAACATTTTAATCCGTGTTTTACACAACTACAAGATTTTGTGCAGCCCTTTGTACATTTACAACTGATGTCTCGTAATATATTGTCAGGAACTAGTAAATCAGTTGTATACAGGGTGGGCCATGTTAATCTCCGCACCTAAATTTCTCCGTTTCTAAGCGTGGTATCGAAAAAAAGTTGAGACAAAAGTTGACAAGGGCAAAGGGGGTCAAACATTGGTGACCTTGAACTTAACCTTCAACTTGATCTTCAAGGTTATTTCAAGGTCAACTTGATTTTTTTATATTAGGGGTTTTTTTATATAAAAAAATATATCTGCAGACTTTTCTGCAAATTCTGCAGGTAGAGTAAACAGCTTGCAGGCGGTCTGCAGATGGCCTATTGAAGCCTCGATTTTCTAGACAATAGTTTCTTCTTTTAAAATTTTTAACGCAGTAACTACGCAAAGTTTGTAAATATATGAAATTTATCAAATAGAAAAATCTCGTCCATAAATTGAATTTATTTATGTAATTATTTATACCTTTTGTTATTATTTCTTTTTTAATCAAGGTACACGAGTAAAGCACCGAGGCAAAGTATGCCAGGGGAAAACCTATTCCTTATTTCTTAAATAATTAAAATCGCCTTATACACAACTGTGTATAAATAAGATTTATTCGATACATAATTTTATTATTATGCATTTTAATTTTGAATTTTTTATTCCGTTCGGGTTTGTTCGTCTCGCTTTCTGTTCACCATCGAGACTGCGCGTTTCATAAGATTCGAAACTGATGTAATTAAATTAGCATTTAAAGTACAATTAAAATATGAGTATATTGTAAACATATGTATATGTATAAATGTAATATAGATTATATTAGTATATATTATATTGGTATCATTGGGGACGCGATGCCGAGTTGATCGCGCATCTACAGTTAGTCTACTACTGTACTCCCTGTACGCCGCACGTACTCGCACAGTGTATATATATATATATATATATATATATATATATATATATATATATATATATATATATATATATATATATATATATACACTGTACGAGTACGTGCGGCGTACAGGGAGTACAGTAGTAAACTCCATGGCAACAGTTAAAGAGCATCGGCACGAACTTAGCCAACGATCTTGTTGGCGCGCTTTAACTCACAGGGCTGCCACCATCCTATAAGCCAATGATTATGGCTCTAGGAAGTTCGGGTAAGGAAATATCTGTTGACTTGGTGAAAACTAAATTGCTTCAGGGAAGTCAATCGGGCAACATGGCGGATAGTGCAGATTCGCATGGTTTCCTAACCTACCAGCGCCCGTCTCACCACCAACACCAATATCAACAGCCGTTCAAGCGCCCAAACCGACCGACAGGCGGCACGCAAAACAAGCCGCGCTGTTATAATTGTAATAAATTTGGACATTTTTCACGTGATTGCACTGCCCGGAGACGTGATGTGAGAGTCAATGCAATAAACTCGGAGCATGAACACGATGATGATCCCGACGACGATGACGTCGTGTGTGCATTCGTTACGCTTACGACCACGGCTAAAGCAGAAACGAATGATAAGTGGATACTAGATTGCGGCGCATCAAAACATATATGTAGTAATAATAATCTGATGCGAAATCTCCGCAAATCCACCACCAACGCCGTGACTACTGCTAATAAAAGCAAAGCTACTGTAAAAGCAGAAGGGGAAATATTACTCCAAGATGATACGTCGCAGCATTCACCGATAATTCGCTTGCGCCGAGTACTGTATGTTCCTGAAATTAGCACAAATTTAATGTCTGTGAGTGCTATAGCAAAAACAGGACATACGGTAATATTTAATAACACTCACTGCCAAGTCCTAACCAAAAATCGCAAAGTAGTGCTGGAAGGGAGATTAAATGAGCAAGATGTTTATGAACTTAACCTCAAAACATGCGACTACAACGCACGAGACCATACAGTCTCAGCTCTGAAAGCGATCACAGATGGGAGCATCGACGTATGGCACAGGAGGTTAGCTCATCTCAACACTACCTATCTGCAGCAATTGCGCGACTACGCAGCGACCGAAATAAATTTCGCTGGCGACGAAAAACTAACCTCATGCGAAACTTGCATTTTAGGTAAGCTTGTCAAGAAGCCATTCAAATTAAATTACAAACGTGCAAACAAAAGGCTTGCACTAGTACACAGTGACTTATGTCAGATGCCAGCACCATCGATTGGTCAAGCTAAATATTTCTTGACATTCCTGGATGACCATTCGAGGAAAATTTTTGTCTACTTCCTCAAATCAAAGGATATGGTCCCGCAGAATTTCCAGCATTTTATTAATTTTCTACAAAATCAATGTGACGCCAAGATTAAGACCCTCAGAAGCGATAATGGGAAAGAGTACATCAACGCTGCACTACTCAGCCATCTCAGCTCAGCAGGTATTAATCACGAAACGTCTATTCCTTACAATCCTCAGCAAAATGGACGCGCTGAGCGCATCAATAGAGTTTTACTTGATAAAGCTAGATGCATGCTCATCAAATCGAAGCTGCCGGAAAAATTTTGAGCTGAAGCGATTGCAACCGCTGCTTATTTAAACAATCGTTCACCCAAAAGATGCCTTGAAGGATTGACGCCGGAGGAACTTTGGACAGGTAAAAAACCTGATCTCTCGAATTTGAGAGTATTTAGCTGTAAAGCTTTTGCTTACATACCTGCCCAATTCCGCTCAAAGCTTGAGCCTACATCCAAAGAGTGCATCATGGTCGGATACTGTCCTAACCAAAAAGGGTATCGCTTATGGGATCCAAAGTCACAGAAGGTCATCGCTGCGCGAGATGTCATTTTCCAGGAACAACCTACCGAAGAAAAACAACGCAGTGATCCGGTGTACTTACCTTTCACGAAGCCAGTGGAACTCAAAGACACCGACAATGTACACCCCACTCAATCACCTGTCGAGGACGCTGAGAATGCGCACTCCAATCAATCATCTACAAATGAAACACGCACACAACATCAGCCTACCACGAAAGAGCAGCAAAGCAGCCAAGGTGACACACCTGCAACAAAACCAGACCTACGAGCCACAAAGCTTTAATGAAGTCGTCAACGGAAGCGAACGTCATCAGTGGTGGGCCGCCAAGGAAGCCGAGTATCACTCCATCGTTAAAAATAACACATGGGAATTATGCACACTACCAGCTGATCGCAAGGTCGTAGGATGCAGGTGGGTTTATAAGAAGAAAATAAATCCAGACGGATCGACTCGCTATAAGGCGAGGTTTGTCGCAAAAGGAGCCGACTTTGACAACACGTACTCTCCCGTTGTTCGGTTCACCTCACTACGGCTGTTATTTGCCCTTGCAGCGAAGCTCAATCTGGATGTGCATCATCTAGACGTTGACACTGCCTTTTTACACGGCGACCTTAAAGAGGTTATCTTCCTCCAGCAACCAGAAGGCTTTGTTGTCGAGGAAGAAGAAGGGAAGGTATGCCGACTGTTTAAAGCCCTCTACGGTCTTAAACAAGGTAGCCGTGAATGGAATCGAAAGCTGGATGAAGTTTTAAAAAAACTTAATTTAACCCGTTCCAAGTTTGACACATGCATTTATTATTATATGAATAGCATGAAGCTAATTATTGTTGCAATATTTGTTGACGATATTTTAATATTTTCCAACAGTATCGACTTCATTCAACAATTTAAAGAAGCATTTGTTATATTTATAATTATAGTTAAGCTAAGATTGTGGATGAGATATGTGTGAATGAGAGAGAGAGAGTGAGAAGAGAGTATGCGTGATGTTGGCAGTCCTGAGAAGGACGAGAAGGGCGCGAGCGTCGCGCGAGCGACAGAGATTCCGGCTAACCGCGACAGAGAGCGGATGCAGGAGCATCTTGGTGTGGCAAGGAAACGAGTATCAGCAAGCGTGCGAAAAAGGGCAAACGTGCCGCGAACTAACGGGCGAGACAAATTGACTTGTGTGAGTGTGTCGAGGGTCATACGGACCAATCGGGCATATAATCAAAGAAGAAAGTGCGTTGCTACAATTATTATTCTTATTCTAAGTTTCAATTAACAATAAATTATCATTCAGTTTATTCTAAAACCGTGCCTTTATTATTTCTTGCCCGGACAAAACAAGTCATAAATATCTCGTTATAACACTTCAGAAGTGGGATGTGAAAAGCCCCAAATGTCGAAATCTGCGACTGTGAAAGTTGGAACTCAGTGTGAAAGAATTTATCGCGAAAAATTTCAAAATGGCCGAGGTGCCGGTTCAAGTTTGAACAGGAAAAACCGTTGACGTATAGAAGCGTGGTCTCGCGCGATAAGTAAATTGACGTGTTGTGACCGGAAGAATTATACGAACCTTAGTAACTTCGATTAATTACGCAGGACTCCCGTTCTTAAAAACTTAAGCCGAAAACGTTATATAAGCGGCTCGTAGCTGAAGGGTTGAATTTATCCGAAGAATTCCAGCGGAAATGCGTATCGGCAGCTCGAACGTAACGAAACGCATATTCGACAAAAGCATTATGGTCGACGACGCTGGGAGGGCAGCAGCAGCGGCGGCGGCGGCGAATGCATTGTTGGAAATGAACGTGAACAACGTATCGACGACAGGCGGGATGAGTAATCCTATTGGACAACAAACGCCAAATGAAATGTCCACGTTAATCGCATCCATGGCTGAGATGATGAAGCAAAATGCTAAGCTTTTGGAGACGGTAAATACACAAAAGGAGTCGCAAGGTATGATCCATTACAATATTTTGCCGGATCTCTCACACAACATACAGAACTTTGATGGGCTCACGGGAGCGACAAATGCAAAAATCTGGCTGAAACAGCTAGAATCGACCGCCACACTACACAGATGGACTGAAGCTGTGGCCTTCGAAACAGCGCGTAGCCATTTAACAAAAGCGGCCAGAAATTGGTATTATGCCAATATAAATTCTATAGTCGATTGGCAATCTTTCAGAAAGGCGTTCAGTGGAACATTTTTGGTGGAGAAAACATTGACCGAAAGATGACAGGACATGCAGAAGCGGTGCCAAGGGCCAAACGAGGATACTCGCGAATACTTCTTTGATAAGCTGCGCCTGTGCAAGGCCCTCAAATTCGGCATAGACGAGACCAAGACCCAGATCGCAGTGGGACTGTGGTCCAGAAGCACCAGCGCAGCCATCATGAGTCAGAGCCACTTCGATGCTGACGACCTGCTAAGGAGCATCACGACGTTTGAGACGCTAGAAACGGCGCGCAAGCAGCGTATCTCGGCGAAGGTGGAGCCACCTAAGCAGACTGTCGACGAGCGGCGTAGAGCGGCAAACGAGAACAGATCAACGGCGGCGTATCGGGAGCCTGAGCAACCTCGTAGCAGCGGGGCTGCATGGGATGGCAACAAGCAGCGTAGCAGCGACCTTCAGCGGCGGGAGAGCAGTTCGTCGACTAGCGGTTCGAATGCGGAGTGTTATCGCTGTCACGAGCGGGGGCATATGGCCAAAAATTGTTCAATGCGTCGCGATATAAAATGCTTTAATTGTAATGAGGTAGGGCATTTATCGAAAAACTGTAATAAACCTAGGAAGTTACCTAACGCTGAATTAAAATTAATAGATTTTGTGCAGGCCAATAAGGCGGCTAAATATTTCAAAAAAATTAAAATTGGGAATGTTGATAATTTGGAGGCGGTAATCGATCCAGGTAGCTCTGATTGTATTTTAAAGGCATCGGTTGTATTAGAAAACGGGTTTAAATTTATCAAAGCTCCGAGTACATTAGTTGGTATCGGGAAACCTGGTTGTGAAGTTAAATCTAGTGGAATTATAGTTGAATCGGTAGCAGTCGATGAATGTACGGCCAAAAATATTAGCTTTAGAGTAGCTCCTGACGACGTTCTGCCATATGATGTAATAATTGGACAAAACTTTACCGAGTTGCCAGACATTGTATATATTAAAATAGATAATAAGTTAGAATTTAGGAAACGCGAAAATTGCCCTTTTAGTGAGTATCCGGATATTGAGTGTAACGGTACTTTACATAAAACTAAGAGTCTAGAAGACGATGTGATTCCACCAGCGAGTATTAAATTTATACGTACGCAGACTGGTGAACATGAGATAAACTTACCTATTAGCAATACGAGTAACGATTTAGTCGTAATCGCGAAAGGGGAAGACTTGAGTAGTCTTGTCATGTCAGTCAATGCAAATGTACCTGAAGTTTCTGTTAGGATAGAACCGATTACTGAAGAAGATGTGACGGTAGGTTCAATGGTAGACGCGGAGAAAATGGCCTCGCTATTAGAACTTTTGAACAAGTATCGTATGTGTTCTGCTAAAAAGGATAGTGAATTAGGTTGTACAAGTTATATAAAAATGGATATTGTTGAAAAACCTAATAGCGAGCCAGTCTACTCAAAACCGTACAAGGCTAGCGCCGAACAGCGAGAAACCATGCGGAAAATTGTAGGCGAGTGGAAAGCTGCCGGGATAGTTACGGAGACGCAATCCGCATATGCAAGCCCATGTTTATTAGTAGCTAAAGCGGATGGTACCCCGAGATTGGTTGTGGACTACCGACGTTTGAATAAGAACACGGTTCGCACAAATTTCCCTATGGCAAATGTAGATGACGGACTTGAAGAGCTACATGGCTCAAAAGTTTTCGCGATATTAGATCTTTTTCATGGCTATTTGCAAATTCCTTTAACCAATGAGGCTAAGGAAAAAACGGCCTTTATAACGCCGGACGAGACAGGCCAGTTTGAGCGAGCCATGTTCGGATTAATGAACGCCCCATATTATTTTGCCAAATTAATGAAAATGTTATTTAATAAGTATGGAAATAAGTTAGCGCTGTCCTTCTTTGATGATATGTTAGCGTACGCAAAGAATTGGGAAGAATTACTTCGTAAGTTAGAGATTATCTTGCAGTTATTAAAAGATGCTGGCTTGACTTTAAATTTAAAAAAATGTAAGTTCGGGCTTGAGGAAGTCGGTTATTTAGGGTTCAAAATTGGGAAGGATGGGATCGGACCGGGCGAACGTAAAGTTGCTGCCATTGCGGATTTTCCGACTCCTAGGAATGTGCACGAGGTTAGACGCTTTCACGGATTGGCCAGTTATTTCCGACGCTTTGTGCAAGGGTTCACGCGAATAGCTTCACCGTTGATCGAACTATTAAAAAAGGATGCTGTGTTTTTGTGGGGAGAACGACAAGAGATAGCCTTCCGCGAACTCAAAGAAAAACTAACATCGAAACCTGTCTTAGCACACTATAACGCGAAGGCTGAACGAACTGAGTTGCATACGGATGCATCGTCAGAGGGTCTCGGAGCAATAATTCTCCAGTCGGACGAAAAAGATGAGTTGCATCCCGTCTATGCAATCAGCAGACGCACCTCAGAAGACGAGCGTTCATATCATTCTAGTAAGCTAGATATGCTAGCAATTGTCTGGGCTATGGAGCGTTTACGACCTTTATTAATAGGAATACACTTTAACGTGTTTACTGATTGCGAAGCACTTGTATATATAAATTCGTTAAAAACTAAGAAACCTCAGTTTGTTCGATGGTTAGGCTTGATATCGGAGTTCGATTATGAAATACACCACAGGAAGGGGGAGCACATGCAACATGTGGATGCTCTTTCACGTGCACCCGTAGGAAATGCGACTGACGATGTGTTAGAAAAAGCAAAGGTTTATAATGTTATGGTTTACGAGGACGAAATTGTTATGTATCAACGCAGCGACGAACTATTAAAAAGAAAAATTATGATTCTTGAAAAACCTCAGCACGAACTCACACGAAGAGAAAAAGGGGAGGTTAGCGGATATGTACTGAGAGAAGGAATCTTGTATAAATGCGACGAAATTAGCGATAAGGAACTTTATGTAGTGCCACCGGCTATGAAAAAGATGCTGGTCATCAAAAATCATGATCTCTCTAGTCATTTCGGCGTAGATAGAACGGTAGCGCGATTACGGGAGTATTATTATTTTCCACGTATGCGTAACTACGTAAGAAAACACATTGCTTCTTGCATCGAATGCAGCTTTGCTAAAAACAAAGTTGGAAGGCAAGCTGGCGAGCTACATCCAATACCGGTAGGCAAGCGACCGTTTGATATCGTTAATTTAGATCACTTAGGTCCATTTATAACTACGTCAGGTAAAAATAAATACATACTTGCGGCGGTTTGTAACTTGACTAAGTTTTGTCAACTCTATGCAGTTCGAGATGTAAAAGCGGTCACTACAGTACGTCAGATTGAAAGGTTAATCAATCGCTTTGGAGCCCCAACGCGTTTTATTACCGATAGAGGAACCGCTTTTACTTCAGAAACGTTCAAAAATCTTTGTACAGAACATGGAATACGGCATACGCTTAATTCGAGCAGGCACGCGCAGGCAAATGGCCAGGTTGAACGGCTAAACCAGACCATTATTCCTGCGATGCAATCGAATGTGTCGAACGTTGAACATTGGGATCGAGAGCTGGGTAAAATGGAAAGTGATTTGAACTCATCCTTAAGTAAGACAACCGGGAAAACTCCGTTTGAAATGTTGTACGGCTATATTCCGCGATTTAAAGAGGGTAGATGCAGGGACCTTTCGGTAAAAGCAGAAACGTATAGAATTCCGGAGGAAATCAGACGCGAAGCGATATATAAAATAGAGGTTGAGCAAAGCAAAGCAAAAGAGAGATACGATAAGGCGCGCATTAAAAATGTTAGGTATGAACCTGGTGATATTGTTTTTATGAAATGTAACGCAACGGCAACCGGAGAGTCAACAAAGCTCCAACTTCGTTTTAAAGGAGCCTTAGCTATCGTTAAAGTTTTACCCTCAGATACATATCGTGTCCAGAACTTAAATACGTCAGGTAGATCGAAACTGGAAACAACTGCACATGTAAGCCAGTTGAAAAATTGGCAACAAAATTACTCTGAACGCGAAGATAGCGATGAGGATGTCGATTCGAATTCGGTAAATGATGACACGCAAATTGAGAGTCCTGAGGTAGAAGCGATTCAAAACAATCAAACCGAAGACAACGTTAGTTAATCTACAAAATTCGAATGAAACGATTAAAAGTAGGCCTTTGCGAAACCGGCGTCGCCCTCAAAAATATGAGGATTTTGAAATGTAAACCGTTTAAACGTATATTCGCTTGGGGGCCAAGCGAGTTCAAGGATGGCCGATTGTTATATTTATAATTATAGTTAAGCTAAGATTGTGGATGAGATATGTGTGAATGAGAGAGAGAGAGTGAGAAGAGAGTATGCGTGATGTTGGCAGTCGCGAGCGACAGAGATTCCGGCTAACCGCGACAGAGAGCGGATGCAGGAGCATCTTGGTGTGGCAAGGAAACGAGTATCAGCAAGCGTGCGAAAAAGGGCAAACGTGCCGCGAACTAACGGGCGAGACAAATTGACTTGTGTGAGTGTGTCGAGGGTCATACGGACCGAACGGGCATATAATCAAAGAAGAAAGTGCGTTGCTACAATTATTATTCTTATTCTAAGTTTCAATTAACAATAAATTATCATTCAGTTTATTCTAAAACCGTGCCTTTATTATTTCTTGCCCGGACAAAACAAGTCATAAATATCTCGTTATAACACATTGCAACGTGTCTTCTCCGTCAAGGATCTTGGGCCAGTCAAAAGGTGTCTAGGAATCGACGTCACCCGGAATCGTCAGAAAGGCACCATCAAGTTGAGCCAAGCCAGCTATGTGGAGAATATTTTAAGAAAATTTGCCATGCACGAACGCTACACCTGGTAAGAAGACTGACCTAGAAAAATTAAAAAAGATACCATATCAAAGCGCTGTTGGCGCTCTCATTTACCTCACGCAAGCAACTCGCCCTGACCTGGCATATGCAGTGAGCAGCGTAAGCCGCTTCAACACCTGTTATAATACTACGCATTGGGAGGCGGTCAAGCGCATTTTTAGATACCTGCAGAAAACTAAAAACCTTTGTCTGCACTTTACAAGAAGTGAAGACAGTCGACTTACAGGCTATTGTGATGCAAGTTGGGCAGCTGACCCCGATGACCCGCGGTCAGTGTCAGGATATGCCTTTATAATACAAGGCGGAGCTGTGAGTTGGAACAGCAGACGGCAGCAGACAGTCACACTGTCGAGCACGAAGGCGGAATATATATCTCTAACAGCCGCCAGCCAGGAGGCAATTTGGCTACGGAATCTCGCAGTGGAACTGGAAATACAGCCACGCAGACCTGCTCTCATCTATTGTGACAATAAAGGTGCAATCGATTTGAGTAAGAACGCACGTTTTAGTTCTCGCACCAAACACATAAATGTGCGGCATCATTTTCTCAAGGAAAATAGAAAGAAAGTGGAGAATTGGACGTGCGATTTGTATCATCAGAGCAGATGACAGCTGATCCACTCACTAAGGCAACATCAAATTCAAGACTCGAGAAATTCAATGAAGAAGTTGGACTGAAAGGCGCTTAATTATAAATAAAATTATTAATGTGATAAATATATTTACAATATGTACAAAGTGTTCGTTATTTTTAAAGTGAGAGAAAATTTTAATTGTAGGGGGATGATGTAATTAAATTAGCATTTAAAGTTCAATTAAAATATGAGTATATTGTAAACATATGTATATGTATAAATGTATTATAGATTATATTAGTATATATTATATTGGTATCATTGGGGACGCGATGCCGAGTTGATCGCGCATCTACAGTTAGTCTACTACTGTACTCCCTGTACGTCGCACGTACTCGTACAGTGTATATATATATATATATATATATATATATATATATATATATATATATATATATATATATATATATATATATATATATATATATATATATTATAAGTCGATATATATTCATAGCTGTAATAAATCTCTCTCTATTATTATCTCTAAACCTTATTATTGCATATTCCATTCCTGCACGTACTCGTACAGTATATATATATATATATATATATATATATATATATATATATATATATATATATATATATATATATATATATATTCATAGCTGCAATAAATCTCTCTCTATTATTATCTCTAAACCTTATTATTGCATATTCCATTCCTGCGTACTCAACAACAGAAACTTCTCGCCAAAGCGTGACATCCGCCGACCTAACCTACTATTGACCATATCCATATTACACGCTGGAATTTTTAGATCATTCGAATCAGAATTAATCCACGTCGAGTGTACATACACTCTAAACCCAAAAGTGTAAAATCTGGAAGTAAAAAGATTAAAATATCAGCTTTTAATTTATGAAAAGTATTGATTTGAAGATTTTATTCTCTATGTGGTTTAATTTTATAATTTTACACTTTTGACAAAGATTAAAACGTACATTTTAAACTTTGTAAAGTGTAAAAAGTTTTCGTATATCTTGAAAAGATTAATTTTATGAATTCACACTTTTAAAAAAGATTAAAATGTACATTTTAAACTTTGTAAAGTGTAAAACGTTATCGCATCTCTTAAAAAGATTGATTCCATTAATTCACACTTTTGACAAAGATTAAAATGTACATTTTAAACTTTCTATGAAGTGTAAAAATTATCGTATTTCTTAAAAAGATTAATTCCAACAATTTACACTTTTGTAGGTTCTGCAGAAAGATTAAAATCATCTATTTACACTTTTGCGGATGATTACGCTCGTAAATCTCGTGACAGGAAAAAAATCAAGCTATATATATGATGTCTAGGATGCTTAAAGCTCTCGGAGAAGATGTCTAGGTACAAAAATACAAATATTTGTTCGAGGTCATGACTCAAGAATACTTTTCCTCTCGCCCTGGTAAAAATCTTATCAAGCTAAACTCGAAAATCTCAATAACCGCAATTATTCACAGACAGGCCGAACATGTTGAATATCTTATAACCTCAAAACACGTATACGCAGATAGATCCAGCTTCAATCATGAATGCTCCATAACCTGCAAACATTTATAGATCGAAACAGACCAATTATAAATCTACTTATTCCATAATCTCGAAACTCTTATACATACAGGCCAAATTTAAATCTAAACACCTTAACACTCTTAAACACAAACAGGCCAAGCTTTAACTTAAATACCTTATAACCTCAAAACTCTTATACACAGACAAACCAATCTTATATCGAAGTACCTCATAACCTCGAAATTCTTATACATGAACCGGCCGAGCTTTAACCCAAATACCCTATAACCTCAAAACTGCTATATACGCATACGATTAAGCCAATCTTAAATCCAACCCAACCCAACCCTCACACACAGATAGGCCAAGCTTACACCTCAATATCCCATAACCTCCAAATTTTTATACACAAACAGGCCAAGCTTTAACCTAAATACCCCATAAGCTCAAAACTACTATACACACACGATTAAGCCAATCTTAAATCCAACCCAACCCAACCCTCACAAACAGATAGGCCAAGCTTACACCTCAATATCCCATATGCTATAACCTCCAAATTTTTATACACAAGCAGGCCAAGCTTTAACCTAAAAACCCCATAACCTCAAAACTGTTATTTACAGGCAGGCCCATTTTAAATCGAAATACCCGTGTTTTAGTAATTACTGGCAAGTTTTTTTTAAACTTTATAGAAAGTTTAAAATGTACATTTTAATCTTTGTCAAAAGTGTGAATTGATGGAATCAATCTTTTTAAGATATACGAAAATTTTGACACTCCCTAGTGGAAATGAAAATTGTGCCAAAGTGTGCCAAACTGTGCCAAATTGTGTCAAACTGTGCCAAACTATGCCAAGTCATGCTAAACCTATGCCATTTCGGACGTTTCGCACAGTTTGGCACAGTTTGGTATACTTCGGCACACTTAGGCATAGTGTCGCACATTGTGGCACTTTATAGCATAGTCACAAATTTTGAAAGAAAATACTTTGTCTACCGTTTTTTAAGATTGGCTTAGCACGAATCTACACAGTCTGGCACAGGTCAGCACAGTACGGTACATATTGGCATAGGGCGACATAGTTTTACACAGTTTCGTATGATTAGGCATAATAGAATTATTAAGAAAATATTTTTATATCGTAAGCAAATACAAAAATTTTGCAAATTCGCATGTGTAAATTTCATTAATTTAATTAATTGATGGATATTTCTGTGTGCATTAAATTGAATGTGTATGACGGGGGTTTAATAATTATTATAAAAAATTTGATGAATCTGTCTCTCTCTCTCTCTCTCTCTGTCTCTCTCTCTCTCTCGCGCTCTCTCTCTCTCTCTCTCTCTCTGTCTCTCTCTCTCTCTCTCTCGCTCTCTCTCTCTCTCTCTCTCTCTCTCTCTCTCTCTCTCTCTCTCTCTCTGTTGAGTACCTAGACACTACATGTGCTTCCGCAACGCCGCACAATAAACCTTTCGCTAAAAAATTTTCGTACTCCTCCGAGAGTAAGACTTTTTGCAGGCGGTTCGGGATCTCGCTGGCTCTTGCGCACTACGAGTTTTAAGGCACGGTTCGTTTTATTGAGCCAGGGATTCTGAGACTTGCCTGACAAGGACATTTTGAGGTTATCCGGCGTCTGGCGTCCTTCTCCGTGGCCTGGCGGCATCTTTCAAGCTGTCCGTCTCTCTTACCGTCACGCGGGCCTTGATTCTACATTGGAAACAGACGTGGATTGCGATAACAGTTAGTACGCACGCTTACTACCAGGTGTATTCGAGCAGCAGCCAGCCTTACTGCGTCATCCTGACGTGTCAGTGACGTGTCAATGACGTGATCCTGCTGTGTCAGTGATGTCAACTGTCTTCATACGCAACAGAGAGTGTCGTCTCGTTTTGGTGTTTTTTACTTTAATTACTTAAGATTGCGCTGCTCATCACGATACGCATCTGTATTGTTAGGTGCATTCACCAGCAGTAAATTCGTGTTGTGACTATTATTTCATATTTGGGTCTGGTCGAGCATTAGCTTCGACCAGTTTAGGCTAGGTGATTCGGCGCGAAAACTCTTAATTTCAAAAGTGGACACACAGAGTATATATTTCTATTGCTTCTGCGAACTGTGTACGGTGTTATAAAGTGAAAATAGTTCTAGTGCTCATATTTTTATTTTTATTATTTATCATACTCGCTATAACCTACGCTTAATAATTTTTCTCATTGTCTGACTATTTTCATTTTTTACCACTACGTACACATGTATATGGGCGTAAAGGATCTCTGCGTTACCGATGCCTGATCGTTTTCATTTTCTATCACTAACTTTTATAAAAGTGCTTGCAGAGTAACCTCATTGCGCTCTTTTTAACACCGTTGAACTAGTTGAACTAGTTTAATTCATTTATTTTACTTTAAGGTCTGGTTTTAAGTTCATCTTTCGCTTACGTACTAGGATAGACTTTGCGATATTCTCGTAGCAATAAGCATGTTGTGATGAGTAAGCATCAATGCGCACATTGTAAGAACGCGATCGTACGTAATACTGAGCCGTCAGTGCAGTGCATAGTCTGTTTTCGTGTATACCACGTAAAGTGTGTCGATCCGTCTCTGTATGTAAGTCCTACAACACTTCGCTGTTGCGCCGCTAACAAACCGCAAACTAAGACACCAGCCTCGGTATTACCAAACATTGCACAGGCAAAGCGTTTTGCTACCTCTCCCCCAGAGGTATCTCTCACGCCAGCATCAAAGCAGCATCGCGTCGTACCTCTACTCGCTCCAGCTGTGCTTCGCGTAAATTCGCCGCGGCCCGAGTGCTTTACAGAAAATGTAACCACCGACATGGGCGACGCAGCGCCGGCATGGTTTACCGCATATTTGAAAGTTTTCGATGAACATCGCGCGGAATATCGTGAAACAAGCAGAGAAACTACAGAGATCCTCAAAAATCTAACAACACGTTTGACGTCCGTAGAGGATAGATTAACCACAGTTGAAACCGAGCACAGAGCTGATATTAATGCATTGCGCAGCGAGATCATGGCCGTAAGCCAAAAATCTATCGTAACGGACACATGCGAAGTTATCATCTCGGGAGTTCCAGCGACAATTGACACAGGAAACGGACCCGCGGCTGACCGTGTATTCAGCGCCATAGGTTTACCCGGCCTATTAAATCATGTCATTGAATTTAGAGATTGGCCATTTAGGGAAGTAGGGCAGTACGACACGGCGCAAGCGACCTTGCAAATTAATGCAGTTTCAAACGAACCAGCGAATGTGCAAACAAATGCTGCGACCGCGATGGAAACTACATCCAATGAGGAAACACGCGCTTTCGTAACTCAATTCACGTCTCCGGTTATACGAAACACGGTGATCTCAAAATCGAACCTGTTAAAGGACCTCAATTCGCAAACTATTTTCGAAGCGGGTGGCGAAAGCCAAATTTTTATAAGACCGCTTTGGCCAAAGCGAGTGTACTCATTATTGCGTAAAGCCCGCCTAGCACATAAACCACTAAACTACGCTCGTCCGGTAGTCAGAAATATGGTAGTATGCATGAGAGAGACCGTCGACTCTCCCCTCATCCCTATACACTCTTTAGATGATTTGTCTGCCCTTGCGGCGCGCCCTAAACAATGACAGTCAGCGGCTCAGTCGGTAGCATTTAAGTATGTAGATACGTTAGTCTTAGGTCATATAAATGCAAATAGGCTCAATTCTCGCGCGCACTTCGCTCTAATTGAGGATAAATGTGTCCAAGAATGAGCCAGATGATCACTTAGCACTTAAGGGCTACAATATACATAGAGTAGACAGAGAGGATAAAGAAGGTGGTGGAATCGCACTATATGTACGCGATCATTTCATTGTAAAAATTCTGGCGCAGTCTAAGCCAGCTTACGACAACACGCCAGAATTCCTTATAGTCGAGATACCGTAATAAATTCTTCAATAAAATTACTTTTTGCAGTAGTTTATCGCCGACCTTCCGCAGCCTACCCCGATCATTTCTTCAACTGTCTCTCTACCTATCTACCCCATGACACAAATGCAGTAGTAACCGGTGACTTTAAAATTAACATGTGTCTAAGAAATGCTGCATCTAATCACCTGACTGAGCAAGTTGAATCACACTCACTCTACCTAGTACCTTCTGAGCCAACCCATCACTTGCTGTGGAGGGAACCTCCGTCACATACGTGGCTTGATCTTTTCATCGTAAAACAATTAAACTCAGTTTTAAACTTCAAGAAGACTGACGCTCCCTTCATTGCAGGACACGACCTTATCGAAATCACGCTTAAATGCAATAAAGTAGCTATTCAAAAGAAAATTATTAAAACACGTAATTTAAAAAAAGCGAATTTAACTACATTAGCCAAGTCTATTCATGAGAGTCTTGCAAGTGTCCACCTGCTGCTTCCCTTTGCCAATAATTATTTTCTAGCAACCACGCCATCAACAGGCCTCGTACTTGGGCCTAGCCCAGCAAACATAAATGACGCAGAAAGCACGATCACTGCTGCCTTGATTTCAGCCTATGACATGGCCGCTCCTCTAAGGATAATTACATTGTCCTCGAAGAGAAAACCGTGGGTTTCTCCTGCAATTTGGACACTAATGAAACAGCGCGACCGGGCTTATCGCGAGTACCACCTTTCAGGTCGAACCGTGGATCACGAGACCTTTAAATTGCTTCGTTCTCAGGTATGCAATACCTTAGATACAGCGAAAAATCGCTTTTTCGAGGAAAAACTCGACGCTGCGCCCGATGCTAAAACTAAGTGGCGTGAACTACGCCGCATGCACATATCTGGGTCAAACCTATCCTCTCCGCTTCTTCATTTCAGTGCTGATGTACTGAACACCCACTATGCCACCATAGTGAATCAATCGCCCCCTCTAACCGAGTTAGATTTTCAAATCGCCTGTGATCGCCCCTACAACAACTCTATCGGAACTTGCTTTGACTTTCGCCCAGTTACTAGCATAGAGGTCAACGAGGCTCTCATGTGCGCTCCGTCGAAGAATGCAGGACTTGATGGTCTAACAGCCCAAATGTTAAAGCTCACTCTTCCCGAAACTCTCAATCCCCTCACAGACTTGCTCAACTCCTGCTTAGTTAATGCTGCTTTTCCTGCGTCCTGAAAAATGGCGCTACTCTCACCACTCTCCAAGGTCAAGGCACCAATCTCACCATCAGACACACGACCAATCGCACAACTTTCCGAGATTTCGAAAATTTTGGAACGCCTTGTGCATCAGCAGCTTATCGGATACCTTGAAACGCACAGATTGCTCGACTCGCGACAAGCAGGATATAGACGCGGCCATAGTACGCAGACTGCCCTCCTCGGAGTATTAGACGATGTCAGGCGGGCTATCGATAAGCGTATGATATCGGTACTTATCCTCTTTGACTTTTCAAAAGCTTTCGATACAATCCCCCATCAATTACTTCTTATCAAACTGCGTAACATCAATGTCTCCGATCGCGTATTACGATGGTTTTTCAACTATCTCGCCGACCGCCTACAAGCAGTAGTTGATGAGGGTGGCTCGATCTCAGAATGGCTTCGAGCCACCTCAGGTGTCCCTCAAGGCAGCGTTCTCGGTCCGTTACTCTTTTTAATATATATAAATGATTTACCCAGAGCACTCCGTTATGCCAGAGCAATGATTTTCGCCGACGACACACAAGTGTTACATCATTTTTATCCGAGTGACCTACTGCAAGGCCTAGCTGAGATCAATCGTGACGCACAAGCTGTCGCTCAATGGGCCCGAGAAAACGGTCTGAAACTAAACCTTGAAAAGACAAAGGTTATGATTCTGGGTAGTCTGGCATACACCTCCAAAATCGATCTTGACACTATCCCAAAGATCGTCATTGATGGCATTTCCCTACCATATGTAAACGAAGCTCGTAACCTGGGAGTATGGATCACTCCCACCCTCGACTGTCAACTTCATGCCAAGCATGTAGCATGCAAAGCATACGCGACACTTTATACTTTAAAATTTTATAGGCATGCACTCTCTAAAAAGCTAAAAAAGAGTTTGGTGGAATCTCTTATCTTTCCGCGTTTTGATTACGCATGTGTCGTATATAATGACTTAGACGCTACGCGAGCCTTGAAGCTCCAACGAGCTCAAAACGCTTGTATTCGGTTCGTCTTTGGCAATATTCCACCTCGTGCGCACGTGACTCCGTATAGATTGGAATTAGGCTGGCTCTCGGCAAAGAATAGACGGGAATACTTCTTAGGTTCACTAGCTTATGCGATATTAGCCTATGAAAATCCAGACTATCTTGCAAACCGTTTTACTCGACTAAACGTCGATCTAGTTCTGCGCCGTTCCGAGCGAAATCCACCAAGCGTGCTTGTCTATACCGCGCCGCGTACGGAAGCCTGGAAGCAATCCTTTCGCATTCAAGCCTCAATGATGCTAAATTCCTTAAGCGTCATTGAGTTTTCGGTAAAGGCAATAAACACATTTAAAACATCTCTGTTTGACGAACTCTTCAAGCGAGACCAATCGGATTGGGCAACTCATATACGGAATGAAGGCCTACGGCTCTAACTCAGCTTTAACGGAGCATTAACCTAGTCATTAAGTGAAACTTGTAAAAAAAATGTAATCATAAATCGGAATGAAACGTAATCATAAAGCGAAACTCGCTTGTCATTCGCACGTCAATCGACGAAAGAAACGTTTTGTAAATTGCACAAATTGTTCTTGTAATCTTAATACTTCACCTGTTCACTTGTAAATAATTACTTTTGTATAATAGAATAATCCATTTGTATCTCTAAAACGCCAGACGGGTATTACCCCAAGGCGCAATAAAGTTTATATCAATATCAATCTCTCTCTCTCTCTCTCTCTCTCTCTATCTATCTATCTATCTATCTCTCTCTCTCTCTATCTATCTCTCTACTTCTGTCTCTCTCTCTCTCTCTCTCTCTCTCTCTCTCTCTGTCTCTCTCTCTCTCTCTCTCTCTCTCATATGTATCTGTAAACTGTATCCATGTATACCGTATACAGAAAACCTTTGGGCGTGTGGCGGCACCAACTGGTGTGGCGGCTGCATTTAGCACACGGGCAGCGGCGCCACTTGAGGTTAGTTCGTCTGCGCTCCCTAAGTGAGCGCATCGCGTGTTTGTTTTGGTCGTGCTGCGCGCCCGCGATGCGGGCGTCGGGTATACGGGCACGCAGGTCGCAGACCAAAATGCCAGATTATGTGCATTACGTCAGGTTGGAAGCTACAATTAAAGGATGTGCCAGATTATGTCCAGATATGCGCATTGTTTCCAAAAACGAACGCGCCATCGCAAACGTTATTGTTTGACTTGAAAAGATATCGTAAGGATGTGCCAGATTATGCCCAGATATGCGCAGTGTTTCCAAAAACGAACGCGCCATCGCAAACGTTATTGTTTGACTTCAAAAGATATCGTAAGGATGTGCCAGCTTATGCCCAGATATGCGCAGTGTTTCCAAAAACGAACGCGTCATCCCAAACGTTATTGTTTGACTTGAAAAGATATCGTAAATTGTCATTAACTGTGTAAACTCCATAGTGTAAACGTATAATATAATAATATAAAAAACGTTAATGGTATTAATCACAGCAAGACTATATAGACAATTATTGTTACTATTGTAAAAGGTATTTTAGGGCGACACACTAATTAATTTAATATATGTATCACGTATTGTAATAACATTATAACTATTATTATTTAATTTTTTTAATAATAAAATGAATACCTGACTATTTGTAGAAATATGGTTGTTTTAATAATTATATACAAATAATTGATTAAAAAATATACACAAATGCGCATAATTACACCATATCATGACATAACATGGTAAACTATGCCATTTTATGCCAAGCTATGCCATAACATGTCAAGCTATGCCATAAAATGCCAGATTATGTGCATTACGCCAGGTTGGAAGCTACAATTAAAGGATGTGCCAGATTATGCCCAGATATGCCATATTATGCCACATCGTGCCAAATTGTGCCATTTTATGACAGACTTTGCCATCTTGTGTCAAAGTGTACTAGCTTTTCTGTAAATAATTCAGAAAAGTAATTTTGTTTAAATTCATAATGTGCCAAGTTATGCCAAATCATGCCATACTGTGCCGAATTGTGTCAATCTGTACCAAACTGTGCTAAACTGTGCGATATGTCCGAAATGTCACAGCTCTAGCATAGTATACCACATTTTGACACAATGTAGCACATTTTGACACAGTTTGGCACAGTTGTGCACGATTTAGCACGATTTGGCACAACAAGTTTTTTCCACCAGGGACTTTACAAAGTTTAAAATATACGCTTTAATCTTTGTCAAAAGTGTAAAATTATAAAATTAAACCACATAGAGAATAAAATCTTCAAATCAATACTTTTCATGAATTAAAAGCTGCATTTTAATCTTTTTACTTCCAGATTTTACACTTTTGGGTTTAGAGTGTACAATTATAAATAAATATATAAAATCTATCAAAATATTTAGAAACATATCTTCTTATATATTTTGTTTACAGCGGTTCGTTATATTTGCAACTTTTAAAACTCCATATAGTTCATATGGTTTTTAATTTTATTGTTAAATTTTTTTTGTTTGCAGCTTAATGCGTTTCTGTTAATAGAGTTTATAGTTTACAATTATATTTTTTAAAGATCCGTTTTATTTTAATTAATTTACTATTTAAGCGCATATACTTTTTTAACATACAATGGCATACGCATGCGCACTATACACCTCACCATAATCACAAAGATGGCAGTATTATACATATAGGTATATAACGTAACAACTTTCATACCCATGCTTCCTGCTCTTAGGGGTGTAATGTAATAATACATCACGTGTTATACACCATTTATACGCGCAAATATTCAAATAAAATAATACGCATTTATTTAGAAAATATTCAAAAATATATAAGCATTCAATTCTCGAACAGACTCAGACACAAGATATTCAATTTTACAAACTGTGTCTGAAAGGCAAAGAAAACATGCTCATTAAAAAACAAAGAACCTCTATCCTACACGATATTGGGGGGTCCGAGTTCAAGTGCTTTTCCGGGTAGAAAAGCGTGTCACTTGCACGACAACAATATGTGGCTGGAAGTAGCCTCTAGACTGCATATACAAAAAAGGGACCGGAGGAGGCGAGAAGCTCAACCGGGTTACAACGAATTTGTAGACCACGAGTGACTACTCAGTCAGAGTCTAGGCGTGCTAAAGGACACACGGGTTTTCTCGCGATATTCATATATTTTATTCTCCTCGTTATCTCACGTTTCAAACACTTTTAATGCAGCCGTAGCCGGTCTCAAGCCCGGATTAGACGCAGAGAGAAAGTGTCGTTGTTAATCAAAACATCCTTATTTCAATCCGCGTTTATTATATTTTTATTCGTTTATTCATTTCTAATTTATTTAAATAAACCGCTCTCGGTTCACGTGCTACCTAACCTAACCATTACAGGGGTCATTCAAAAAGTCAGCACGATCTTATCTGTCAGTTAGCTCTCGTGAAAACAAAACATTTTGTTCGCGCTTTTTTCTTTAGTGTTCATTTAGACACCCATATAGTTTTGTATGCATCGAAATTTAAGTTTTCTATTAAAACCTATCACAAAAAGCTGTAAATACTGATAACAATGAGTACACCAAGAAAGCGTTACCGTTATTTGGAAAGTGGGAAAGGAGAAGATATTAATTAACAAGCTCTGAGAACTCTCGCTCGTGAACGTGCAAGTTTTCTTAGCGATCAAGTTAATCGAAATCAGCAGGATGATACGGTAAAGTTGACTTTTGCTTTTAGTATAATTGTAAATGTACAATAACATACATTTATTTCAGATTGCAAATGAGGGCCGAGATGCGAGCACAGTGAATAGTGAAATGCATATTCCCTACGGCACACAAGAGAATTCTATTACTTATCTACTTATGATAAACAATTTGCAAACGGTTCAGACACTTGAATCAACGGATGTTGGCGAACAGGTTTATTAACCTTTATTTATTATCTTACATAAAGGATATTTACTTAAATTAAACGTAAATTTAAAATTTCTTTATATCTTAATTAAGTATGTAATCATAGTACTTAAAATTTATTAGAGAAGCCAGTTACTTTTGCATTATTAATTTAATAATTGCTAAAGTTGATCAGTGTTGCTCGTAGCTCTTGTAACATAGTCTGACGCACTCCCGATTGCGCCTAAAGTGCACGGTCTGCTTCACACTTCGACTACGTTTCTGCTGCACGACGACTGCGGCAGACGAGTGCGGCAGGATTGCAGCAGAAGTGCAACCGACAAGTACGACTAAGGGGGATGAAATAATGCACTCGCGAGTGCAGCAGAATTGCACCCGAATCGCGTACGACGATTGCGGCAGACGAGTGTGGCGGGATTGCAGCAGACGTGCAGCCGACAAGTGCTACTAAGAGGGATGAAATAATGGACTCGTGAGTGCAGCAGAATTGCACTCGAATTGCGTGCGATGATTGCGGCAGGCGAGTGCAGCAGGATTGCAGAAGACGTGCAGCTGACAAGTGTGATTAAGGGGGGTGATGTAACGCATTTGCGAGTGCGTTAAGATATACTTCAAAAACAAAACACACACCTGGTAGCGGAACTGCTCAGAACACCGAGAATGGTAACAAAAAAAAGGAGTTCCAATGAGTTTTATCTCCCAGATTGGTTGTGCGTGGTCTCTTATAGTATTTACCACACCAAACTAGTCGAGTGAGCCCAAAACTGATGCGCTCGCCGCCTGGAGGCGGCGACGTATGACCTATACGCTTTGCTTACCCCGGCTCTGTAGACTGCACGTCTGCATATCGCGAGTGCATTATTTCATCCCCCTTAGTTGCACTTGTCGGTTGCTGCAATCCTGCTGCACGGATCTGTCGCAATTGTCGTGCAGCAGAAACGTAGTCGAACGCACGATTGCAGCAGAATTGCGGCGAAATTGCGATGCTTTTGTTACCAGGGAACTAATTCTCATGACATATCCTCTTCATTATAATCTGCATGCATATATCAATGCTTCTTATGAAGGCTAGTTGGTTTAAGATGTTTCAAAAACTGCTGCTTTCCAATAGCAGGACCATACGTGCCAACATTTTTTAAGAAATCTGAAAAGTGTTAGTTAAAAGCCTTGATATGAATATCGAGCAGGGATATAATTCTATTTACATTTCTTAAACCATAATTCGTAGAAAAAAAAAACTATTCTTCATTATTACAATATTATTCCTTCGTTTACCTTTTAAAGAACATTTCCATAAAATATCACACAAAAATAGTTCAGGAATTAAATTTTAAACTTTGGAAGTTTCAAGAAAATTAACATTATCACAAGATCATTTTGTACTCTTAACAATTTTGTATATAAAGTACAGTAACAGCCTATTTCAAGAATAAATATTTTTAAGAATAAAATCAAGAATAAGAGTACGTACTTATCCATCATTCACTTAATACATGCTTGATAACCAAATATTCAACCATTCCTTTTGAAACTTTCAGAAAATCTTCAAAACATGTTTCTGCCTTGAGTATATAGAAAACTTTTTAGAAAAGTTGATAAAGTTGACCTTTCTCTTCATAAACTAAAATCATCCAACTTTTAAAAAACATTTGAAAGTTGAAAGGCAAATGGTGGAATATCTGATTTTTAAGCATGAGTTACTTTCTAAATTCTGAAAAGTGATATTTTCACTCGAAAGGCCTCGAGTTGCTCACTTATGACTTTAATCGAGTGAGATTTCACTCTTATTAGTAAGTGATTGGTGAGCCACTCAAATCCTTTCGAGTGAAAAAGTCCATTCTCAAAATTTAAAGAGTAAGTATGAATGTTGACTGAGTACGCACTCTACTATTTTATTCTTGAGACACTAACCAAGTGTTATCTTTAAATGTTTGCAACATATGATTCACATATTTTGATAACAATTTGCAGTAAACTGTAAATTAAGTAATATCAATAATAATATTTCACCATTATGAAATTAAAAGTTTAAAACTGATAATCAAATTATTGGATTAACTATAATTTAATTTTGTCCAATATTTCATATGGAGCTGTATAAAGTTTAAATAAAGTATTGTTTAGAATGTTAATTTATGTATTTATAATCATTTTCATTTTGCTTGATGAAGCAATTGTATACATGTACAAAAGGAGTATACCTCTAGATTACAGATTCTGTTTCACCGCTGAAGTGCTTTTTTCTAGTGATTATTATAATGAGTTACAGCAATCTCAAGACACTGTAATTGCCCTAGTGTGAGAAATCTATTAAATCCTATTAATTCCTTTTTCCAAATATGAAAAGATCCTATTTGCGAATAGGATGTATATGCAATTTTTGTATTGGTGAATAGGATTTAATAGATTTCTCACACTAGGGTGGCACTAGTCGAATGAAAGTTTTGAGATATCGGAGTAAAGTACATGTATAGAATCAGTTGTGAAAAATTGTGATTGCTATACATAATATAATTTATAAATCACAAACTCTAATAATTATAACTTTGTGCCTTCCGTACTTTTATGGGAAACAAATTACTCTGGGAAAAAGTAATTCGCGAGATACACTAGCGAAAACTGTGAATAGCTGCTTGTGTAAAAAATTTAATATTCTGTAGAAAAAGTATAAACAAGCGTATTAATATGTAAAACAAAGAGTGTAAAAAAAAGTGTAAAATATAATATAATTTCTCTTTATTTGTACAGAATCCTCACATTTACTTATCTTTTATACTTCTTATATACAAAATTGCACAAAAGTTCATCTATTACGATATCTTGGCATTTAAAAGAATGAACTTAAGTGGTTATTCCTGAAAGCCAACAGATATATTCATGCTATTATCGCATATACGCATATTTATTAGTTTATTATGATTATACTATTTACAGTATATGGTATATTCATATACAATAATAAAAGTTGTATTATTCTTATTAAAAAATTGCCTTTTTTCACCTATAAGATAATAAATTATAACATTAAATGTTTACTGATAGTATCCGCATTCAGATTTACTTATATTTTTCAATATATTTTTCATGTTTAAAATGATATAATTAAAATTTTCTTGATTAAATTGCACATTTTAAAATGTATGTCAATTAGAAAAAGCATATTTATTAATACTTAATTTTATGCACAGTTTTCAAGTGAATTTTTTTACGTAAATTTCAACGTGGAATCTCTCATGGTTTCCCATGTGGGATCTCATATGGGAGACCATATCAAATTCTCACATAAGATCCCATGTGGGATCCCATGAAAGAAATCATATGAGATCCCATCTGGGAATTTTCAGTAGGGTATCTACAACGTTGTATCAACGTGTTTGCAACGTTTCCAAAACGTAATGATACTTCATTGCTGAGACGTGGTCACATATGCAACGTTACTACAACGTTATTAAAACGTTTCTCTTACCGTAAATATAAAAATAATGGCCTTTAATGCGACGTTAGATCAACGTTGTAATAAGAATCATTTAGCAACATTACACTAGGATAATTTTTGTTTTCATAAAATTACCGAAATACAGACATTGTAGTACTGTATCATCAACATATTCAAAAATTCGGCATCCTGGACAAACCATGAATGTCAAAAAGATTGAAACTCCAAAAAATTCTCATTTGCACTCGGGTCTTGCGCAGTCTGTTATGTACTCTTGCAGCGCCAGTGTGGTCGTGCAATCGCGAAACTCAGGCGCTCTTCACCTGGCGGCGGTGCATGAACTAACCTTCTCTAGTAGTACAGAGCGTCACTGCAACGTCATTACAACGTTGTTCAAATTTTGTATACTATAATGTCGATTATCTGACTGTAATCAATAATATAAGGCAAATCAGAGTTTAGAGATACGTACACATTATTATCTGTATACATTATTTAATGAGACAAAGAGATCATGTACTTCTTTTTTTAGTCAATAAAACACTGTTACAAAATTTATTAAATGTGATAATCTTTATGATCATTATTATAGTCATAAAGGAGGTTCTCTATCCTAAATCGAAAATATAGGATCATCTTGCCAATTTACTATTAATATCCTTATTGGTGCATAAGATTAGAAGTTGAAGTTTCAAAAAGATTTTATGAAAAATTCAATACTATCTTAACAGTAGAAGTAAACATTTTAAAGTACTTTAAAAGGGATATCAATTAAAAATTTGGATAAAATTGTTACGCTTACACATAAATATACTGGTAAGTTTTTCTTAATTGAATATTTTGAATTAAATATTTTCAAGGCCATCTTTAGATATTAATAAATAATAATGATCATTAAGATTATCAAAATTTATAACAGTGTTTTATTGCCTGAAAAATAGCTATACATCTCCTCTTCGCTCGTTAAATAAGGTATACAGATACCTATATCTACACCTATACCTACATCTAACCTCTGATTAGCCTTGTATTATTGATTACAGTCAGATAATCGATATTATAGTATACAAAATTTGAACAATGTTGTAATCATGTTGCAGTGACGCTATTATAGAAGGCTAGTCCATGCGCCGCCGCCAGGTGGTAAACTAGCGCTGTAAGAGTACATAAGAGACCGCGCAAGAACCGTGTGCAAATGAGAACTTTTGGGAGTTTTCATTCTTTGTTTACATCCAGGATACCGGTTTTTGTAATATGTTTGATGATATGTTTGATGTCATTTTTTCGGTTTCGGTAACTTTATGAAAACAAAAATTATCTTAGTGTAATGTTGATAAATGGTTTTTATTACAACTTTTATCTAACGTTATACTAAAGACTATTAATTCGATATATACGGGAAGAGAAACGTTTGATTAACGTTGTAGTAACGTTGCATATGTGACCACGTCTGAGCGTTTATATATCATTACGTTTTGGGAACGTTGCAAAGACGTTGATAAAACGTTCTAAATATGCCATGGTAATAACGTTCTCGAAACGTAGTATTGGAAGCTATATAAAAAGCGGACATAAACTACGTTATCAGAAGGTTTCTAAAACGTTGTTACAGCTTTTAAAGCAACGGTTCAACGTTGTATAGAAATTGTTTTTACAACGTTGTAAAAACGTTTTCTGCTATTAGGGTTATTTAAAAAGTTTTTCTCTGTAGCCAATTTTTTTTGTGTTTGTATTTATATTTTGCGTTGATTTCAGATGCCAGTAATTGGGTGAGAAGAACAGCAATGGGGCCGTTTACAAATTACATGACGCATCGAGGGGGGGGGGGGGTCAGTTTTTTGTTACGGGACATCATGCTTGGGAGAGGGGGGAGGGAATTCCCATCTGCGTCACGAAACTAATTATTTCAGTAGACATGTAATCATGAAATAGTGAACTGCAGTTGATCAGTTAATTCAAAAAGCTTGAAACGCTACACTGTAAGAAATCCTCTTGTGGATTAACTACTCTGAGATTTGTAAATAAAAAGTCCTAGTCTGAGTATAGTGTTTTTACTAGAAAACTATAAATTTACAAGCGACGTTATAAATTTACGTGCGACGGTGAAAGCCGTGATGTTTGAGGTTATGATGGCTAATTTTTTCACACTTTATACTCGAATAAAACGTTTTATTGGCTATTCCTCTTTCGTTCGAGTGACTGTAAAAATATTTTCGGGATTATCCCTTATTGCATTAGCCAAAAAGTATCCCATTTTTAGTAAAACTGAATTTTTGCATTCGTCTTACATTTTTACCTAATACTACTCTGAATGTAGTACTTTTATTAGATTTTAGAACTTTTACTACATTTTTGTAAATTTACAAGTTTCTGTAACTTTACAATTACTGTAAAATTACTACACTCAGAGTAGGATTATTTTTTTCCAACTCTCAGACTAGTAAATTTACAATTTTGTTTGTGAATTTACAACGGCGGTGTAAACCTACTACATTCAATGTAGGGTTTTTACAGTGGCGTTGCTTTTTGCTACTCTCAGACTAGTGATAGATTTACAATTACCGTTGTAAATCTACGAACGATTTTTTACAGTGTATGTTTTCTGGAAAAGAGCTTACAGCGCTGTATACGGGTGTTTATTGGCATGGTGATATTTTTCAATACTATATCAATCAGTATATTATATCAATATATAACAAACAAGCGTCTTTTAAAGACCTATAAAATCGCGTTTCCCGGAGGTATGACACTGTTTTTGAAAATTGAAATACTAAATTTAGGAATATGTACCTCCAATTTTATGTAAAACGTATTTAAATTTACAAATTTATAAATTATAAATATTGTAGTAACAATATTTATAATTTATAAATTTGTAATTTTAAATATTGTAGTAACAATATTTATAATTTATAAATTTGTAATTTTAAATATTGTAGTAACAATATTTATAATTTATAAATTTGTAAATTTAAATACGTTTTACATAAAATTGGAGGTACATATTTCTAAACTTAGTGTTTCAATTTTCAAAAAGAGGGTCATACCTCCGGAAAACGCGATTTTATAGGTCTGTAAAAGACGCTTGTTTATTATATATTGATATAATATACTGTTTTATTATATATTCGATATATCGACAGTTGAGCGGAAGAAGAGGCTATCTCGAAAACGCTTGAATCTTCTTCAATCCTCTTCGGGTAACTCAGTTTTTGGTTGAAGAACGGGTATATAAATGAACGAAGGGCTATTTAAACTAATTATTTTTTACATTTAATTTTGTAATATGCAATACTAAAAAATTGGTAAATTTATTTTTTCACAAAACACATATTTTCCTATTTTTATTATTGCCTATTACAAAATTAAACCGGAGAAATAATTAGTTAAATTAAATCTTCTTATTTGCGAGATTTCTGATTTAGTCCGTTCTTCAAGCGCAAACCGATTTAGCCCATTCTTCAAGGGAAAACTGAGTTAGCCACTTCTTCAAGCGTTTTCCGAAATAGCCTCTTCTTCCACTCCACTGTCGATATATTGTTATATTAAATGAATAAATATACAGTGGTTAGGTTCGACTGCCGCATGAGTAATATGAGTAATATGAGTAAACTGCTTCGCAGACAGTTGTGAATAAAGTCGGAAATAAGTAATTGAATAGCTAATAAAATGGCGGAAAGGAAACAGAATAGAACAAAGTTTAAGCACAAGAGTTATCTCGGCGTGGGACTGATGGAAAACCGCAAGTGAACAAAAAACCGGGAGAGGCAAGAAAGATTAACAGCGATAATGAAGTAAAGCAGCTGGACTCGGAGAACAGCGATAATGAAGCAAATCAGCCGTCCGAAATAAAAAGAAAAAGAGGTAGGCCAAGGAAAATGCAAGAAGTACAAGTAGAAGCTTTGAAGATGAGTAAGTATTTGGCATCGGCAAGCATAGGATATCAGAAACGCTTGACGAGCAAAGAGCCGGCGTAGATGGTAATAATAATTTAAATAGTAGGACAGAGAGCGCAGAATAGAAGAAAGAGAAGGAGGAGAGCACGCGAGGTATGAAGCAGAGAAGACGACGGCAGCAGAATGACGCTCGACAGATGAGCACACAGCGGAGCAGACAGAAGAAGAAGCGGCGGAGCGTACAGCTAAGCACATGGTAGCCGTAAAGGATGCGGCGTCAAGCAGGCTGTTCTCCGAATTATCGGATATTAACAGCGTTCAAAATGAGGAGGGAGGAATTAAATGAAATAAAAGAGTGGGAACGAGTAAATAAAAACATAAAATGATTGGAGGAAGTGGTAAAAGATTTGAGATTATAAAAACAAGAGTGGTCAAAACAAGTGGCAGATTAAACGAGACAACTAGAAAGGAGAGGTTGAAAAATAAAGAAGAAATTAAGCGGATTAAGAACGAAATAGTTATGATTAGGAATAAGCAACAAAAATAAGTTATGGGAAGTAATGTGCAGGGTAAGTTAAATGAAATAAACAATTTTGAAGAGGAAAATGAAGAACAAAGAAAGGATATACACGGTAATACAAAAGAAAGTGAAGATGTGAGGATCTGCGTGGAGATGTTTCCCTCAATTATGCCAGAGCGGGGTGCCGCTCTAGCCGGTGCAGTAGTGTTGGCTGAGGAGTAGGAAGGTGAGAGAAGGCAGGAGAGTAAAACGGGTGGACACACTTTTGTGTTAGCAGCTGATATTATTTACACCAAAATTTACACTATATACAAGGATTCGCTGAGGCAGACAGAGCAGACAGAGCCTAAAAGCGCGAGCGGCTGTGCAGCGACGCCAGAGCTATGGTGTGAGAGACCGCGATGCATACGAGTGCTCTCGTGTGCTGCTAGGCCGGAACTGGGGAGAGGCAGCGCGGTCGGCGACGCTAGTACAGCGCTCGCAGCTCTAGACGATGCTTCCTTGGATGGCGCTGCCGCCCGCCTGTCCGCAAAGGCGGTCGCTCTTCGCGAGGCGGCAAACAGAAGGGTGCCACAGCCACTCCCCCCTAGTGGCTGACGACTGAGGAGGGCACGATGGTGCAGGTTGAGGACGGTATGGCTCCTGTGGTTTCTTCAAAAGAAACAGACCGACGAGGCTGTCGCTGGGATGGCTGGTCCATCTGAATCGACGGCTCGTCTCTGGCGATGTATGCTGGTTTCAGGTCTCCGGTCGATGCAGTGCGTGGCGCACCATCAACGTCGATGACGAAGCGCTGCTGGTCCAGGCGACGCAGAATGCGATGTGGCCCAGTGAATGGCGGTGTCAAACGCGGTTTGACAGCGTTGACCTTGCGGAAGACGTGTGTACAGGTGACCATTTTGGAAGAAGAACTTGGGCTTGACGTGGTGATCAGTCTGCAGCGGCGTCATCATTCTGAAGTGGCCTTGTAGTTTGCCACAGTGATGAGCTGTGCAAGCAGGTGCTTGATGTCGGCTGAGTCAGAGCTGCGTTGTACAGCGCTGATCTCTGCAACAGGTGGCTCGGGTGACGAAGCTGGGCTCACGGAGTATGAGCCTGGTGCGGAGATGGGTGTCTCCATCAACTGGTCCGCAGCTGCTATCATTTCGTCGAGCGTGTTTGTCTTGAAGATATTCAGAACACACTGCATGTGCGCAGGCAGCAGATATTTCCAGCGAATGCACAGCACGTCGTCCGTGGCTTTGTTGCCTGTCATGGCGCGCATGTGCCGGAAGAGCTGCGAGGGCTTCCTGCCGTCGAGCGTCAGCTCGTTGAGCATTCTGTCCAGCTGTCGATCAGCTGAGTTGGTGAGGCGCTCGAGGATACGCGCTTTGAGCGTGGCGTACTTGTTAATTTCTCGAGGGTTTCTGAGTATATCAGAAACCTCCATGAGAGTCTCTGCGTCGAGAGCGCCGATCTCGAGGTGGTATTTTGTGGGGTCGACGCGCACCTGTGTTACCTGCATTACAGATTCTATCTGTAAGAACCATAGTTCTGGCTGCGTGCGCCAGAAAGGAAGCAGCCTGCATGCGGTGGTGGCGAGCACGTTAGCGGGGCCGTTGGCGGCGGCGTCGACGGCGGCGGGGTCAATCAGGTTTCTGTCCTGGTCGTACATGTCTAGTTGGGCGGCGGGAGCCTGCTGTTGCCGCTGGTCTATCGGAGCTGCTGGCGCTGGCGGGTTTCCGGCAACGGTCGATATGCGTCACGCGCAGCTTGGCTGCCGTACCGCGTTTGATAGAGAGGGAAAAAAATTTTCCGTCCCGAGTCGCTGGTGCTTCATGCTTTTCGCACTTACTTGCGCAAAGGTCTTTCAAGCTGGTGATGCTCCGGCGGCTACTGCTAACTGGCTGCTGCGTCGAGATCCTCGTAGTCGATGAATGCTCGAGTTGGTGCGGCCTTTAGCTGATCTCTCGCGCGGCATGGTGTTGAAGCTGCATGCGGCATGCTTACGTCTGATGCGAGCGCTCTCGAGCCTCCGGCGGCGGTCTTCTTGGAAGACGCCGCGAGAGCGCGGGAAAGGAGTTTCTCGCCCGCGCGCGACTTTTCTCACCCCAGATATGAAAAAGAAAGCCGCTGTCTCCTGTTTACCATAGGCGGCCGAGCTGCACCGATGATCACGTCGGGGTCACCAATGTGAGGGTCTGCGTGGAGATGTCTCCCTCAATTATGCCAGAGCGGGGTGCCGCTCTAGCCGGTGCAGTAGTATTGGCCGAGGAGTAGGAAGGCGAGAGAAGGCAGGAGAGTAAAGAGGGTGGACACACTTTTATGTTAGCAGCTGATATTATTTATACTAAAATTTACACTATATACAAGGATGCGCTGAGGCAGACAGAGCCTAAAAGCGCGAGCGGCCGTGCAGCGACGCCAGAGCTATGGCGTGAGAGAGCGCGATGCATGCGAGTGCTCTCGTGTGCTGCTAGGCCAGAACTGGGGAGAGGCAGCGCGGTCCGTGACGCTAATACAGCGCTCGCGGCTTTAGACGCTGCTTCCTTGGATGGCGCTGCCGCCCGCCTGTCCGCAAAGGCGGTCGCTCTTCGCGAGGCGGCAAACACGAGGGTGCAACAAAGATACTTATGTACTTGCAGAAATAAAGTATTTAAAAAAGTTTCCAGAAGATTTAAGTGCGAGTGAACTAGAATGGGAATGATTGAAAGGAAAAATCGAACGAAGAACATTTTTATATAAGGAGAAGGATAAATTGGAGGAGGTATGGATAAAAAACCAATAGAATTATTCAAGAAAAACTAGGGATGTCAATGTACACAAGAGGATAAGGGCGATAGCAGGCAAATTGGTACTAGAAACTAGAATCTCTTGGTAACAAGGTTGAGATAATGAAAAGGAGAAAAATGATGAAGGGGTTAGATATTTGGATTGAAGATGATTATACAACAAAAGAGAGAAAAGTACATGAATCGTTAAAGAAAGTAGTTGAGAAAGAAAAACAATATGGTCTAGAAACACAGTTGGGATATACGAAGATAAAAATTCAACGAATTTGGTACGACTGGAACGAAAGAGAACGTAGTGTCAAAGTACATCAAGATCAGACGTTTCGAGGAAATGAGGAAAGAAAAAACAGCGGAGGAAAAGAAGAACATTGAGGTATTATCGTGGAATATAACAGGAATATAAAAAGTAAAGGGTCTAAGGAAATACTTAAAGGGGTTCAATGTTATATTACTACAAGAAACGTGGCTTGAAAAATGTAAGGAAGCGAGATGGTGAAAATACTAAATAAAGATTATAGGTTGGTCACCAAAGCGGCAATAAGACTGAATGTAAAAGGTAGGGTTAAAGGGGGTGTTATTGTAGGAATTCGGTTTCAATATGATTTTTTTTCTATCGTATTTTGACAGATTATAGCATACTTTCTTTGTGAACTGTTTGAATTTTTGCAAAATATCCAAAATTAAAGAAGATATAGCGATTCAAAAATCCTCGTGACATCAGACCGTAGATGCGGTATCTTTGAAGTAATTGCGGCCTATCATTCAAAGGAACGTAAATAAGCTGTAACTTTTTTGTATTAAGCTTTTTGGAAAAAATTCAAACAGAATTGCAAATTGGCTTCGATTCTCTACCCGTATCGTAGATACCGCCGACGAAAGAAAATGTATGTTAAAACGCAATTAGAAAATCAGAAAATATAAAAATCGATAGTGTTAATGAATGGAATTTCAGGATTACAGTAAACGGGATAAAAGTATGAGATTAAGACTAATATTAGTATATAATAACGCAGATACAAATGGAGTGTTAAAAGAAATAAAAAGCTTAATTGAAGAAAGTATTAACAATGGCGAAAGAGTAATAATAGTGGGAGTTTTAAATGCAAGGGTGGAGGGGTTACAAATAGGTTTAGAAGGGGAACCAGAAAATAGTAGAAAATCATGTGATAAAATAGTTAATGTAGAAGGGAAAAAACTAATAAGATTTTGCGAAGAAACAGGCTATGTAATATTAAACGGAGCAACCAAAGGGGATATAAGGGGATTGGCAGGATAACTTAACGTTTATAGGTGAAGGAGGGTATTCGGTGATTGACTTACAAGGGGGGACCACGGAGTCCGAGTCACCGATTTTGATGAAACTTTAGGGATCGTTTTCTGGTACCTAAAAACGAAGCCCAATACTCGTGGTTTTATTCCATGGGCCTTTATAGAATTATTTAATCCTGTCAATAGATATATAAACTTTTATGCAAAAAGTAATTTTATCACTATTGACACACTTTAGTTGTAAGATTTTATTTCAATAATACTATATACTTTATTTTAGTTATTAATTCGTTTATCACATAAGTATGTTAGTCTTGTAAATAATAATAATACGAGGGTTATTCAATAAGTCCTTAGAAAAAGATCAAAAATACATTTTTTTTGGGTAAATTTATTTTTTATATTTCAACATAATCTCCTTTTAGGTCTATACATTTTTTCAAGCATTTCTCTAAATTTATTAAGCCGTACAAAAAGTAGGATTTCGGAAGCTCCTCAAAATAGGCATTTGTTTGGGCGATGACCTTCTCGTTTGACGTAAATTGTCGTCCGCCAAGCCATTTTTTCAAGTTTTGAAATAAGAAAAAGTCACTGGGGGCGAAATATGGAGAATACGGTGGATGTTGTAATAATTCGAACTTTAATTCCATAATTTTGGCTATCGAAACTGCGTAGTGTGCACCCGTGTATTGTCTTGATGAAAGAGGATCTTTTTCTATTTCAAATGAGGACGTTTTTCCTCGATTTCTTCGCTCAACCGGTGCAATAACAACGCATAATACTCTCCTGTTATCGTCTTTTTTTCCAAGTAATCGATGTAGATGATGCCGCGAGCATCCCAAAAGACCGTGGCCATCACCTTTCCGGCCGATTTCACCGTCTTCGCCTTCTTCGGAGCCCGTTCACGTTCAAAACTCCACTGTTTTGACTGTTCCTTTGGCTCTGGAGTGTAGTAGTGTATCCACGTTTCATCCATAGTTATGTATCGACGCAGAAACTCCTCAGAATTGCGACAGAGAAGCGCCAAAACAGCCTCAGAGTCAACCACACGATTGCGTTTATTCTCCATTGTGAGCAAATGCGGCATCCATCTTGCCGAGATTTTTGTCACACCCAATTTTTCGTGCAAAATTGAAGCGACTGTACCTTGCGATATGCCTGTGGCCTCAAATATTTCGTGAACTTTCATTCGTCGATCACTTTAAATCATATCGTCGTTTATGTCAATCATTTCGGGGGTAGTCACTTCCACTGGGCGTCCCGAACGATGTTCATCTTTTAAGGATGTACGGCCACGTTTAAACACATTCACCCAATTGTTACAAACACAGGAGATGTGCCATGAACTTCATTCAACTCAGCTTTGATTTCTTTCGATGTTAAGCCTTTAAATATAGATGTTTAATCACCGCACGAAAGTCACTTTTATCCATTGTTATGAATAAACGAAAGTTGTTTACTTCTATCGACAATATAAATGAAACTATGTGATGGATAGACCTCAAACTTCAACAGCTGTCGAGTTAGTAGTACTGCTCACTAACAAGGAAACTACCCGAGGTGTACCTCACCGATTTTCTTGATATTGTGATATGTTGTAGTACATCAAAAAGTATTAGACACGTATTTTTTTACGTGCTAATTCGGCGATTTAAGGGGTGAAAACCACCCTTAAAATTCATCCCTAAAAACAGTCTTTTTTTAATATCTCAAAAACGAATTGAAATTTTCCGATGAAACCAACGCCAATTTGTTTCTTATCAAAATACGCTTCTGTGGTAATCGCTATCACTCTGAAGGGTTGCATCCCTTATTTTTTATACGGGTATATATGACTTTTTTCGTTTTCTCTTTCTTCAGAAATTTCTTAATTAACCGAATCTTACAAAAAATCGTTCTATTATAAACAATATTAAAATTAAAAGTTGACAGGTCCCGGGAGTTTTAAAAAAAAAATTATTTAAAGGGGTAACTACCCCCTAACACGAGTTTTCTGATATAGGCCTTAATAATTTACTTAATTTTGTAATTTATTGTAAAACATGAAAAAAACATAACAAATATATACATACATACATATACGACCATTTTAATAATGAAAATCACCCTTATACTTCACCCTTGAAAAATCTTTTTTTTAATATCTGAAAAACAAATTGAAATTTTCCAATTAACCCAAAGCCAATTTTTTTCTTTGTAAAGGACGCTTTTCTGCTTTTATACGAAAGATTAGATACCTTATTTGATCTAAAAATAAATTTGATTTTCTTTTTAATATATATAAATTATCATACAAAAGATATATTGTATATTGTATATTGATGTTGATTTTTTATTCTACAATTTTTCTACATATCAATATAATTTTTAAAATTTCGATATTTCTAATAATTTGATATAATTTTTATTAAATATAAATTAGTGCATTAACTAATAGTTATATGTTCTGAATTAATGTTAATTAGTATTTATACAATGAACAATAATGGTAGTCATAAAGAAAATGTTTCAAACATAGAGACTTTTTACACAAAGAACATCTAACTATTGCAATGTTAGAGCAACCTTCTACTTCGCAGTGTGTATTAGATTTTGTACCAAAAACAAAATTAACTGGATCTTCAAATTTCGCAGGTGCTACATCAGTGTATTCCCTTTTATACCACGCGAATATGAATAAATCGATATACCTCGGTGATGATAGCTGATTATGTACTGGTGATTGTAACTTTATAATATGATACCTTAAATGTAGATTTAAATCCTCATTCATTAATATCACAGAGTCAGAGAAATATCTCACATAATTCTTCCATACTCTGAAGCCATAAACATCAAGATATTGTATTCTACCCGTAGTTCCTTTCGGAATTATTTTTAAGATCACTTCTTTATTCTGGGGGGTCGCTTCTTGCATAACAGCAGGACAATGCCCACTCCAAGAGTTTATTAACTAAACACTTGATGAACCAACGTTGGGAAAGTATACTTCTTTTATCCACGTTTTAAAATGATCTAAAATTAAATAAAATTTGAAATACCAAAATTTAATTTACAATTTTACAAATTTGATTTACTCATTTACAATATTATTTACTCATTTACATTCATTCATTTACGCATTTACAACATCAAATAAATAGATTTTTTTTAATTACCTGAGGTTAATTTTCCAGATTTAGAAGCCATAACATACACATTATGGGGTCTAAATAAGTCTCGTTCTATAATGGGTCCAAATTCACTAGTTTTTTCTTTAAGAACTATAAGAAGAGGTGAAAAAAGTCTACTATCGACTGATATTGTTACCAAACATTGAACTAGATTCTGTCCTTCAACTGCTAATGTACGACCTAAATGCATTTCTAATTGAAAGCCTGATTGATCTGAATTAAATACATTTATAGCACTGCGTGATATAAGTCCGCACTTATGTTACGCCTATCCGTGACGCAAGTAATCCTTTATTGTACCGTGCTTTATCGCCCTCGCTGCGCTCGGGTGCTAACCTCACGGTGCAGTAAAGGACTACTTATATCATAGATAGGCAGGCAATGGCGGACTTAGGGCAGGCAGATGCTATAAAATAGTATACGATACTTGTGACCTAAGTTGGCAATTTATTACACGGCGCAACGGTATCGCCCTTAGGTCACACGTATTGTAATGTACTATTTCTATACATTTTTCATGAATCAGTTTTTTTTATTTCAATAACAAACGTATCAGCTGTTCTTTCTAAATAATCTACTCCTTCAAGTGTTTTCTTGGTTACAAATTTGTTAATTTTTCTACTAACAATTCTGTGAGCTTTTTTAAAATTAGATTACCTTATGATTAGATGCTTTAAAACCAAAATCTTTGTTTCCAATATCTTTATGAGCCTGTAACACCCATTTTTGTAAATCCTTGTCATGAACCAGATAACCAGCATCAACAGCAGTTTTAAAATTTTCTAAAACAAAAGAACAAATTCTTCCTATTTTCTCTTTATACGTTCCTTCTTTATTTAATGTTTTTACCCAACGTTTTAATTGGGCTATAGACAGAACCTTGCGAAAACGATTTTGTACCGTTTTTAATGCTAAATTTTTAGTCAAACCACTTCTCCAGAATTCCACGGCTCTTGCTTTATAGTCATGATCTAATTCTTCTGTATCTTCTGTATATTGTTGTAAATCTTCATCAATTGTAAATATTTTACCATCGTCTTCTATAATTTTCATATCAACATCTTTATACGGTTCTTGAAAATCTAATGTTTCATATTCAACCATCTCTACATCGTGAAATTCCTTCATAGCATTTAATAGAATATTCTCAATACTATTTTTTAAACTAATCTCTTGAGGTGTTTTTGGAGGTTTTGGTAAGTTTAAAGCTTGAAATGTTATTAGAAGCAAATTTATAACGTTCATCGGATTGATAGTCATTCTTAATATCTGAAACATACACAGTCGATCCAAAAAAATTTGAAATTTAAAATAAATGAAGAATTTGTATTCTATTACGAGTATGATTAAGATGATTATATAATCTATAAAAAATACCTTTCTAAAAAGTAAAATCTTGGCAAGTATAAGTTTCATTATTACCCACAATATAAATTAAAAGAAATATGTTATTACCAAAATAAGATGTTCTATTATGAATTTCATGAATACGCTACAATTAAAATAGTAAACTTAAACTAATATTCTATTTAAAAAATAATATAGTTTAAAATATTTCCATTTTTTACTAATTCTGATAATCTCAAATGAACGCTAAAGAAATTAATGAAATCGATTAATAAATTGGCAAGTATTGTATTTTTATTTGTATATCAATTTCCTTCTTTTATTAATTAGTATGAAGTATAAAAATTAATAATACCTTTCAAATTTAATATTGTAAGACATTAAATTTGACATAAATACATGTTGATAATAAATAGGTCAAAAAGTCGAACCTCAAACACTGATCTATAATACTCTCGCTACATTACACTCGCGTTATTTGTAGTGCTCATATGGCAATTCATGTCTATTATAGGTAAGCTAACTGATACTTTTTGAAAACAAGCCAATATAATATTACGGGCAAACAGTTATACGGACATAGTTATATGTCGAAATTAAAGAGACCGTCAATGCACTATATTTTATATTGAACTACAGTTAAACCTGGAACATTTCTCGACTTCTCGAAAAATAACCTCGAACAGTGCCGAAGTTACCTAAGGTTCGTAGCAATTTAACGACGGCAGCTAGTCAGAGCCCTAGATAAGGTAAAAACTAAAAATTATAAACCTGAGCTTGCAAACATTTGATTGATTATAGTTTTGTAATTTCATTAAAATGACCCTTCTGAGCCAGTGTTGACTTTATATCTGGATAGAACATGAGTATGTTATATGTTACTTTCAAATAATCCTTTAAACACAAGAAGTACTTACACTAGTACAAAGATTCACAAACACCCTTGTCAATAACACAAATTTGTGTTAAAAAACAGTATATCTATTGGAGTATTAAATATTTAACAGATGCTTCTGCGATACACCAACTTGATTGGAGAACTTGATTTGTATTATATTTACATCATGACAATATCAGAGTGGATATTCAATTACTGCATCCCCATGATTGTGTGGTATTTTTCTGGTGCATAGTGGCGTATGCCCTGTATGTTTATGATCAATCAGCAGATGACTTTGTATATCCCCGATGATGATTACACACAAGCACATAAATACTTGTTACTAAGAAGTAGCACACCACAAGTATAACAAAAATTTTATCTAATAATTCTTCGTTGAATGCAATTATCACAGCTAATTGCTGTATATGCATTTTAACAATGACTTTACCTATAAGCGTGGCACCAAAGAAATTCCAACCATATTTCTGAACAAAACAACTTTACTTGATGACTTCATTATTTCAGTAATGCTCGTTTCATCTTGTTTATTCCTTGTGAGTTTCAAGGGGGCAACATACTCAAAGGCAGAGAAGACGTCCTTAATTGTTCCTTTTTGTGTACTATACTATTCTACCTCTTCTTTTACTAGTCTTCTTTACTTGCAATGCTAGACATTCCCTTCTCTTTCTTTCCAAGTTCCTGACCCTCTTTAAATCCATACTTTGCCACGATTTTTGCTGCAACAGAAGACGTTGTGTATCCTTGATGATTTAGATTCTGTCAAGGAAATGGTCTCGGTACAACTTCTGGTGTAGCATCCTGCAGAAATGGAGCGATGGTAATACCTTATCCAGTACTCCTGAATGTTGTACGTTCTTCATCTCTTTCGACAGAATTCACTGTTAGTCTTTTTCTTTATCTTCTCTCTTACCATGTAAAACTGCAGCTTTTTCCAACTACACTTGGGATTTTCTTTATCTTCTCTCTTACCATGTAAAACTGCAGCTTTTTCCAACTACACTTGGGATTGCAATAATTTAATTCCACATGACCGTCTTGCCACTTTTTCGGACGTACGATATTTTTCGAAATCGTTGTACAGAGATTTCATCACGTAATAAAAACAAATCACGTAAAAACAACCCGTTTTATTTTAATAATACAAATGACACAAACGCGTCCTTCATCCTTCAACATTTGATTTTGATAATAGGTTAGAAGATTTTGTGGTTGTCGTCTGCACTGTCTGCAGGCACTGTATATATATATATATATATATATATATATATATATATATATGGTCTGTATGTGTGTATATGTGTATTATACATATGATATGTGTATATTATATACATATGAGTAGAGAAAACGGAAGTCACATATATATGATTAGAGAAAACGGAAATGCGGAGAACAAAATGAAAAGAAAAAATTTGAGCAAATATATTATGCTTTATATCTTTAATTAGATGAATCTTTTTTAACAGAAACTTTTTTTACGTGTTAGACTAAATTATTATCTCTTAAAACAGTGTCAATAGACTGCACATAAGTCAATCAGTGTTTAGATATTGATATTTAAAGATTTTGAAGAGGTTAAAAAGGCACAATTAGACGTATAAAAGGCGACGGTGCGCCCTTCGGCTTCGTATCGTACCGAGGGTACTTATACGTGCCAGCGGGCGCTGCCACGCCCCTTAGTAAAAAAGTTTTTCAAAATGTAATAAAATGAATTAATTCTGTTAGAGATATTTAAAACGTTTTATAAATTAATGTAATTAGTATTTGATTAAAAAAAAATATTTAAATGAATTTTACAAACATCTATGAGCATTCCACTATTATTAGAAATTTAATATATCGACCTTAATACCCTTGTGAAAATAAAAAAGTATATATAAGTATCTATTTCTGTATTAATTCGACAATAAAATTAAGTATATGAGCTAACATTGATAATGAATATACAACAAATAATAAATAATAGCATCGAAAAATATATAATGACTCAATAATATCAAAGATACATAAAATAGTAGGTTTTTAACTCTCATTATCACATAATCTGTGTATAATAGTGTAAATAAATGTACAAAAGTGTAAATTTTTTACGCAATTCTATAAGATAGTGTATATATACGTATATAAATATAAACTAGTGTGGCAAATCCAAAATGAAATCGCTAAACTATACTAAATATTTTCTCTATGAAAAGTTTATGTTAATATAAAAAGTACACTCTTGTACATTTATATATACATGATTGATTTCCACTAGGGTATATTGCATTTATGTAATGCTTAATAAATAATATGCATACCTTAAGGTTCCTATAATTAACAAAAAAAAACACTATTTCGTTTTTAATTCGTAACACTATAATAAAATTTTATTTCACTGATCACTGGCGCATGCGAACTGAAAAAGATGCGAAATGTAACTGCTTACAAACAACGATTGCGTATTGTTATAGCTGCTGATTCGAATGCTGGATAAAAATAAATGTTTGATATTCGATGACCTAATAAAAGATCAAACTGCGCACCAAAATATTCTTAGCTTTCAGACATTACTTATATATTAAATAGACTTAAACGTTATAATATTTAAAAAAAATTTTATTACATGCATTTATGAAATATATTTTTATTTTATAATAAAATAGCATATATTTTGTAACGTGGTATTTGTTACTCTATTTCTTTATAACTTTTGCTAAGCACTTTACCGAATTTATCAATAATAATGGGCGCCAGGTAAAGCGCGGCTAGCTCTGCACGAGCTCTCTCCCAGAGGAAGTTCCGTGAAGCGGAAAATCAGGATAATTAATTCTACAAATAATCACACAATTTCACAATTTAAGTACCGAAGCTTTATTTTAATGGTCAAATAATAATAACGGTCGCCAATTTACAATTTCTCGTATAATTACCGGTCGCTAGTCAAGATGGCTACACTAGCCTCGTGCGCGTCTCCCGCGACGACCGAATCACCACGTTTTCCCGAGCTTACTAATAAATAACAACCCCCTTGAATTTTTCCTACGAATTTCCCACGCTACTTTCGCGTAAATTTAGAGCTGGCCCGGTGCTGGGTCGCGCGTACAGCGTGCGATGGTCTTGGTGCCGTGCGTGTGTGTGTATCGGGCTCGACGTCGGTGCTCGCTCCGACCAGTCTTCTCTGCTGCGCGAATTGCATCTTGTTTTTACGAAATTCAATAAAAAGTGTTTTCTGGGGGTGAACTGTAAGGGTGCTTTTCTTTTCTTAAATCAACATAGGAGCAAGTAAAAATATCTCTAATTATTTTTTTATACTCTGCAATATATTACAAAATTAAAAAAATTTTAATAGTATATGTCAGATGCCACGTTTAGCGGTAGTTATGCCTTTGACTTTTTTTCTTCTACCATTCTCTCCTTTTCAATATTAAGCATCAATATCGTTTATAGTATACAGACTTTTAATAAGATTGAACAAATTAAAAAATTTCTGGAGAAAAAAATAGTCATCTCTACCCTTATAAAAAATAAGGGATGCAACCTTTCAGAGTAAAAGCGATTACCACAGAAGCGCATTTTGATAAGAAACAAATTGGCGTTGGTTTCATCGGAAAATTTCAGATCGTTTTTGAGATATTAAAAAAAAATGATCTTTGGGGGTGAAGTGAAGGGTACTTTTCATCCCTCAAATGGTCGTATAAGTATGTATGTATATATTTTTTGTCTTTTTCATGTTTTACAATATATTACAAAATTAAGTAAATTATTAAGGCCTATGTCAGGAAACTCGTGTTATTGGCTAGTTACCCCTTTAAATAATTTTTTTTTGAAAACTTCCTTTATATACCCTTATAAAAAATAAGGGATGCAACCCTTTAGAGTGAAAGTGATTACCACAGAAGCGCATTTTGATAAGAAACAAATTGGCGTTGGTTTCGTCGGAAAATTTCAATTCGTTTTTGAGATATTAAAATAAACTGTTTTTGGGGGTAAATTTTAAGGGTGGTTTTCACCTCATAAATCTCCGAATTAGTACGTAAAAAAATACTTTACAAATACTTTTTGATGTACTACAATATATCACAATATCAAGAAAATCGATGAGGTACACCTCGGGTAGTTTCCTTGTTAGACACTTATACATTATTATTATTGTTGTTGTTGTGGTTGTTGTTGTTGTTGTTGTTGTTATTATTATTTTTTTTATAGCTCGCAATAAATCACCCTGGACATCAACCCCTGAGTTATCGAGCAGCAGCTCCGGTTTCCGCGCCGCAACGATTTTTATCACCTCTGCCGGGATCCCGTTTGGTCCAGGTGATTTTCCGCTCTTCATAGCAGATACAGCCGTTCTTAGCTCCCCCTCAGTGAAGAGCGGGATCTCGTCCATCCGTACGTCCGAGCAGTTTGGTATGTCTCGAGAGGGATGTGTCGGGAAAAGACCGTCCGACTTTTCCGCGCTGCCCTATATTGCTGCATAAGGTCATCGTATCCCTCTCGGCATCGTGCACGCTGTGCTGCGCGCTTGCGTGCGTGGCACTGCTTCCTCAGAGCTGCTATTTCGTCCGTCCACCAGTACACCGGGTGTCCGTTGTCTCTCGTGTTTGAGCGTCGCATACGTCGCGATCCATACGCCTGACGTTCCATCGTGGAAAATGCTCTTTACGTCGGTTTGTGTCCGTACGTTCGTCCTTGGTCCCGACTTCAAAGCGTATGTACTGGTGGTCGCTTCCGTTTTCATCGTCAGTCACGTGCCAGTTCCGTATGGATCCAGAAAGCTCTTCGCTCGCAAACGTTATGTCCGGTATTGATTGACCAAATCCTGGTCTAATGTAAGTTGGCGTCGAGCCTATGTTGTTTATGGCCATTCCCAGTGTTGCCGTAGCATCAAGAATGAGCTATATTCGTCCGTTCGTAATGGACATGCCCCATACGATTGCCCTGACATTCAAGTCTCCACCAACGACGAGACTGCCAGGAATTTCTCGTAGGGAGTTGTTGTTGTTGTTGTTGTTGTTGTTGTTGTTATTGTTATATTAAACCTGCGATGACAAAATGGTTGTGGAGCAGCTTGCCCCACAATCACTGCCGGGCGGCACACAACAGCCAAGCCGCCCCATAAGAACAGTCGAGGACTTCGTCGAGGTGGTAGACAAACTCCTTAAAAAAATATAAGAAGGGCTAAAGAGGCAGCCTGGTGTCAATAACGACATCAAGAAGTCCATCCCAACGATCGTCGAAGTTTTTGACAAGCGGAGGGACCGTCTGATCACCAACACCGAAGAGCAAGGCCCAACAGAGACTCTAGGAGCCGCGGCTATCTACACTCAGCGGCCTCAAAATAAGAGGGGACGACGACAGGACGGGGACTCCGATAGTGCCGAGGTAGCAGTCATCGACAAGAAGACTAGGGCCACCGGACCCTCGAAGGTCGCCGGTTTTGTGACGGTCCTGTCAAAGACGGAGAAAGCTGCAGCAAAGAAATTGTGGCTCCAACAAGAAGAACGCCAGCACCTGCGAAAACAACTGCAGCAGAAACCGCAACAACAGAAGCCCCTAACAGCCAGAACACCTAGAAAGCGACCCAAGGCTATCCTGATCCGACCTGGAAACGGAGTCACCTACGCGGAGATCCTTACAAATGTTCGCAAAAAGGTTACCACCGAATGCCCAACCACTCATATTTATGTCAGAAAAACCAGGGCTGGCGACGTCCTTGTGGAGCTGGACAAAAACAGCAATGACCAGGATTTGGGGACTGTAGGAGACTCCATTAGGAAGGCAATGGGCCAGTCGGGGGTCGTAAAGAACCTCACACCCAAGACGAATGTGGAAGTCAGAGACCTGGACAGCCTCACCACCAAAGAAGAGGTGGAGACGGCGATCAAGAAGGTCTTTGATGAAGCAGGAGTCACAACGGGTGAGGTCAGTGTCTCTCTGACAAAGCCGAACATCAGGGAGCAGCGTCTGGTCATCGTCGAGATGGACCAGGAAAAGGCAGAGTTCCTCCTTGCGAAGAACCGCCTAAAAGTCGGGTACATGAACTGCCGATTGAGGAGATGACAGCGGTTTCAGCGGTGCTTCAAATGTCTGGGCTACGGACATCAAGCGCGCGATTGCCGTGGACCAGACCGAAGCAAGGCCTGCTACAAATGTGGCACGGAGGGTTACAAAGGAGCAACCTGCAAGGCTACTGAGACGAAGTGCGTCCTGTGCATTGACCTGAAAGATCAAGCATAGCTGGGACATATGCCGGGTTCAGGACAGTGTAGAGCGTTTCGCGAAACGCTTAATAAGACCAAAGCCAAGCGTTAATGATGGACCGGATAACGGTCCTTCTAGCGAACCTCCACAGAGCCGAGTTAGCCAACAGCCTTCTGACTCATTATACATGTGAGAAGAAGGCTGATGTGCTACTAATCAGCGAGCAGTACTGCAACTGGGACAAGCTCACCTGGTACCCAAATACACTGGGCAGAGCAGCAATATTCGTGAACCCACAAACCATCAGAGTGGACGAACACGGAACCGGGAGAGGCTTTGTTTGAGTGAGAAGCTGAGACGTAACTTACGTGAGCTGCTATTATACCCCAAAGGTTCCCATCGATGACTTCACGCGGAGCATGGACGAGCTGGAAGACGCGATTCGCGAGATGCAAGGCGAAATCGTGGCCACCGGCGACTTCAATGCGCGAGCGTTGGAGTGGGGCATGCCAGAGTCGAACAGCAGAGGAAACGCCATCATGAAGATGGTATCCAGGCTCGGCCTGATAGTTCTCAACGTTGGGAACACGCCGACATTCAGAAGGGTGGGGTATGTTGGGACGATTCCGGACGTATCTTTCGTATCCAAAAATCTAGCACATAGAGCGTCGGATTGGAGGGTACTCGAGGATTACAACGAAAGCGACTACCAATACATCACCTTTCAGCTGCGCAATAAAGCCCAATCGCAGGCGACAGTCGAGGTAAAGCCACCCCGATGGAACCTAACCAAGTTGAACACCGACAAATTAGTCCAGGTACTCCTAGAAGGACAACAGAACATTACTATGATAAGCACCACCGAAAGCAGGAACGGAGCGGAGACTCTCATGAGGGAGGCCATGGGTCTCATTCACCGAGTCTGCGATGCATCCATGCCGCGCAAGGGATCGCGACATGAAAAACGCCAAGCTCATTGGTGGTCTGACGAAATCGCGCAACTGAAGTTGGAAGCGAACTGCCTCAGAAGAAGAGCGCAACGAAAGCGAAACAAACCGGAGGCAGCATTGTTTTCAGCGCAGCATACAGCAGCGCGACGACAGCTCCGACACGAGATCAATCGAAGCAAGGCAGAGTGCTGGAAGAACCTGACGGAGGAAGTCAATCGGGACGTGTGGGGTTTGGGTTATAACATCGTGACCAAGAAACTCTGCGCGGTCCCGAATCACCCTTTTGACGAAAATATCATGTCACGAATCGTGGACACTCTGTTCTCATCGCATCCGGCAAGGCAAAACCAGGAGGAAACCGTTGAAGTGGGGGAGATCGTGCCCTTCACCGGTAAACGGATGAACCCCAACTTTACCATGAAAGTGCGAGAGACGGAGGTTTTGACGAAAAGAGAGGCTATGTATCTGGGACTTAAACTAGACACCAATCTTACCTTCTTTCATCACCTGGTCTATGCAGCGGGCAAAGCGGCGACAAAGACGGCACAACTGAGCCGTCTCATGGCGAACACGAGTGGCCCAAAAGCAAGCAAGCGACGGCTGCTCAATGGATAAGGAGTCATACCGGATTAGAATCGCTTCCGTTCAACGCAGAGGAGCTCTCCGAGTCTCTAGCGCCTACCGCATGGTCTCGGGACCGGCAGTACTAGTTATTGCTGGAATCATCCCGATCGACCTACATGCGAAGGAGCGCAAGAGAATCTACTTATGGAAGAAGGAAGAACCAGCAGAGGACAGAATAACCGTCTATAGGGAGGAACAGGAGCGTACCATGGCAACGTGGCAACAATCATGGACAAATGAAACCAAGGGTAAATGGACAGCCAGGCTGATAGACCAACTGGCCCCTTGGATAAACAGAGACCACGGGGAGGTAGGATACTACCTTACCCAATTCCTGAGTGATCACGGGTACTTCTGCGCTTACCTCAAACGTATAGGAAAGGTTCAGAGCCCGAAGTGTATTTTTTGTGATTGCGACGATGCGTTCCACATGTTTTTCGTCTACCAGCAGTGGAACGAAAAAAGGACAACTTGGTCGGACAACTCGCGCCCGAAACCATCGTGGATAGAGCAATCGAAGCAGGTATGAATGAAGCGCTGGGAGACGCTCCAACATCCCAACATAACCCAGGGACGTCGGACAACTGCATGGAAATGGACGAGGAGGAAGAATATAGGACCCTTTCTTAACCGGGAAAGACTCATTTTCTCTCATTTTATGAATGTCCCAGGGAGAGACAGGGATACTTCTCCTTTCCGTACGGAGATGAATGCGCCGGTTCGAATACGCGTATAAATGAGACGGGTTAGATCTGACGTCCCCTCGGGGGATTTAAAATTATGAATTTTTAAATTTGTTTAAGATCAAGGCAGGAGCGGTTGTCGAGACGATACAAGAATGGCACCACCCTGAGGTAATGTGATAAACGGTACCAGGGTGGGTTCCGCTAGAAGAGGAATGGGTGGTAGGTTTTAGTGGATCGGTTTGTGATGCAACGGCTGTGTAGTCTTTTCGCGTTTTTGTTTATTTTATTTTCCTATATACCCTCGAAAAAAAAAAGTAATAGTGATAAGCAGCAGACAGTGTCTGCAGGGCCACAGCTATTATCGTAGTCTTTATGTCGGAAAGTTCTGGAAATGAACTGAAAGGTTTTCTTTCCGATCCTGTTCGATTTTGTCCGAATTTTTCCGAACTAATCCGGCATTAAAACCCGAGACGTTACGAATGTTTCCGGACTTTTCCGGAAATGTGATTTGTGTTTTACTGCATTCGAAGTACGTAATCATTTAAATAAGTAAAGTGTAATTTGTATTATAGTGATTTACTCTTTATTTGTGCTATGTTGAAATCGTTCGATCCTTTCCAGTTTTTCCGGAATTTCAAGTATTCAAAAAACTATTCAATAAGTACAAAAATATTACTATAACAATAAAGAAATGTAATCAACGGTCTAACCCTATTTAAAAATAAAAAAAATCTGGATAAGTTTGGAAAGTTTCGGACAGAATTGTTTTCAAAATCCGCATGGTTCTTGAAAAAAACGGAAGGATCCTTAAAGTTCCGGATCCGGGTCTTTCCGAATTCATCCGGATATTGAGCCCGAATCTTTCCGGAACTTTCCGAACCTTTGTCTGAAAATTGTTACTCAGGGATTTTTGGGGTCGCTGATTAGAATTTGAATTTTTGTTAATTAGTATTATAGAGAAACCTATTAGCTAATAGAAGAATGTAAAATCATTTATATACACCTATAAATAAAAATTTTATACATAAAAATCTTAGTCGAAAGAGGTGGCTACTATAATAGCCACTAAGACACAAAGGGTTAACTGGGGGAGTCGTACTTACAATGGGACTAGCTTTCTGAAGCTGTGTAGTCCATAAGCCTTGTTTACACAGTCACGCCATCTTTCTCTATTGTTTGCGAGTTGCATCCAATTCTCCTTATAACATTATCCTATTTCTCGTAGGTCAATTTTAATATTATCCTCCCACCTTCATCTCGGTCTACCTAGGGGTCTTGCGCCTGCCGACTCCCCTACAAGCACTCTAAAATCTGCACTTTCATTTCCCATCATAAGTAGCTACGTACTCCGCCCATCCTAGTCTTCGAGATTTAATCGCTCTAATAATGTTTGACTTCCCGTATAACTCGTGTATTTCTTGGTTATGTAAAATTCTCCAGTCTCTAGTAATCTCATCTATTTTGCTCTCAAATATCTTTCTAAGGACTCTATTCTCAAACACTCTAAAACTATTTTCTTCCCGTTTGGTTAACGTCCGCGTTTCGCATCCGTATAGAGGTACTGGCATTATGATTTTTCTATATATTTTTAATTTAGTTTTTCGCAATAGTAATCGTGGTTTTAGTAAGTTATTTACCGAATAAAGGCATGCAATCGTACCAAGGTATTTGAACTCGTCTACTTTTTTGAAAGTTTTGCCCTACACTTTCAAGTCTGTATCAGCAATCTCAGGCCCTGCTCTGCTAGTGACCATGTACTGGGTTTTTTCTATTATTTCTAGGCCTATTTCTTTATCTGTTTTTATTAGTATTTCTACGTTTTTTATTACAGTTTCTCTGTTTTTTTCCTATAATATCTAAATCATCTGTACATGCTAACAATAGGGAGCTTTCATGAATTTGAAATTTAATTTTATTCGATAATATACTTAAAAATAATAAACTTCCCAATACAGTTTTTTTGAATGCCTTATTTATTTATTTATTGATAGTAACATTTTAGATCACTATTTGAATCAATGTCACGTGACATCACCAACACGAGCGTCGAACACCGCAAAGCCAGCGCCTCTGTGGCTACTGTAGGTACTAAACAGTAGGGCTGCGAAGCTTAGCTGCAGTCCGTTTAGTACCTAGAGTCGCTACAGTGGCGCTGGCTTTGCGGTGTTCGACGTTCGTATTGATGATATCACGTGACATATATTCAAAAAGAGATCTCAAATTTTCCTGATTTCAATGCGTTTTAAATAAATAAATACGGCATAAAAAAATAAAACATTCAACTACGTTTTACTTTTTCATGTTACTTTACCTATTCCAAGTGTTAAAACAGTAGTATTAAGACCCATGCAAGTTCCCTATTTTGTTAGGGAGCCATTTATTACAATTCCCTCATTGGTTTCATTTTTAGGTACCAGAAAACACCTCCAAAAGTATCATCAAAATCTGTCACCCAGAGGTGTGACACTCCTTGTAAGACGCGGAACATTTTATATCTTAATATTAAGTCACACGCTTTTTTAAAATCAATGAATAATTGGTGTACCGTTTCCCCGTATTCCTATTTCTTTTCGAGAAGCTGCCTAACTGTGAACATCTGGTCACTTGTTGACCTGTTTCGCCCAAATCTAGACTGGTAGTCCTCGAGGATTTCACCCGCGAGCGGTGTTAATCTATCTGTTAGTGCATTAGAGAGAATTTTGTAGCATGTACAGATGAGAGAAATGCCTCTATAATTATGACAGTTAGTTTTATCTCCTTTTTTGTGTATTGGGACTGTGATTAAGTCTCTCCATTCTTAGGGCATTGTAACTTTCTTCTATATGGCATAAATAAAATTATGAATTGTATAAAATAGATCATTATCTTCGTTTGCTGATATTGATATGGTGAGGTTTAATAAATGATTGTTGCAAACCAAACAGACAATTTTATTTGTCAGCGACGTTTCGGCAGCATTTTACTGCCCTTATCAGGATATACCTTTATTTAAATATTTCATATTACACCATTATTAAAAAGTATTGACAAGGTACGACAAGACTTTTTTATCACAGACGGTTACCAGACGTTATTTTGAATATCTGAGCATGCTCAAAAGAGCCTTTTGATGGAGTGATTTCAAAATCTGTAAAACTGACTAGTTTGTAGACTAGATAAAAGCACAAATTGCAACAATTAATCACAATTTAATTATTAAAAACTTAATTATTAATATAGATAAACTAACTCTAATAATGCACAAATTATCACATGAAGTAAAAGAAAATTTTTTTAATTTTTGGGTGTCCTCTTTAATATTAATAGAATTTTTTTGTAGTTTTATGTTTACCATTTCTGAAATTAATCTCTTAATTTCAGAAATGGTAAATATAAAACTACAAAAAAATTCTATTAATATTAAAGAGGATACCCAAAAATTAAACTATTATTACTTTCCATTGATCAATAACATGAAAAGCAAATATAATAAGTAATAAATATCTTTTGTTTGAAGTAGCTATACACATACGGTCACTGACAAAATTGACGAGTTTCATTATTGTCATTATATTCGCGCACGCGCGTTGCGTATACAAAGAGATGCGTGCGCACATATAATAACAGGCATTAAAAATTAAAAAAAATTTCTTTAACTTCATGTGATAATTTATGCATTATTAGAGTTAGTTTATCTATATTAATAATTAAGTTTTTAATAATTAAATTGTGATTAATTGTGCAATATTAGATCATGCTGTTTTCTTTTATCTAGTCTACAAACTAGTCAGTTTTACATATTTTGAAATCACTCCATCAAAAGGCTCTTTTGAGCATGCTCAGATATTCAAAATAACGTCTGGTAACCGTCTGTGATAAAAAAGTCTTGTCGTACCTACTGATAGTATTAAATCTTCTGTGATATTTCATTTTTTACTTATTTATAACTTATAACATTTTTTAACTATAAACTTCTTTTATTTATATTTATATTTACAATGTGCTATTTATTGTTTTAATATTATAAGTTTTAAAATAAGGACGATTAAGAAAATGAAAGGTATTTATGGCAACTTAACCTCAACTTCTGTGCAATTAAGAAAATAGTACAAAATCACTAACTTATTATATATATATATATATATATATATATATATATATATATATATATATATATATATATATATATATATATATATATATATATATATATATATATATTCTTTTATATTGTTCATATAGCGAGTAACGTATATATCTTGTACATGTAGTGGTCTTAAAAAATGTAACATCCGTACCATGTAAATATTGTAAGTATTTATGTTAACAACAAATTTCATATAAAATCACATATAAATATATTTTTTTTTACAATACTTTTTAATAATGGTGTAATATGAAATATTTAAATAAAGGTATAGCCTGATAAGGGCAGTAAAATGCTGCCGAAATGTCGCTGACAAATAAAATTGTCTGTTTGGTTTGCAAAAATCATTTATTAAACCTCACCATAAAATTATGAATTATTTTCTTAAGTGCCCCCCTCCCCTGTTTAAATAGTTTGGCCCGTAAATGGTCTATTCCTGAGGCTCTCTTATTTTTTAACTTATTGATTGCCTTACAGACCTCATGTAGGCTAGATTGCTCAATATGTGGTTCAGCAGTGTGGATTTTGTTATAGTCTAAAGCTATTTGTTGTGCATGTACATTTAGAAGCTCGTCGAAATAGTCTTTCCCCCTATTTAGTAACCCATCTGTATTCGTTAAAGTTAATAATATACATTTGTATTGGTCTTAAACTAAAAATTTGCTAATTATCATTAAAGCATCTTGAATTATTAAGAATGATCATGAATGTTCATCTATGATCATACAAGATAACGCTCAAAATGTTTTCAATTTGTACATGTTTGTGCAGAATCATGCATCATTATACCTGAAACTTGACCAGGGATATACAGGCATGGTCATAGACATTCATGCATAATTATGAAAATTTATGATTAATAATTCATTAACTTTCATTAAGATGCATAAATGTTTACGACCATGCCTGTATATCCCAGGTCAAATTTTAGGCATAATGATGCATAATTCTGCACAAACTGGTACAAATTGAAAAAATTTTGAGCATTATCTTGTATGATCATGGATGAACATTCATAATAATTCATAATAATTCAAGATAGTTTTTCGTTACTTAATAGTAAAGTACATAAAACTTATTTACAAAAAAGTTTGTATGTTAAGTCTAAGAGTTATGAAAGCAGTTTCAAAGTAAAATGTCAGTTCCGTAACACCTTATGAAAAGTATTATTAATATAAAAGGCATTTTAGTTAAAAAAAAAACTAATATCACCACGTGATTCTCCAGCTAAAAATACATAAAAAGTCATGCGAAGTTAACTCTTGAAAATTCAGGGAAATCAATGCAGGTTGGGGGTAAAAATCGAAAATTTTCCCTCACCCGACAAGTTACGGCGAAATCACCCATATTACCGTGTTTTGAGACTTAATAAACTATTGAAACATGTTATTTGAACATTAAACTCTTAATACCTTATGAATTTTTTGAAAAAAATTTACTTTAAATTTTAATTAATCAAGTTTTAAGTAGTTAAAACTTGACCAGTTTACCAACACTGTTGAGTTAGCTGGACCAAGCTGCTGTGCGACTCACTCGTTGTGAATACTACTCAGAGAATCGACGCGGTTATTCTTTTTTGTGAACATATATATCTTAACGAAGTGTATCAATAAATATTTTATATTTCTTAATAAATTATATTACTTATTTTTATCAATATACAATCCACATAATCTTTCGAAACCTTTATGTAAAAGAATGCAATGTAAAAAAATGTGAGAAAATGTGAAAAACTGTTAAAAACTGTGACAAACTGTGAAAAAATATGAAAAATTATGCAAGTTTTATTAGATAAAATACGTGCTTTCTATAAGTATGAGAAACTATGAAAAACTATGAACAAACTGTGAAAAAGTATGAAAAAATATGCATATTTCTTTGTTGCAGATGTTCCAAAAGTATGTGTACTTTCACATTTTTTTCATAGTTTTTTACAGTTTTTCACAGTTGTCATTTCCACTAGGGTGCATCTTAAAGTACGTATAAAAAATCTACAATTTTATAAACCATATGATTTTTTTTGCTCGTAATACGCTGACAAAAGTAGTCTCTTTACATGCATGCACTGCTAAAAAATCAGAATTTTCATGTTTTCGGGCGTAAACATGACACTATCTTATAATTAGAGGCCTCTCAGCATCTATTGATACAACAATACATATACTGTAGGAGTTATGGCGCCCTAGAATAAAGCATACATTATTTTTTGAAATTTTGACTTTTGTTCATAATCAACGACCCCAAAAACGCCTATTGAATGATACGTGCGTAACTGGTGGAGCCGTCTAGATCAACATTAACCTTCGCCAATCTGAAGGCAGCATGGTATTTAGTATATCTATGTACATTATGCTTCATGTACTTATAGATGTACACCACAATGTTCATCCGTAACGGCTGTTGGTTCTAGGTTAGGTATATACCGGATACAAGTATCTTTACTATCGGACGTTTTTAAATCTATATTCTATTTCAATATGCTATACCCTTTCGAAAAAGACACTCAAAATTTGAGTATTTTTAATTAGGTTGCTAATTAACACTCAAGTTGAGTATTTGACTCAAGTTAAGCGATAATTCACACTGAGAGTTAACTTTGAACTTGAGTGTTACTATCAACTTAAAATACTCAAAATAAAAACACCTAACTACAGACTCTCAACTTTAAGCCTGGTTTCATAACCTCAACTTGAGAGTGAACTCTCATTCTGAGTATTTACCCTCAAGTTACCTTTTAATTGGGATTTCATTTGAAGTTTACTCTCAAGTTGAGAGTAAACTCCCAAGTGAAAAAAACCGCGAGTAGGATTTGAATCCGGGAACTTTAGATCCTAAGTCCTATACTCTACTGACTAAGCCACGCGTGCTCTGTCATGAGGCAACGTTTCCCGCATGGAAAAACTCTCAAGTTGAGTGTTATTTCGTACCCTCAACTGAATTTTTATATTGTACAAGTCTAATAACCCACCAAATTTTAGTTGAGAGTACGAAATAACACTCAACTTGAGAGTTTTTTCCTTACGGCTTAAATTAACACAAAGCACGTAATAAATTAGGCTAACACATTATATATGGTTTTTGGGGACGCTGATTTCCAATCTGGCATTAGATTTGCAAAATTAATTTATTTAAACAATTTATTTAAACAAATTATTACAAAGTTTTATTATATCCAAAAACTGACTTCAGAATTATGTTCTATGGTATAAATAAATAAATAAATATATATATATATATATATATATATATATATATATATATATATAAATATTATATTTATATATATTCAGAATTATGTTCTATGGTATAAATAAATAAATAAATATATATATATATATATATATATATATATATATATATATATATATATATATATATATATATATATATATATATATATATATATATATATATATATATATATATATATATATATATATATATATATATATATTTATTTATTTATTTATACCATAGAACATAATTCTGAAGTCAGTTTTTGGATATAATAAAACTTTGTAATAATTTGTTTAAATAAATTGTTTAAATAAATTAATTTTGCAAATCTAATGCTAGATTGGAAATCAGCGTCCCCAAAAACCATATATAATGTGTTAGCCTAATTTATTACGTGCTTTGTGTTAATTTAAGCCGTAAGGAAAAAACTCTCAAGTTGAGTGTTATTTCGTACTCTCAACTAAAATTTGGTGGGTTATTAGACTTGTACAATATAAAAATTCAGTTGAGGGTACGAAATAAATAAATATATATATATATGTATGCATTTTATACTTATCAATTTTTATATTATACTTTAAACCGTTGATTTTGAATTTGGCATCAGAATCATAAAATTAATTGATTTAAATAATTTATTTAAGGAAATGTAATATACTGACCCGATATCTACGTTATCCTGGTAACAAAAGCATCGCAGTTTCGCCGCAATTCTGCTGCAATCGTGCGTGCAGTTATAAAAATTGCAGCAGCCGACGGGCGGTCTGCTTCATAATTCGACTAGGTTTCTGCTGCACGACAATTACGGCAGATGCGTGCAGCAGGATTACAGCAGCCGTGTAACCGACAAGTGCTACTAAGGGGGATGAAATAATGCACTCGCAAATGCAGCAGAATTGCACCCGAATTGCGTACAACGATGTCGGCAGACAAGTGCGTCTGGATTGCAGCAGACGTGCAGCCGATAAGTGCGACTAAGGGGGATAAAATTGCACCCGAATTGCGTACGACGATTGCGGCAGGATTCAACAGACGTACAGCCGACAAGTGCAACGTTTGCGGCAGACGAATGCGGCAGGATTGCAACAGACGTGCAGTTCACAGAGCCGGTGGAAGCAGGCGCATAGGTCATACGTCGCCGCCGCTAGGCGGCGAGCGCATCAGTTTTGGTTTAATTCGACTAATTTGGCGTGGTAGATACTATAAGAGACCGCGCACAAGCCATCTGGGAGATAAAACTCTTTGGAGCTCTTTTTTTTGTTATCATTCTCGGTGTTCCGAGGATTTCCGAGTGTGTGTCTCGTTTTGAAGTATATTTTAATGCACTCGCAAGTGCGTAACATCATCCCCCTTAATCACACTTGTCAGCTGCACATCTTGTCGGTTGCACGTCTGCTACAATCCTGCCGCACACGTGTGCCGCAATCGTCGTACGCAATTCGGGTGCAATTCTGCTGCACTCGCGAGTGCATTATTTCATCCCCCTTAGTCGCACTTGTCGGCTGCACTTCTGCTGCAATCCTGCCGTACTCGCCCGCCGCAATCGTGAGTGCGTCAGACTGTATTACCAGGGTAATGGCAATTCACTTTTATCATTTTGTTTCCATAATAAATTATTTCTTTAGAAAGAAACGCGGAATTTTAAATTAAATTTGTAAGACATTTCACTATTAAGGGGAGGTCGGAGCGAACTTTACCATTGTGACCTTCACCTCGCGCCGTATTTTTCGTTATACGTCTAAAATTTACATAGTAACATCAAAATCGAGAGTGATAATGATATGTTATCGTGTAAAAAACAGTGGACAACAGCGTTTTTCATTATTAATAGCTTCAAAAGTTTTTTATGATGAAACATTATTATAATTGACCAATAGAAAACGGTACAAATGGCGGTCATCTTACCGTTTCTTAACGTCATCGGCGGTTTCATCTCGCGTCGTATTTTTCTTTATACGTCGAGATTTCATAAAAAATCGTACATATCGACCTTGATAATCATTTATTATTATGTAAAGAATAGTGGACAACAATATTTTTGTACTACAAATGGCTACAAATTTTTATTATTGTAATGCAAGTTTCGGAGGTTAGGTAAAATTTCCACCAATCAGAATAGCTTCGACATCCCCTTAATGGTAGAAGAATATTTGGTTGAAATGTTAAACTATATTTTACGAGTATCTACAAACGCTACTTTAAGAGGAGGTGAAAAGCCAGATTTTAAAATCGTTTTCTGAATCTGTATAATAATAGAATCTTATAAAAATGTAACTAGATGATGTTTATATTAATTCGAAGAGCATAGAATATTATTTGTCCCAAAAATCATTTTTTTACAGGAATCTGTATTATCGACTTCTATATTTTAAACAAATATTCAAGATTAAACAATATTTTATGAAAAACCGGATTGTTATGCCTTCCCATTTAATGGATTCCGTTATTATTTGCAACCAGAAAACCGTTTTGAATATTTTCCGTTGTATGCAATGCGCCTGGGTTCCTTTTACACCCTCGAAAATTTAATTGTTCAGTTTTATGATATTTATTTAATATAATGTAAAAGTATAGTGTATAGTGTATTTACAAAAAAAAAATTATTACTGAAAGTTATAGTTTAAATATGGTAAGTACATTTTGAATTTGTCGAGTCTACGATTGAAAAACATTTATTGTGAATTATAAATATATTTTCTATTTTTGTAACTAAATTTTTTTATATCTTTATAAAAGTTTTGTTCTAGGGTCTGATTACATGACTTAAAATATTGTAAAACATGTATTTTCAACTTACCGTAAAACCAATTTTTAATTCTGCGAATGAAAAAGTCATGAAGGAAAAATGGAAAGTAGGGGGGGGGGGGGGGTAAACATTGATTTTCTTACGGTAGCTGGCTTCGCGGTATATTTTACGATGCAGATTTAGGATGTATCTATGTTTTATTTAAACATTTATTGTAAATCAAAAATTGTTTTTCTTGGGACATGGGTTTTTGAAGATTAAAGTTTTTAATTTTCATATTTACCAAAACAAATAAGCCACAAATTAAATTTTAATGGTCTTGATTATTCGAACTGTTTCTTTGAAATTAGGTATAGGATAATCGACATTATGCTACGTTTCTTTGGATCCATTTTTTAACGAGTCGATCTGAGACTTTTAGAAGATTATTATCTATAAAACGCAAATATGAAAAATATTTTAAAATATTTACAAATTTAATAATACATAACAATACCATCTTATGCATAAAAATGGTATTAATCGTTTAATATTTAGCCTTATAAACTTAACAAAAATTGTCATTATATGTAAGAATGAATTTTTAAAATATACAAGTACATCAAAGAAAATAAAAGCAGAGTTTTCGTCGGCTTTCAGAGCTGCAGAGTTTTTGATGTGATAAATGTAAAGCCGTGTTACGACTGTGGAAGATTTGGTCATAGTGGTCAAAATTGCGAAAACAGTAGCATTTGCTTGAAATGCGCTGGATCGCACAAATCATATGACTATGATAAAGACAATACTATCAAATGTGCCAACTGTATGTACAGTAATCAAAAATATGAGTTCAAATATAACATAAATCACATTGCAGCAGACAGTAAGTTATGTGAAATTTTAAAAAACAAAATAGAAAAATATATAGACAACTTATTACCCAACACATGCTACTGTACCAAGATACATAGGTAATGTGGGAAATGTACTTCAACGACCAGAGTCACAAAATTATTCTGATATACAAAACGAAGACTACCCAACAAACACTGCTATACCAACACACATTGGTAAGGTAGGAAATATACTGCAACGACCAGTCACCAAATTTTTCTGATACACAAAACGAAGAATCCAGAAGCCAGGAAACACAATAAGAGGAATCCAGCAACCAGGAACAAGTCAATGTACATCAATAGGACCAACTAAAGCAAAGCACAACAAAAAACAACAATCAGCAACAACAGCAACAAAAACAACACCAACAGGAATTAGAAGTAAAAAAGAACAGTAAAATGGTATATAATTTTGAATATCTAGAAACTATACAAAAAGATTCAGTGCAAAAAGAAAAAGCTTATGGTAGTATTGATACCCTTAATAAAGTTATAAATAATAAAAATGATTTATTACTACATGTAAATATAAGAAGTATAAATGCAAATTTCAACAAATTGTTAATATTACTTGAGAATTTAACCAAAAAACCTTCCATTGTAATATATACAGAAACTTTTGTTCAGGAAAATTATAAATTATATGAAATAAATGGTTATGAAAGTTACTATAATTTAAGTAGAATTAATCAAAATGATGGCGTAATTGTTTTTGTTAATAAGAATATACTTCATACAACTAAAGTTGTTGAATCTGAATTAAAATACTTAATACGAATATTACTTTAAATAATGGCAGTAGTATGGAAGCTTCTGCTGCATATAGATCTCATGATATACCTATGACTGAATTTATTCTAGATTTACATAAATTCCTAAATAAAATAAGAAATATCAAGAACCATTTAGTGATAGGAGATTTTAATACTGATTTACTTCAGTTAGATAAAATGAGTCAAGAATTTCTTTGTAATTTTCTAGATAAGGGATATATTCCTGGGTTTTAAGGTGTAACCAAACCTTCAATTAACAATTGTAAAGGATCTTGTATTGACAACATTTTTCCAAGAAACAAGCTTTTTAAGAACAGAAACATATACATTAAAACATTCTATAACAGATCATTACCCTATATTTATTGCTATTAATAAAATAAAAACTGAAAATAAGATTTCAACTGTAACACTGGATTATAACAAATTGAAAAATATTGCTAAAACAAGAAATTGGAGTGCAACTATGTCAATACAGGATTATAACATGGCCGCAGACCAATTAATAAATGAAAGAAAGCTATGTGTAGAGCTAGCATAAACAAAAAAAAAGAAAGACAAAAAGACGCATAGGAATAATTGGATCACAGATGCTATTATAAAATCTTGTGAAACCAAGGATTTCTTATATAATCTATAGAAAATGGATCATGCTAATGACCACTTAAAAACTCAGTATAAAAATTATGCCAAAATTCTAGACAAGGTCATACTAGACGCAAAAATGAAGTACGATAAACATCTAGTCCAAGATAACCTAAATAATCCTAAAAAGTTATGGGAAATTATAAACACAAAAGTAGGTAAAAAGCTAAAGCGAGCGATACCATAAATTATTTAAAAATAGATAATGATAAGATTACGGATAAAATTGAAATGGCTAAAGTTATGAATAACTACTTTTACGAAATAGGTCAGAAACTAAGTGAAAAGATCATTAAAATGACTGAATCTGAATTAACAATGCCAAATATGAACGAAAATTCCATTTTTATAAATCCAACGAGTTCTCATGAGGTAACAAATGTAATAAATATGTTGAAATTACAAAATGGAAGTATTGACAAAATTAATGCCAAAACATTGAAAATAATCTGTAACCATATTGCTGAGCCACTAGCACATTTAATTAATTCATGTATTGAGCAAGCTATTTGGCTGGATGATCTTAAAAAAGCGAAAATTTTACTTATATACAAATCTGGATAAATCTAACGTTTCAAACTATAGGCTGATTTCATTAATATCAAATGTTGCTAAAATTTTCGAGAGAATACTATATAATAGAATATATGGTTTTGTTAAAAAAAATAATATAATATCTGATCACCAATTTGGTTTCATGAAAAATATAGGTACAAAAGATGCCTTAAACTACATTGCCAATATATTATACAACAATTTGGATCTTAGTAAACCAACACTACTAACTTTTTTAGACTTGGCTAAAGCATTTGATACTGTCGATCATAAAATATTACTGGATAAATTATACTGTATAGGAATTAGAAGTCAGGCGCTGGATTTACTTTCAAGTTATCTTAATAATAGGTATGAAAAAGTTGAAATAAATGACAGTGAAAGTGATTATTTAAAAATATATACGAGTGTATCACAAGATACCATTTTAGGTCCACTACTTTTTATTATATATTAATGATCTCTTGAAGGTAATCCATCCTGATGAAATTTTGTCTTATGTAGATGATACTGCAATTATAACTACTGATGATACGTGGGAGTAAGTTCAGGAATCTATGAACAATAATTTGTTACTAGTCAATAACTGGTTAGCTGTAAATAAACTATCGCTAAACGTTGATAAGACTGTATGTATTACTTTTGGTAACTATTGTGATAGTGTTCCAACGCAAATAGATGTAAAAATTAAAAATTAAAAATTAAATAGAGTCGAAGTTCCAAGTACTTAAGAATCATATTTGATTATAACTTAAAATGGGATAAGCACATTCAATACATCATAAAGAGAACCAAATATTTAGTATATATATTCTATAAAATCGCCAAATTTATGTCAACTGAAATGATGAGAATGATATACTATGCTTTTTTTCATAGTTTGATAAATTATATAATAACCTTGATTTATTGCAAAATCTGCAAAACAGAATACTCAAAATTGTTAATAAGAATAATTTCGCCATCCATGATAATCCACTGAACTTGGAACAACTGTTAAGTATTGAAACACTAATATATCATTACCCTAATCTAAAAAGTCAATTCATTAAGTCAAGCACTAGGATAAAAAGTATCACTAGGATAAAAAACTTAGTGATTCCCAGAAACAAAAAAAAGGTCAGCAATAAAAATAGTTACACAAAAGCAATAACAACTTTCAATAAATTACCAATAGATCTAAAAACACTAGAACTAGATAAATTGTCACAAAAAACCAACTAAAAATCTGGATAAAAGATATCTGAAATATCTGAAGTGCAATTATGTTAAATATATATATAAAAAATGAGCTTCCCAATTAGGCCCTTAATAATTTACTTAATTTTGTAATATATTGTAAAACATGAAAAAGAGAAAAAATATATACATATATACTTTTATACGACCATTTGAGGGATGAAAAATACCCTTCACCCCCAAAAATCATTTTTTTTAGTATCTTAAAAACGAATTGAAATTTTCGAATAAAGCCAACGCCAATTTATTTCTCATAAAAATGCGCTTCTGTGGTAATTGCTTTTACTCTCTAGGGTTGCATCCTTTGTTTTTTATAAAGGTAGAGATGACTATTTTTTTGTCCAGAAATTTTTTAATTTGTTCAATCTTATTAAAAGTCTGTATATTATAAACGATATTGATTTTTAATATTGAAAAGGAGAGAAGGTAGAAGAAAAAAGTCAAAGGCATAACTACCGCTAAACGTGGTATCTGACATACACTATTAAAATTTTCTTAATTTTGTGATATGTTGCAGAGTATAAAAAAATTATTAGAGATATGTTTAATTGCTCCTATGTTGATTTAAGACACGAAAAGCACCCTTACAGTTCACCTCCAGAAAACATCAATTTATTTTTTAAACAAAACTTATGTTGACATTGCTCATATTCTGATTGGTCGCTTTCATTTGTAGGAGTTTAAATAATATTGTATAGTTGTAATTTCAATTTTGTACGATTTCAACTGCACCTTTATTTTTGTTCTTGACCTACGGTCACTCTGTATATGACATTTTGTTCATTAATAGAATTACAAATAAAAATAAAATAAAATAATATTGTTAAGGGTATTTCTACTATAAATAAATATATTGAATTTCAATAAATCAACTTTAAAATTTAACTCGTATGGCAGTTAAAAAATGGAGAGTAAAATATTTCTCGACGTGTTCTTTGATTTAAATATATGCTATTTTATTATAAAATAAAAATATATTTCACAAATGCAGGTAATAAAATTCTTATTAAATATCATACCTTTTAAGTTTATTTAATATATAAGTAATGTATGAAAGCTAAGAATATTTTGGTGCGCAGTTTGATCTTTTATTAGGTCATCGAATATCAAATATTTATTTTTTCCAGCATTCGAATCAGCAGCTATAACAATACGCAATCGTTGTTTTTAAGCAGTAACATTTCGCATCTTTTTCAATTCGCATGTGCCAGTGATCAGTGAAATAAAATTTTATTATAGTTTTACGAATTAAAAACGAAATAGTTTTTTTTTGTTAATTATAAGAACCTTAAAGTATGCATATTATTTATTAAGCATTACATAAATGCAATATACCCTAATGGAAATCAACCATATATATATAAATGTACAAGAGTGTACTTTTTATATTAACATAAACTTTTCATAGATTTCATTTTGGATTTGCCACACTAGTTTATATTTATATACGTATATATACACTATCTTATAGAATTTCGTAAAAAATTTACACTTTTGTACATTTATTTACACTATTATACACAGATTATGTGATAATGAGAGTTAAAAACCTACTATTTTATGTATCTTTGATATTATTCAGTCATTATATATTTTTCGATGCTACTATTTATTATTTGTTGTATATTTATTATCAACTAGCGTCCCCCGTCGCGGCTTCGCCCGCGATTTGAGTGTCTGGAATTCATTTGTTAATAGAATTCATTCAATCATATAATTATGATTTTCTGTTTCATTTGTAATAATAAATCAATAAAAAATGTCTTAGTCTAAAACTTCTTTGTAAACTACGTTAGCGACGTTGCCTTTTGGAGCTAATGTTACCAGATTACTGGCGGAGCCTACCCTAGAACATCCCACATAAAACTGTCCGTGAGAGAAACAGTTTTCTATCAAGTCGATGCCAGCCATTTTCAATGACTGCCCTTGAGATTTGTTGATGGTCATGGCAAAGCACAACTTGATTGGAAACTGTATTCTCTTAAACTCAAACGGATAGTCTGATGGGATTAGAGGTATTCGCGGAATAAGAAGAGTTTTTATTTGTAGTCTAGTTCCGTTACACAATTTAGGAGGACAAAGATTTCTCAGCAACATTATAGGCGCTCCAACTTTGAGGTTCAATCTATAAGGTGGAAACCCGGGTGGAATCAAACTATTTAAAAATTCAACAGGGTAGTGGACAGCATCATCGGTTTCAATAACAGAATCAAATGATTTATATTCAGCAATCTGTTCTTCAAAAGCATTCAAGAGTAGCTCATTAATGGTAGCTGCTTTATCATTTTTTGGCGTTAAAATAGCTCGCTCGCACAACCAATCTATGGGTTTATCTTTTATATTATTCACATCAGGATATATCTTGGAAATAAGTTCTGATAATGTGGTGACTACCGTACATAAATTTGATGGAATAACAATCTCATCTTCTACGGACGGGAAAGTTCCGTTGCCTATTTGGAGTAATGTTTCTGCGAAAATTCCGGCAGATTCATCATTATTTAAATAAACTCTCATATTTGTGTGCAGAGAAAGTTTTTGAATATGAGGCCATAAATATGACTTCTTTATGCAAGAATTCACTTCATCCGCACGTGTACCTCTAGGTACAACAGGCAATGTTTGCAGGAAATCTCCAGCTAATAGAATAGTGACTCCTCCCATCAATCTATCATTTCCCCTTATATCTTGCAATGTTCTATTGAGAGCCTCAAATCCACCTTTATGGGCCATTGTGCATTCATCCCAAACTATTAACTTACACTCTTTCAAAACTTGTGCCATATTAGACTGTTTTGAAATGTTACAAATTGGTGTCTGGAGTTTATTTAAGTTCAAAGGTAATTTAAAAGTAGAATGAGCCGTTTTACCTCCTTGCAGCAATGTAGCTGCAATTCCTGAAGAAGCAACAGCTAAGGCTATACGGTTGTGTTTTCTTAATTTCGAAAGTAAAAGATTAATGAGGAATGTTTTACCGGTTCCTCTAGTAGCATCAAGGAAAAACATTTGACCGCTACTTTTCTCGACACTTTCTAAAATTATTCTGTAAACGTGAGACTGTTCATCGTTCAGTAAAATTTCGCTATCAGTTATAATTTGTTCCAGAGCATTCGTATCGTAACTGATTTCTCGAATATAGTCTCTATTTTGTAGAGATAACTCAGTTATAGATGGCTGAGGCAGACCATATTGCTGCAGACATTGACCACCCATTGACAACAAACTATCTTCCAGACAAACTAAGCATTTATTATAAATTTTACTCAACATTGAGTTGATGATCCCATCTTGTAAGTGAGCTTCCATTTCACGCCGAATATCTTCTGAAAGATGATCTTTGTACTTTTCCCAAAGACTTGAAGCATCAGATATATGACAAAATAATAACATAACCGCAAACAAATTTCGCAATCTGAGTGGAGAGTCACAAAGTACTGCTTCTTCCAAAGTTGCATCCCAGTGCTTTTCGTCTTCTAATAAACCTAAGGCTTTACACGCTGCCTGAAATGTAGGTTGTACAATGCCATCAACAGTTTTCAATTCCAAAAAAGATTTTGGACCTCGAACTTCGTGAAGCAAAAGGCGTAGATAATAACACTCAGAGTTATTAGGGTGGATGGTATATACTCTACCTAGAGCCGTATCTTTCTTTACTTCAGGCCAGCCACTGACATCATCCCCACGTTTTCTTCTTTCAAATTTATTTTTCTTCCATGTGTAATAAGATGGAACTTCAACGTAAAGAAGCGTTCTTGCAAAACTATCTACCTGGCATAATTCAAAAAATGCAAAAAGTGTAGTTTTAGGAGGATGATTTATGATATTCCTCAAGCGATTAGAATCTTTTTGATCGAAGTAGACGCGTTGACCATTTTCTAAATGAACAGCGAGGTGAAAGACTGTTGGAAATCTTTCATGAATAGGGAAACTTAAGATTCTCCATACTGCCTCGGAACTACTGATATATCGACCACTTTCATAAATTTTAACTTCGTCTTTTTTATCTTCTATAGCGAATACAGCCTGATCACTGCCTTTGGTGATATATTTACAAACATACTTTATCGATTTAACAGAGTTGCAGTATTCCACATTGATATGAGCTTCAAAAATCCGCGAAAGAACAGGATTGTATGGTACGACCCAGCAGTTATCAATGGTGATGTCATTGATTTCAACAATAAAACCACCATCTTCCGGTTTCCTACGTCGATATTTTGGGTATCCATCATCTCCTGTTTGAGTTTCTTGCAGAAATTCTTTAGGAAATTTTTTGCTGCAACAACCTTCTTTCATGCAAGGCGACCTGTTATTTAAGCTACCGCAAGGTCCGTGGATCATGTTGGCCTTGACGATTTCATAAAGAAGAGGATCTTCGGCTGGGTCTGGTATTTCTGCGCTAATAACATCATCTATCTGATCTGGAGTGAAACGTAGTTTAAGCTACAATAAAATATATATGTGAGGTAAACCTCGCTTCTGCCATTCAACAGAATACATGTAACATTTCATTTCTCCAAATAATTCACCCTTCGTTAATAATGCTATAAGCGATTTCACTTTCAAGTGGAAGACCCTAGCTATGATATCATGCCGATCGTAAGACTTTTGGCCATGTAGTAATGCTTCTGTAATGTCGCTCCATCGGGGATTACACGTAAATGTTATAAATAAGTCCGGACGACCAAAATTGCGGACGTACGTCATAGCATCCTGGGCCTTTTCATGCATATACCGTGGTGATCCAGTAAAAGACGATGGAAGCACTACCATCTGACCTAGTTCGGCGACATCGGTATCTTGTCTTCCAATAGCATCTTTTAGGTGCATATAATTGTCTACTCTAAGTTGCGCCTGGTTGTTCCGAATAAAGTTTAATCGTTCTGTTTCAATTTTCGCATACATATCTACTAAGAATTGATTAAAGAGAGATCGACAGTACAGTAAATGGTTGATCTCTGTTTCTCGGATCATGATGCGGTATGAATAGAAATTCATTGCAGATACTGTTTTTTTAAGAGGTAAATTTGTTTTTGGATCGATCTGATAAACATCTACAGAGTAACCGTCCTCACCCCGGCAAAACAGTAAAGGATACTGTAAGGCATCATACGAACGATGCACCTCATTTATTTTTTGTAACTTATCATCATGACTTTGTAATACAATATCCCTTTTTTCAAACTGCTACCCAACTATGACCAATGCAACTTCACTTGCTGCTGGAGCATTATATCGGCCACGATGAGCATTGGCTGGTTTCCTATCAGCATGAATTACAACTTCGAAGTTTTTACAATTTTGAGGTATTTTTTCGAGAGTAGTCTTCAAATCCTTTATGTAGGAGTTATAACGATGCAACATCGTCTGCAGTTGTTTTACCAAATCCTGGCGTACGTCAGGGATGTGACCAGATCTTATACGTACCTCTCTTTCATCCTCTCCAACAAAATAAATCTGTAGAAATTGAGGATTTTGTTGGGGCAAAGGTTGTAGACCACCAATTAAATGATACACTTGACCTTGTACTTTGAAAGTAGGCATAAATCCATGTTCCTTGATTTGTTTGGCTCCGAAAGATGTCATTTGGAAACAGCTATTATATTTTCTAATCCTGTCCATGAAATGTACATGGTCCAGGTGAGAGCCCATGATCAAACTGAAAAGTGGTTCGGGAAGACACAAAGTAGGTGGCAGTTGCACTTTGCCGGCACTGCAGCACATTCCGGGTGGCTCAGTTTTATACTTTAAAGCGCCACAGTGTTTGCATTTGTGACTCATTGTGCCGATGGATACAGTTTTATCGGTTTCATATGATATCTCTGGATCGTATTTCATTCCGGAAAGAGCTTTAATCTTCCATGGAAGTAAGCGTCTTTCTGAGCGTAATCCTGGACAGCTTTGTTCATAAACACTAACAGCGGCTCTATGAACTTCCGGATGATTTTGCTGGTAAGAAGAAGCAGCGGCTCTATGAACTTCCGGATGATTTTGCTGGTAAGAAGAAGCAGCGGCTCTATGGGCTTCCGGATGATTTTGCTGGTAAGAAGAAGCAGCGGCTCTATGAGCTTCCGGATGATTTTGCTGGTAAGAAGAAGCAGCGGCTCTATGAACTTCCGGATGATTCATCTGATATTTTTTAGCGGCTCTTTTGAGTTGATTTTTCCTTACGTTATTTGTGAATCTTGCACGACGTTTCTTATTACGCTTAGCAGAACTGGATATTGGATCAGAAATTTCCATACGCTTTGCGGGACTCGGTATTTTATCAGAAATATTTTGAACAGTTGTAGCGTCATTGCTAGGTAAATAAACATCAAAATGTCCGTTTGATAAGTCTAATGTGAAACGAAGTCTCTTAATGTGACTTCCTTCTACACCGAATCTTTCATACAGATGTCCATTGCGATATACCTCAAAAGTGAAACCAAATATTTGTGCAGCAGCTACTAACTCGCATAAACTTCCATAAGTGGAATGTTTTAACATATCGATCGAGTATTCCTCAGAATTTCTATAATTATTTCCTATATCATCATGAGAAATGATCGAAAAATATTGCCAGTTGTTAACAATATGATCTACAATCTGAGTACGAATCTCCCGAGACAAAACTTTAGTGTCGTACAGATGAAAAGATATTGCATTGAAGAGGCAAACACCATCCGCCAACATGGGAACTACTTTATGTGGCGACATAACGCCATTTATGCTCAATATTTCCACAATCATCGTGACAACGCAGGAAAACCGTGATATTACTCACAATAGGCTAGAGTTCTCAGACTCCTAATGCCTTTTCAAGGCTTCATCGCCTCTATATATAATGAGACTCGATTATTTCTCTTGTGGTTGAAGCTCAGCGTAGCCATCTAGCGACTCTTTATCGGTATTACATACTTTAAAATTCATGAGAGATATCAACACTGCAGGTTCCCTTCGTATTATCATTTCGAACGTTACGACACGGAAACAGTCTCGTTCTGTTATACTGAAATTTTTTTCTCTGCGAAAATTTTTTTCTCTGCGAAAATTTTTTTTCAGATCATTTTAAACGTGGATAAAAGAAGTATACTTTCCCAACGTTGGTTCATCAAGTGTTTAGTTAATAGACTCTTGGAGTGGGCATTGACCTACTGTTATGCAAGAAGCGATCTCCCAGAATAAAGAAGTGATCTTAAAAATAATTCCGAAAGGAACTATACGGGTAGAATACAACCTCTTGATGTTTATGGCTTCAGAGTATGGAAGAAATATGTGAGACATTTCTCTGCCTGTGTAATATTAATGAATGAGGATTTAAATCTACATTTAAGGTATCATATTATAAAGTTACAATCACTGGTACATAATCAGCTATAATCACCGAGGTATATCGATTTATTCAAATTCGCGTGGTATAAAAGTGAATACACTGATGTAGCACCTGCGAAATTTGAAGATCTAGTTAATTTTGTTTTTGGTACAAAATCTAATACACACTGCGAAGTAGAAGGTTGCTCTAACATTGCAATAGTTAGATGTTCTTGGTGTAAAAAGTCTCTATGTTTGATACATTTTCTTTATGACTACCATTATTGTTCATTGTATAAACACTAATTAACATTAATTCAGAACATATAACTATTAGTTAATGCACTAATTTATATTTAATAAAGATTATATCAAATTATTAGAAATATAGAAATTGTAAAAATTATATTGATATGTAGAAAAATTGTAGAATAAAAAATCAACATCAATATACAAATATACAATATATCGTTTGTATGATAATTTATATATATTATAAAAAATAAGAGATGCAACCTTTCAGAGTGAAAGCGATTACCACAGAAGCGCATTTTGATAAGAAACAAATTGGCTTTGGTTTCATCGGAAAATTTCAATTCGTTTTTGAGATGTTAAAAAAAAACTGTTTTTGGGGGTAAATTTTAAGGGTGGTTTTCACCTCTTAAATCGCCGAATAAGCAGGTAAAAAAATACGTGTCTAATACTTTTTGATGCACTACAACATATCACAATATTAAGAAAATCGGTGTGGTACACCTCGGGTAGTTTCCTTGTAAGAGGCCTGGACGCAAAGTGGGCAAGTTACGGCGGAATCATCCATATTATATATGCGTCTCTATTGAAGGATATATAGCCTCGACGAGGATTATAATATAGACTCTCCGATGAAGAGCTATATAATTCTCTTTCGAGCACGAGTTATTCTCGACTGACACTAAAGAATCGCTTTCGGATTATTCTTTTTTTTTAAAGATTAACTTCGTCCCGGAGCAGAGTTATTCTCGAATTTCAATAAAAATTAACATCGAGAACGAGAAAAAAGTGTTTCAATAACTCTGAACCCCTGCTTTTAAAAAACGGATACCGGACGCATTTCAACCCTTCTGCAATTAAGGTTCTTGAAGCAAAGCAGTTTTTACGATTTCTTCTTTCCTAAATAAACATACACAATGGAAGGATTGTAAAACTAATTATAACTATCAATTGTACTAAAAAAAATGATTGCAAAGATTATATAATATGTAATAGTGAAGGAATAATTAATGGTGACAAAATTATTAACTCAATTTGAACTGACTCTAGTATTTTTAAATCTAATATATTTTCTAATCATTTATTAAACTATTTAAAAGTTGTCATTAAATTATTTTCTTTGCGGAATCTGAAACTGTAAAACATGTAGAATATTTTTACATAATTATTTTTTAAATTCATTTGTTGCATCACTGCTGAAAATAGGATTTTAAATTTCATTAAAATTTTTTAAAGTACAATCATTTTTAATTAACCCCTATGAACATCAACATTTCAATTATCAAACTATGAATTAACTTTAATAATATTGAATCAACTTTAATGAATTTTTATAATTAATTGACATAATAATTTTTAATGTTTAATTTCAGTATAGACCTTTATAAATTTTAATAAACTTTAATGCATTTGCATAAATTTATTAAAAACAAATAAATGAATGAACGTTAATTGTTTTTTTCTGAATAATATCCAATGAATTCCTATGTAAATACATAGGAATTCATTGGATATTATTCAGAAAAAAACTTAAATTATTTAAATTATGTGCAATTAAATAAATTTTAATCGTCGAAAATGTTATTAACGATAAATGAAATTCAATAACATTGAATCGACTTTTATGATGTTTTGTAATAAATTAATATTAATTATTTTTAATGAGCAGATTTGGTATAATTTTTATGAACTTTAATGAAGTTTTATACACATACTTACAGTTTAAAAAACCATTAAATGCATGAATTTTAATTGTTTTTTTCTGAATAACGTTCAATGAATTCCTATATCGTTAAATTATTTGAGACTAAATAAATTTTAATGGGCAATAATGTTATTAACGATCAACGAACTTCAACATTGAATCAACTTTCATGATGTTTTGTAATTAATTAATTTTAATTATTTTGAATGAGCAGTTTTGGTAGACTTTTTTATGAACTTTAAGGTGATGTTAAAGCCACCTGTTACCGAGAAATACGAGGATCCACTTTTCTCATTTCATTTTCAATTTTGAGTAAATAACTCTATGGAAAGTTATTGTTCCAATCAAAAAGAACAATTTTCCATAAAGATATTTTCTTAAAATTGAAAAATGAATGAAAAAAGTGGTTCTTCATATTTACCAGTAACACAGGGCTTAACATCACCATAATGAAGTTTTATACACGTACTTACACGGAGAGAAATCATCTAGTAAATATTACGAAACGTCTAGTAAATTTCACTAATAAGTATAGTAATTTAGTCATAGACTACAAAAATGGCCTTTTAACTACACTTTTGATAATTTTTACAATACTTTTGTTAATTTTTACAAAACATGAATAAAAAATTGCCTAACTTCATAGGAAAACTTACAATAAAGTTTAGTAAAAAATTGAGGTTATGAATATTATAGTACTCTATAGATATTTTTACCAGAAAGTATAGTAATTGTTATTGAAATACATCACATTTTATGCTATAAAATTCAAATGTATTCGATTCGCGCTTATGCGCATGCGCAAACGCGAGCAGCGCCGCCAGGGAGACGCTTTCTATATCTCTCTGAGCACCGCAACGCGAAACAATAACAGTGAGCCAGCCAGATTCAGGAAACATAACCTAAATTTGTACCCGTGAACGCGAATATTGAACGTGAAATTGAGCGTGATCTCAAAGCAGACTTCGACGAAGCGAATTCTCTTGGACTCAAAAGATGATGAAAGTATATATAAAATGTAAAATTTTCCTTCGTATGTTCGTATATCATGTTTGTTGAACTAAAAATGCGTAGAGTTCTAACTACTCCTTCGAAATTCTACTCCTAGTAAACTAAATATTAATCGGACTGTAGCTGTTAGGCATCAAATGATACAAAATTATAGGTTTATTAATAAAATATGTGATTATCCATCATATTTATTCGATAAACAGAAAGAGATTTTGATTAATTCTATTGAAAGTTTTAATAAATTTACTACGATGTTACCTAACCCTATGAAAAATACAGTAACGACTACTAAGTGAATTGATGCTAATGAAAATAGAATCAGGCGAAATACAATTTTAGTTATGTTTTCAGAAGATGCTCCTAAGTTCTATTTTGTTACTGAAATCCTCATTCACGAATGAGAATTTTTCATATTGTGTCAACAATTTCAAGATTGTCTTTTATGATACGCATTTCTCAGCATATAAGATAAATTATTGTAGTATACTATACTATCATGTATTGAGTAGAATAGATGTTGAAAATTGTATTGTTACTTACGTAACGCTACTTTCAAATGGATATTATTTGATAACCTAAATGTTGGATGTAAAAATTTTAATTTCTGAAATAAAATAATACAATAATAAAATAATGCATATTTTAGTATTATTATGTACTTCAACCTAATAATTGAATATTTAATTGAATATTCAAATCGCGCTTTTCACGTTATAATTTTAATTACTCGCTTTTTATACACAAAAATCGAATTTCGCGCGTAACTTCCCAACCAATCAAATATTTAAGTCAAACGAATATCGCAGTGCGATACGGGCATCTGCCGCTAGAGGCTGGGCGATTAATCCAAATATGCAAGCGCTCGAATTTCACCTTGATTAATATATAAGCCCATTTAGTTGCGTATAAAATCATATGTGAGCGTGTACGTACTCCGATATCTATAACGTATTGTTAAGTTAGTAATTAGTTTATGTTTTAAATAGGGTCATTAAACGCTATTTGCGGCGAGCGAAATGTTGTTATTCTCCTACCCACCGACCATCACGATCACCATCATATTATCATCATCAATCATCTCTTATCACTCATAATCATTTCCATTAAACATTAAACTATACTATACAAATCTAACTATACTATAATATCACTACACAACTCAAGAATACAAAATTTTAAAATAATTTTTTCAAACAAATTTTTATTTTAGCAGACAATAAAAAATATAAAATTTATTAATTTCAATTTGGAAATTTTACAATACAGTATCGTAAAATTTACGAAACTAGAAATTTTACAATACTACATGGTAAAATCCTGAAAACTTACAGTCTGTGGCTAAATTACTATACTTTTAAGTAAAATTTCTTATACTATTTAGTAAAATTTACTGGACAATTTCTCTCCGTGTACAGTTTAAAAAACAATTAAATGAATGAATTTTAATTATTTTTTTCTGGATAACGTCCAATGAATTCCTATGTCTTTAAATTGAATTTAATTATTAAAAACCAACTACAGTTTATTGAAAATTTTTAACTATATCGTATGACTTTTAATTGTTTTAAATGGTTTCTAATAACCTCTATGTTTTTTAATTATATTTAATAGGTAGAAGTATGATCAAGAACGGTCTTTCAAATTTATTGAATATCAGCTCTATGTATTTTAATGAATTTTAAAAACCTATTTTCAGCAGGGATGTGCTTGTTACGAAGACGACGGTGTCGTTACTGCTTTGCATCAGACATGACACTTTAAATCCCAATACAACTGTGTTTAGATTCAAATTAATATACTCGGGAATTGTTATTTTTATAATAGGAGAGTCAAAAGTTTTATCACAAAACACACTGTTTAGGAAACAGATGCATTTTAAGAAAAAGAAACGTGAATATTTTTTCTTTGCCAATGGTTTGAAAAATAAAACGTTAGAAGAAAATTAATCAGTATTTTCCTATGTAGCTGCATGCTTGTGTACCGATACCTACATCTAAATGCCTGGCAGTTCAAGATTACAAGCAATAATAGCAGATGCCAGAAAGACCGCACACAAAACTAATAGAGGGAGACAGAGAGAGAGAGAGAGAGAGAGAGAGAGAGAGAGAGAGAGAGAGAGAGAGCGCCGCCGCATTCCTTTCCCTCTCTATCGGCAATCCTCGTCGAACGCAAATCTAAACGGCAAAAAGCTCCGCGGGCTGGTCTTCCCTCTCTTTCCCTCTGCTTCCTCTCTTCTCTCTCTCTCTCTCTCTCTCTCTGCAGTCCGCAGTCCGCTGCAGATGCAGCAACACGCTGAGCGCAACGTAACGTCAGTCGTCTTGTCAGTCTCCCTGTTGCGGGCGTCGCCGTTCGACGACCAACGTAGGTACCTACTCGGAAAGAAAAAAGGAACTAGGACAGTCTCTTGTTTCGGAGCTACAGTAGCACTCGCGAGGTACTGTACGAGTCCCGTAGCGTGTGCTGCTCCAGACCGAGCGGAGGAGCGTGGCGCTCCCCAGCTCGGTCTGCAGCAGCACGCGGCGAGTTGCACGAGAGCTCCGCGCGCTCGGAGCGCTGTGTGCCTTCATAGCGAACTATATATATAGCATTCTCGCCTATAAAAAATGTTGTTGTTGCTCATTTACAGAGCTATATGTATTAATACTTTTTATTAATTTCTTTTCATCCATTATTTACAATTATTTGAAGAAAATTGCTTTCTAAAAAATTTGAAGTGTTTTATTATATAAACTTATGAAAATAAATACATTCAAATATTTTTTAAGAGTATGTCGGAGGAAATGATGATTCATATATCGTATTTGTTGCAAATTACTGAATTATTGATTACAGAACAATAATAATAATAATAATAATAATATTAATAATATACAATTAAAATATTCAGCATCTACTGTTTAGATAATATATGTATATTTTAAACTATCAAAATCAATCACATATAGGTGTAAAATTGTACCAATTAAGGCGTCACAAAAACATTTTGACTGTAAATACAGTGAATGGGAAAAAATTAGTCTCTTTGGACTTTTAGATTTAAGGAATGAAACAATATTTTGCACTTAAAAAAGTATAGCGTAACTTAATATGTATTCACAAGTACTGGCCGTGGAAGCGAGCTTTAAGTATAATTTTTAACTAATAATTTTTAACTAATAAACCTTTTTTTTGTTTATTATAAATAATTGTTGAGCTCGGTTCTACGGTAACTAAGTATAAGAACGTATTTTAATTTTTGAAGAATGACATGTTATTTTATTTAATGGATGCCAAGGGCGCAAAAAGACTAGTATAAAATCAGGAATGTAGATTAGGGTCAATACTCGCAGTCAAACTAACAAGTTTTAAGTAATATTACAATGTAATAAATGTTTAATTTACGATTATTTTTGCAAATAGATCAAAAAACTTGTTTTTATTTTTATTTTTGTTCATCGTATTTTATTCTATACGGAGTAAAAAAGTACTAAGTAGTTGGATAATGTACTATTTTTAATACAGTGCTACTTTAGCAGAATTTTCAAAGGAGAATGATAAATCGGTAATTTCGAAGTAATAAATCAATAAATCAAAAAATGAAGTAATAAAATGTTTCGGCGAACTACACTTGTTTTTGTTACATTATTTTGTAGTAACGATCTTATTTAAGAAATTAAATTATTTACGAATGAAAAACCAAATACCACAAAAATATACAGGCATTAAAAATATTTATTTATTAATTTTATTCTTACATAATTAAGAATAATTTAAACATCATACCTATAGGTATTCAACTACTTAGTACTTTTTTACTCCGTATAGAATAAAATACGATGAACAAAAATAAAAATAAAAACAAGTTTTTTTATCTATTTGCAAAAATAATCGTAAATTAAACATTTATTACATTGTAATATTACTTAAAACTTGTTAGTTTGACTTCGAGTATTGACCCTAATCTACATTCCTGATTTTATACTAGTCTTTTTGCGCCCTTGGCATCCATTAAATAAAATAACATGTCATTCTTCAAAAATTAAAATACGTTCTTATACTTAGTTACCGTAGAACCGAGCTCAACAATTATTTATAATAAACAAAAAAAAAAGGTTTATTAGTTAAAAATTATTAGTTAAACATTATACTTAGAGCTCGCTTCCACGGCCAGTACTTGTGAATACATATTAATTTACGCTATACTTTTTTAAATGCAAAATATTGTTTCATTCCTTAAATCTAAAAGTCCAAACAGACTAATTTTTTCTCATTCACTGTATTTACAGTCAAAATGTTTTTGTGACGCCTTAATTGGTACAATTTTACACCTACATGTGATTGATTTTGATAGTTTAAAATATACATATATTATCTAAACAGTAGATGCTGAATATTTGAATTGTATATTATTATTATTAATATTATTATTATTATTATTATTATTATTATTATTATTATTATTATTATTATTATTATTGTTCTATAATCAATAATTCAGTAATTTGCAACAAATACGATATAGGAATCATCATTTCCTCCGACATACTCTTAAAAGAAATTTTAATGTATTTATTTTCATAAGTTTATATAATAAAAAATACTTCAAATTTTTTAGAAAGCAATTTTCTTCAAATAATTGTAAATAATGGGTGAAAAGAAATTAATAAAAAGTATTAATACATTATAGCTCTGTAAATGAGCAACAACAACATTTTGTATAGGCGGGAATGCTATATATATAGTTCGCTATGAAGGCACACAGCGCTCCGAGAGCGCGGAGATCTCGTGCAACTCGCCGCGTGCTGCTGCAGACCGAGCTGGGCAGCGCCACAGTCCCCCGCTCGGTCTGGAGCAGCACGCGCTACGGGACTCGTACAGTAACCACGCGAGTGCTACTGTAGCTCCGAAACAAGAGACTGTCCTAGTTCCTTTTTTCTTTCCGAGTAGCTACATTTTGTATACACGCTAGGTAACATCAGCTGCATCGCGAGCGCGTCGACCGCACTGCATCCCGGGCAAAAGATGGTTCGTCGCTGCGCAGCGGCACTGCTCTGAGCTCTTCTCTTCTGATCCCCGTTCGGGCATTATCCGTGTGTTGCTGTGTGCCTCGGCCGACTCGCCTTGCCGTAGTATAGCTTCATTCAATTCTTCAGCTCGTACGGCCTCCGCCCTCCCTCCCGAAACCAGAACACCAGAACACCAGAACACACAGCAGTTACAAAAGATCGAGAGCAACAGTGACGGAATACTAAAGTGCATAACCGCCTGCTGCTGCTGATGCTGATGGCTTGCAGAAACTAGGTGCGTTCCTAACCTCAAAATATGCATACGTATATGTCATAGACACTGCACTCCTAAGGCTTTTCCTCCTTTTATTCTCCCGAATCTACGTGTTTAATACTGCGCCCCTTGTGTGCTGTACGCTGTATCATAAATAATACGTGCGTATAAGGGTTCACTCCGCACGGATGTAAAAATAGGAGAGTTTAAAGTGGATGTATGTATACTGTACTACTGTAAGTATAAGCAGAGAGGAACGAGTCGGTTGCTGCTGGTTTGTTTATACTTTATGTATCATCGTCGCGAGTCGCGACAGGTAAGTGCCAGGCAAAAGAGGCAGACTCAGGCGACTGCGCGAGATAAGAACGATCGAGTGCTGCTTCCTCCCGGGCAGTTCTGTGCGTTACATACCTATTTACCACATTCACTGCTGGCATGTAAATTTACACTATTAAATTTAATTTAGACAATAATTTTTCACTGATAAACGTAGTTAATTTTAAGTTCAAAATACCGTATTTCGGCAATTCTTAGTAGATACCAGATATCAGTTATCAGTTGAATACATAGACATTAAAAACGAATTAAAGATATTAGATGTTACACTTAACATCAAAGCAATATAGTAATTAACATTTTGACAAGTCGTGGAACAAGAAAAAAAGATAGACTAGTATCCTTAAACTGTCAATAGAAGAGCTATTATTTCAGCCTATTTCGCTGTTGTAGGGCTATAAGTGACGAAAGGAAAAGAAAAACAGGATCTTATTTGGGTGCGCATGCGAGCATTTTGACGCGCTGCCGGCGTTGCGTTGCTCGCTTCGCCCATGCAAGAGCTTCATGCGTGTGCGGTGTGAACATGTGTGTGTGTGTGTGTGTGTGTGTGTGTGTGTGTGTGTATGTGTGCGTGTGTGTGTGTGTGTGCGTGTGTGTGATCGCGTAGATGCGTTGTTGTGGCTAAAAGGCGGAATGCGAATTCCACAATGCATTCCGAGTCCCTTCATATTCTGCACTTTTACAGGGGTTTAGCATCGGTCTAGTCTCACGCTCGTATGATTTTAAAAAATTAACATTATTAACATAATTTTAATTTTTTAATTATATCTCTTTAAGACATGCCAATGTCTTTTTATTTTAATTTGAATCAAAATTCTCTTCAAAAATCGCTTTCGTACAATTCTTGTATTTTGTACTCATCATTGAAAAATAATCATTAATCATTATTATTTATTATTAATCATTAATAATCATTTATCTATTTTACAATAATTCATCTATTTCAAATAATAGAAAGACATAAAAACATGTTTGAAAACCATAATCTAGCAATATTTTATCTCAATCATTGATTATAAAAGAATAAATTTGGTATTAAATAAGTAATTGTTTTCAAAAATCATTTTGGTAATATAAAATCATATTTTCATTTTATCAAAGACAAGTTATTAATATGTACACTGCTGAAAACTAAAGAATTGGACATTTGAATAGATGACCAGGTTTGATACGCACATCTAATTGCTCACGATTCTTTCGCACGTTCTCCGCTATTCCCTATGTTATCCATATGGTTGTTAAGCTGCCGTAAAGCGGCATCTCAGCACCCACCGAAAACATTTCCTTGTAATCAGCGCTTGTTGCGATTCTCGGTTTATTCTTCGTATTATATTATATTGCACTGATTACAGAAAAATACCTATTAAAATTTTTAACCGTTTTTCTTCTACAAAATATAACTTTAAAGTAATTACCAGCTATTATAAATTGAAAGAAAATAAAATTTACTTTATAAATACGCACATATATCTGACGTATCTAAAGTAAAAAAAAAAAGATTTATTTAGATTTAATAAATTTATAAATTTTTTAATTTACATTTTTATTAAAATAAGTACTTAACGTTGTGATATTTTATCTAAAATTGAATCAGTTGTAGGTAGAGTTATAATTAGCAATATATAATGAATTTTATAAATTTTAAATCTAACTTCATTTTTTAGGTAAGTGTCAAAATGCCAATTCTACATTAGTTTTGAAATTTTCTTTTAATTTTATATAAAACCCAATATTTTTCAAGACAATACAAGAAAATACATATTCTTGCAAGAGAAGACAAGACACAAATTTCCATAATTTTTCAAGACCAATACAAAATATTGATAAAATATCGTATTGTCTTGCTCTCGTGCAGCACTAATATTACATCAAAAATATCATTTTAATTAATATATTTTATTTCACAATTATGATATAATATAAAGTAAGAAATATAAGCATTTTTTTGGATGGTATAGTTATTATAGCATATCTATTATTTATATCACAAAAAATTTTATTCGTCTCTTAACACAAAAGTTTGATTTTGATAAATTATTAGAATACATCTGGGGTATAAAGAACAGAATTTTGTATTATTGATAAAAAAGCTTAAAATATCTTGACGTTCGCTATCCTCGTATATAAAAGAAAACACATTCAGAGAGTTAGTATATAATTAACGCTTATACAAAGTGTAAAGCTTTGAACACATCTAAACTAAATGAAAAAGAAAATTGCATTGTGAATCGAGCCTAAAAGTTAGCCGAGCAAGAAAGAGAAAGAAAAGACTCGTTTTACGCTCGGCACTTTTACACTTGCGCTCTTCCACCTAGCGAGTGAAACTCGCTCGCTTGGCTTTCGTTAATGCATATATACATACGATTCGTACGATGCCGTGATAACGATGATTCCCGATCGAAGTAAAAGTCGTTTTTTATCGCGTAAAGTCGCGCAACGAAAGTTTTTCCCAAAAACTCGAACGTTCCTATTTTCCATGTTGTGAACGGTTATTACAGAATACGATAAGCAAACACTAAAATAATGTTCATAGCTTTTGCGGATAGTCACCTCTATGATACGTTACAATTAATACGGTGCTTTTTATGTAAAAAAACAGACGGAATTTCACTTTTATCGCGCGGTGGAGTAGGATGGCATATCACTGAAATTTCATATAACAAAACTATTTCATTGTAATTCCATGGAAAGAAAACTTTATGCGTCATTTGTTCAAAGTTGTGCAAAAAGTGATGAGCTATGACTTTCACTTATGTATATAGATTCTAAATTTTCTACTTTGAGCAAAAATTTAATTAATAATTTTTGTTTATATTCTGTTGAACTTCTGAACTGTTTGAAATCTGAAAAAATTCAAACATAGCGATGGTTTTATTTATTTACTTTGACATTACGAAATTTATACACGGAAAGTCTATGGTAAAATTACACAGTGAAATGGTTTTCAAAACATTTATATAGAAACTTATTTCAAATTTAATGAGGTTATCGGTAAAAAGGTCGCAACTTTAACAAATAGAATGTAAATACTTTCACTTTATAGAAAACTATTCTTAATTAAAGTAGATTTATAGCGGAGTAATTAGCCTTAAGAAGAATGCAAATTATTGGAAATTTTAGATGCGTCTGGTTTATTTTATTTTTTATTGTATCATTTTTTATTACTAATTGTTACAGTTACGTGCTTGCTTGGATTATTAATTTAGATTATAATTATTTTCTTTAATTTCGATATTATTGTATCTAATGATAATATAAATGGTATAAGAGTCAGGCCAGCCAAGATAAACAAATCGGTTCGCCCCTAGTTCTCAGTTTTGAAAGTACCAATCACAAGAAGCTCTCAAAACAAGTTTCAACCCTTAAAGTCCCATGTGTAACCTCGGGTAGTCTGCACAGTAGATAGACACTGACCAGTAGATCGACGGTTTATGAATATTATTATATCTATGAAACTAATGATTTTTCAAGCACAATTTCAAATTCTAATTGCATGTAAGCTTGTTGCGATTAGATTAAGTATGATATTTATAAACGAAGTGTTCTTTTATATGCATTAAAGTATCTTCAAAAATATCGTCTAAAAACCAAATAGATAGACTAACAAAGTAAATAGACATTTGGCAATCGTCTATCTACTGGGATATATGTGCTCTTCGCACTATTTTTGTAATTTCTAATTAAACAAAAACTTCTAACACTTCTAATGTTTTTTTACTGATAAATTCAAACTTCCAAAATGCATGGTAACTTAAAATTAATGTTGCAGACGTACAAAATATATCTATTTTTTAGATACATTATTCATTAAATGATTGACAACTAAAATGTGTATTAAAGTCTTGAGGTAAAACCGTACGTTGATATTGCTACCTAGTTTTATCAAGTTTTAAATGACTTCAAAACTCATTTTTATCGCATTCTTTTACTAGAATTTGAAAATATAATACATTAATGTGATCAACAAGTAGAATAAATTGACCTTTACCTAAACAGGATGCATAGGTATTAATAACATAAAAACATTGGTAATATTTGAAGTGACCATGAACCCGAGTATTAGCAGTAGCGAGATTCGATATGTGTAAGCTTGTGTCGTGATTTTCTTGAAAAGTCATTGATTTACATAAGCGAGAGTGTATATTATTTCCATGAAACCGAATGAATTTTCATAAATTATCATAATTTTTTATTAAACCTTTTTTCACCGAATCATCCGAACCGCGAGCATCGACACTCGCGTACACGCAAATAGCAATGCTATTAATAATATAAAGTCGTTTTCACATATATATCTTTAAAGTCGCGGGCAGCTCGCTGTGGCACAAAACTCACAAGAAGTGGTCAATTAGCTATGTGGGCACTCGTGAATGTTTAATAAACGCGGACGATGGTGGCATGTAGGCTTCGGTATGGTAACGGTATTTATCAGCTAAGTTTAATAACACATATGCGCGAGATCGACGACTCCTAGAGGGACGGATTGACCGGCGGCGGGCGGCGTTCGCCTATACTGCCGTCGGAAGCAAGAAGGTCTGTAACTTCAAAAAATTCAAAAATGAGATTTTTGATTATTCTGACACATATGTACCATATCTATAATAATAAAATAGAAAATGAGGTAAAAATGTAATATTTTGTGCAAAATCACAATATTTAATGTTATGGTTTTGGTGATATTTGGTATTTTCATAAACAAAAACGCCATAAAGATACGATGATAAGCAAAAAAGACGCAAACTTCATGAAGTCGCGACTTTTTTGTTTACGGTACGACGATTACGTCTTTTTTGGTTATGAACAATTGATTTTACGCTTTTATTGTTTATGAAAAGTAAACAACGACGATTTGATTTTAATTCCTGCAATAATTATAATTATCGAAAGACATCAATTTAGTGATAATCAATTTTATTTATCATGAACGAAAGTATAACGTTAGAACCAATCGATTTAATAAATTGTTATGTCGATGAAAACGGATTTATAAAAGTTAAACAGAAAAATGGTGAAACTGCAGCTAGTTCACAAGATGTGATTGGTAATTTATTTATGTTTAATTTAAACTGTTATTTTAAATAATTTTTTAAATGAAATATTAAATAGCTTTATTTTATTGTTTACAAAGAGATTTCGTGTATACCGAGGTTAATTTAAGAGTATCAGCGTATATTTTTTCATTATTAGAACCTGAAAATATGATCGACAATGTTCCGTCTCTCAATGATTCTGTTCATAAAGAAAATGAACCATTACCAGATATAAGCGATGCTGCAGTGAATGGAAGTACCAGTAACGAGACACAAAATGAGTCGAACAGTAATGATGAATCTCCAGATGTCATAGGTTGATTCTTAATTCTTATTCAATTTATATTTTCACATTTTAAATATTTATACACGCATTTTCAACCTTAGAATATACAAAAAAAGGCACAATCAGAAAACGAAAAGCAAAGGCTCCAAGAGAAACGTTAGAAGCAAAATGCGATAGAGTTGCCGAAAATCATGCAGTTCGAGAGTGTTGCGATGCTTCAAAGTGCCGATTAAAATGTTCTGAGAATTTCGACGGAGAAATACGAAAAGCTATTAACAAGGAATATTGGAATTTTTATTATAATGGCAAACATATGTTTACTCTAAGTATGTGTGTTCGTGAAGATCCGGCCAAACCATCTAGATCCCCTAAACGAATTCGAACGATGTCTATAAAGTATCATTTTAGAAAAAACACCGGTGAATTAACACGAGTTTGTAGATTTTTTTTCTTACGACATTGGGTTTGAAAGCAAATAACGACAAGATGATATTGCGCATCGTGCGCGGCTCGGATAAGCAAGAAATCACTCTCCTTGCCGATAATCGTGGCCGTCAACCATCGAAACACAAAATTAACACAGAAGTTGTATTCGCGCACATTGAAAAATACAATCCAACGGTATCTCATTACAGAAGAGAACATGCTCCGAATGCTCGGTATTTACCTAGTGATATTTCAATTACTAGTATGCATGAAGATTTTTGTCAAGAACATAAGGAGCTGAAGATTTCGATTAGTATTTATAGTAGATGCTTGAAGGAAATGAATATTAGTTTTACAAAGTTAGGGCATGAAGAGTGCGAAAAATGTGAGACATTTAAATTGCACAAATCTCAACACAATGAGATGAATCTTGATGCAGATTGCGATGCCTGTACGACTTGGAAAACTCATATCGACAAAGCTAAGCTCAGCCGCGAGAAATACCGCGAATACGCAGATCAGTCATTTCCAGATGGTGTCATTTGTTGTTCCGTTGATTTGTAAAAAGTTATAATGCTCCCCAGAATTGATACTTTCAAAGTTGTTTTATTTACAAAAAGAATTTCTCTTTACAACGAAAATTTCGTACCCGTAGGATCAAATAAAAAAAAATACTTTTGCAGTTTTATGGCATGAGGGTATTTCGGGTAGGCGCAAAGAGGATCTGATTTCTGCGTATAATGCTTTTTTCTTACACCACAAAGATTCTAAGAAAATCATTTTGTGACTCGATAATTGTACTGCCCAAAACAAAAATTGGTGTTTCTTAACGTATCTTGTTCACATTATTAATTCTAATGAAATATCATCTGATACCATTGAAATTAACTATTTTGAACCAGGTCATACATTTATGAGTGCTGATAGTTTTCGTCATCAGGTAGAAAAATCATTAAAAAAACAGAAAAGAACGTATGACTTCAATGATTTTTACGATGCAGTGAAAGGTGCGAATACTCACACCATCACAAAAGCCATGGAGCATACTACTTTTTATAACTGGCTAGACGGTCATTATGTGCAAAGGACGAACAATCTAAAATTAAACAATCCAAAACCATTACTTGGAAACGTGGTTCATATCATTGCCGAACGAGGGTTAATGACGTTGACGTATAAAACCTCTTTCAATGGTGACTCTTACAAGCTCGATTTTTTATCAGTAAAGGGGATGAAAAACATATCAAAAAACCTGATGCCTTAGAAAAACCTTGCGGAATCGACGAAGATGTGAAAAATCTTATGGTGAAAACATTTCTCCCTTTAATGCCAAATAATCGTCATTCTTTTTGGCAAAACTTGGCAAACAATAAATAATGTTTTATTAATATTAGAAATCTTTACGTTAAAGCATTAAAATGTATATTTTATTTACGCAAATATTAAATAAAACTGTTGAAATAATATAAATCCTGTTAAAAAAATATGCATTAATAATTATTTTTAGCATATTTTTAATTAATAAAAAAATAGTTTTATTATTTTCTGTATAAAGCTCAATCAGTTCCACTATGAATAACAGTATTTTTAATATTCTAACTTATTAGTTTATGCATAGTAAAAAAATTATCGTTTATGTTGGTTTATACGGATTTCTTGCTTATGGTCGCCCTCTATTTTCATAACCAAAAAGCCGTAAATAACATTTTTTTAATGAAATCATAATTGTACTCGTTTTTTAAATGTGTTATTGTTTAGATCATTAATAATTATATACAAAAAAAAATCACTTTGATAAAAATGATTAATTTAATAGAAAACGGCAGGCTTTCAAATTTCATATAAAAATTGCGGCGAAAGTGACATTTTGAAGTTACAGACCTTCTTGCTTACGGCGGCAGTATAGTCTGTAGGGTACTTGTCCATATTTATGAGCCTGTCCCTATTTGTGTGCCTTTTTTTTAAATGTAATTTGCAGCGATTAAATCATAAATGAATCAGTAAAGCTATTTTTAAAACTAAGATAAACTATTAAGTTAGAGTTTACAAGAGTTACATGAAAGTTTAAAAATGTTTTTTATAGAGTTATAAAGTTTTCGCAAGCTTTATTTTTTCCAAAGCTGTTGTTATGGAATAGTGCATTATAAATCATTATCATTGTATCGGTTTGCACGAATTTAGATAATTTATAGATAATGAATTCTGTGTCAAATACTTAGTTTTGTTCATAATATCTCTGTGTCTATCACATTTATTAATTTCAAATATTTTGAAACTTTATTTATATTTATTAATTATTAATTAAAAACTATCTAATTACAATTATTTATTATAATATTACAAAATAATTTATAAATAAAAAAAAATAATAATAAAATTATTTAATTAAGCTTATTTTAAATTGTCTTATACTAAAACAAATAATATATTTCGATTAATATTAATATTTAGCAGTAATTATAGAAATAATTAAAATGAGATTTCATGAGCACACTAATCGGGGGCACAGTTTTTGAGCAAGCACACGAAGGGGGGGGGGGCGCAGAATTGTGGACACGCACACTAATACGGGCAGATTGGGCACAGTAATACGTTATAGCCCATTGAAGAAGCACACTAATATGGACCTTTTTTTTTATTTCTAATATATATCTGAATGAATGCTTAATATATTCAATTAAAACAAATTTCATCTTAAACACGGATCCGTTAGAATACCTATGTAAACTTCAATAGCAAAGAATAAAGCTATATAAGTTCAGCAATCAATTATTAAATGCAAAAAATTGCTTCATGGCACAATAATACGGACAAGTACCCTATATAGTGTTCTATAGCCTAGCTTATAGTCTAGCTTAATCTGGTCTAAGGCCGGGCGCTTCACATATAACTAGTTGAGAGAGAGATTTCGCTCCATGTGGGTGTATAGGTACAGGTACACGTATTGGCTCGCGGCCACTACGTGTGCGTATTTTAGCTGCTTTTGCACGTGCCTCCACATATACGCGGAGCGTAAGCTTAATTACGTCGACGGACCGGTAAAAGTTTCTTTGTCTCGGATCTTTGGCGCTATATTCCTTCCTCTATCAGCCCATTACATTTGGAAATTATTCTACACTCGATGAGATTCCTAATCTCACCTAGTAAATGTACCTATGCAAAAGAAAACTCGCTCCGGGATGGTCGGTGCTCTCTAAATGTGAAATAGTGAAAATTCACTAATTTCTAGTGCATATTCACTAACAGAATTAGTACAAAGTATGCAACTAGAAAATAGTGAATAGTCACTAGATGAAATAGTGAAAAACCTTCACTATTTGAATTAGTGTAAATGAACTACTTACTTTAGTGATTATTCACTATTTAAATTAGTGAATCGATATTAATAAAAATAATGAAAGTTCACTATTTAAATTAGTGAAATTTTACTATTTAAATTATCGGATAGATATTAATAAAAATAATGAAAATTCACTATTTAAATTAGTAAGTTTTTACTGTTTAAAATTGTGAATCTTTAATATTTAAAGTAGTAAAATGATTGTCCCATGAAAGATTTAAATTAATTGAAAATCTTAAGATTATAGAATCTGTAACAAATAAAATAATTAAATAATAAAATATTATAGAATTTGAAAAAATCTAGCTGGAGGTATGAAAATTCTTCTAACCTCTTCCACGAGATGTGATTGAGGTTATGTAAAATTTTCGAATAAATGCAAAAATTATACATAACCACTACACCTCATAATTATATAGATTTATATGATTACTTAACAGTATTAATTAAAATCAATGCTGTGTTTTTTGTATTATATTTTATGTATCTCCCAATTCTCACTCTCAACGGTCGGCACGCTTCCGGACATTTTTGGCGGGTTTCACTGTTCGAGGATTTTCTCTCGTAGGAATGTGCGAGATTTTTCTCACTATTTTAATCGTGAAATTTTTCACTAGATGAAATTATGGAGGTCTCAAAAAGAAGCACAAAGTCTTCTGTCTCCACGTTTCGTCCCGGGTTCGTCTACTGGACTCATCAGTAAGGCAATATAGACGAACCCTGCCTTAGACGCTCTGGAAGGAGTTTGCATTCGGGCTTATATACCGCTGATAGAGATATCCGTGCGCTTGCGAGAAAGCGGGAGTAATACCTATGTTAAGTGTGTAGGGACTGGTAGCCGCCTAGCGGTTGAGCGGGGCGCGAGGGCGCGAATAAGCGAGTCCCCACAAAATAGCGTTTCGGTTTACTAATTCAATTAGTGCTTTATTCACTATTTTAATAGTGAAAAATTTTCAACTTCTGAATTAGTGATATTTTCACTATTTTACAAGTGAGAAATGGGTTCACTAACCGAAATAGTGACAATTTCACTATTTCACATTTAGAGAGTGTATTTGGCACGTTCGAATTGGATGTCTATGTCACATTCCGTAGGATACAAGAACACCCTCATACTAGAATTTTTCGAAAATATTGAAAAATACCTCCAAAGGGTTGTAACAACTACGCAAAGTATATCTTGGCTACTAAAAGTCACCGAGTGATCAGGCAATGCTTTAAAAATTGTAAAAAATTTAAACAATTTAAAAACAATAGAAATAATATGAACAAACTTTAATTTTTAAAGTAAGAGCCATTCAAATATTAAACTTTTTATAGCCTTATTTTGCGTTGCAGAAGATCGTCATTAATCCGATTGAACGATATATTATATACTTTATAAACAAAATTACGTAATATATTCAGCTAAAATCCAAATTCGCTTCCCTTCATTGAGCAATAATTTTTCTACGTGTGAAGTGTTAGACGTTAAGGTGACCCACTTTTTCCATTTAATTTTCAATTTTGAGTAAATATCTATAGAACATTGTTGTCCTAATCAAAAACAATAACTTTCCATAGAGATATTCTCTCAAAATTGACAATTACGCGAGAAAAGTAGTTCCCGGTATTTACCGGTAACAGGGGGTTTAACATCACCTTAAAAAGAACGACACCCTAAAACTTATTGGAATGCAATTTAGTCAACTTTCATTCCAATAATTTTTTAAAGTGTCGTTGTTTTTAACTTTGTACAAAGGTTCATTACTACTCAATGAAGGTCAAGCGAGTTTGGGTTTGAAAAACGATATTTTGCTAAAACTTCGAGAGGAGATTTCTGACCCCTAACAATGAACTGCAGAACCTCTAGTTTTTTTCAATGGGTCCTTATTCTCGAGATATCAACCAATTGATCTCAATTGTGCGCTATTTTAGTAACAAATAGTATCTCTATTTATGGTCATAGCTCTGCAAGTATTTATGTTACAAAAAATACCCAAACATAACTAAGAGTACATGAAAAGAGCTTTATTTTCAGCTTTATTTCGTACAAAAATATTAATCTGGACCAAAGTTATTAACTTTCAAAAACGTGATGAAGAATGCAGTTAAATTCAAGGATTTTAACTCTTTTAAAGTGATTTTTACTTTCTTTGAAGATTAATAACTTTGGCCCAGATTAATATTTTTGTACGAAACAAATATGAAATTAAAGCTTTTTTGTCTACTTTTAGTTACGTTTGGATAATTTTTATAGCATAAAAACTCAAAGAGCTATGTTCAGAAGTAGAGGCACCATTTTGTACTAAAATAGCGCACACTTGAGATCAATTGGTTGATATATTGAGAATAAGGACCCATTGGAAAAAAAACTAGATGTGTTGCACTTTATTTTTAGGTGTCAGAAAATACCTCTCAAAGTTTCAGCAAATATCGTTTTCCAAACCTCCGACACTCTCCTAGTTAGTGTGGTTTCTACAACCCTTTGGGTATATTTTTTAATATTTTCGAAAAATTATTATGTAAGTGTATTCTTGGATCTTTAAGGCAAATGCCTATTTTTCTTTCAATCAATTGCATTATTTTTAACAAAATGACGAGATTTCAAATTTGAGCTATACAGAAAAGAAAATACGAACAAACCGTCTTTTCTACCTTCTAAATGACATTGTAATTGCTACAAAATTGAAAGTGCTTTTATAGTTATGAAAAACTGATAACTTTTTTTAATGTTTATGTTAAGGAAATATTCTGGTAATGTTGTAAAGAGAATAAAATTTCCTTTTATTTGCTTTTTGTTAAATTATCCTACAATTTTTGCTTTCGAAGTAAGAGGTTTTTTAAAAATAGGTAAAATACATACATTTAAACGTGAAAATTTCGGATGGTTCTGTAGTTATGGAATGCAGTGTATCAGATATAGGTGTTGGTCTAGAGGTCTGAGACGAGCGAAAGACGTAATGACCTTGTCTCCACATACACTTTACTTTTATAGCGTCTCATTTCAACTTTTCTCATCGCATGTAATATTGATATTATTTTCTTAACAAAATTTCATTGCAGCTAAAAACCTATGCCAATTCATTGGCACTTAGCTTCCTCAAACTAAATTAATTGTTTTAATACGAAATTCTTTGTTCTAATAAATTAATTTTAAATTGCTGTATCTCTTTCTAATTAATAACTTTAAAAAGGTGTATTTTTTTATCATACATGATTTTGACAAAAGATATTTTTTTTCTAAAATTACAGAACGATAGGTAATAATCCTTATCAATCAATGTTTTCTCTGTACGTAATTTATTAAAATAATTAAATATTAAAATTAAACGTAATCAGATATTAGTAGGTAGATTACCTAAATTCCTAATCTTCTAAAATTTTGCCATCGAACGATTTGCCATCATAGATATCCGAGATATAACCGTTTAAACTAAATATGACTTTTTTCGTGAATAATAAAAGAAGGGAAATAGCCTATCAAAAATTTGCGGTTGTAAAAGATAGGTAATTGTATGCTCTTTCTAATGCATTTACATTAAATTGATCATAATATTTTTAACATAACAAAAAATCGAAAAACTAAAACTCAAAAATCGAAAAATTGAAAAATTATTCTAGAAAAAAGTTTTGATTAATCTTCAAATTTCTTTTTAATTTCGAATTTCCATTAAGAATCGAAATAAATGAGCTCTATTTAGACAAAAATGACCGCACAATTCTTGAAATATAAGCGATCAAAAAACAGTTTAAAAAAATACATAACCTCAAATATCTCCGAATATAAAGGTCGTTATGATTTGGGCAAAGAACTTAACTAAGAGTTAGTAAAAAGCTAACTTATTGGAAAGTTTCAAATCAAATCCTGCCGTTTGACTCCAGTTATCGTAGGCGACGAAAAATCGATTTTATTCACAAAAAGATTTTTTTCTCTTTAAAAGTAAAAGATAAAGTCACAAAAATTTTCCTTCTTATATTTCACAGATATAACCGTTTGAAAAAGAATGACGATTTAGTGTATAACAAAACAAGAGAAACAGATTATTCAAAATTTCGGATCGGAAAAAATTGGTAATTTTATGCTCTTTCAAATGCATTATCACTCAATCTATGATATTATTTATGAGGTATTCAAAAATCCGAAAAACTATAACTCAAATATCGATAAACCGCTAATAAAACGTTGCCAAGTTCTTTGGCACTATACTTTCTCAAAGAGAATTTAAATAAAATTATTATATAAATAAAATAAATGTGTCATTGATTCTAAAATCTATTTTTATCTATAAAAACAAATGAAATTTATACCTATAAAAGATTGAATTTTTTTTTCTTTAATTGCAGAAAATGCATAAGACACTAAAACGCATAATTTTTTAAAGTCACTCACTTAAAATTTTTACTACTATTTAACATATACTAGTTTACAAATCCCACCATCAAAATAGAGAATAGAATAAAAATTGGGGCCTGCGGCGGCTCAGTCGGTAGAGTGTCGGATTCCCACGCCGGTGACCCGGGTTCGAATCCTAGTCTCTGCCGATTGATACAAGCACCTCTGTAAAAATTACATGTGCTTTGTTTACAAACACACCGCAGACCCCCGTCGTCGATTAGCACCACATGGAAGCACAAACATGGCGACGTTAAATTAAAAAAAAAAAAAAAAAATTGTGATTTTTCTTTGGTATATTATATATAGATACAGATTCAGTCTTGCAAAAATAAATTATTTCATTAATAAATCATTTTTTTTAATATAATAATATTTTTAATATAACATTATCTTTGAATTTTTTCGTGCAATATAATGCGTAAACTTAGCTAGAAGTATAGAATATTAAATCTCATATATAATAATACTTAATATCTACAAGAAAAAGCATAACAATAAACCAAATCTACTCAAAAATATTGAACCAATAACCTGACACCTAACAAATATTCTCTGAAATTTAATTTTCAAGGAATTACATCAAGTATTACTCTAGTTACGTTGTCTTAAAAATGCATTTTTTTGACATTTTATTTTTTTTTTCCCAAAAAACAAACCGTCTTTTTACCTAAAAATTTACAGGAATATACCTCTATATAAAGCAAGTATTCAGTAAATAATTCACGAACTTTTAATGTATAGTTTTTGAGTAATAAAGTTGAAAAATGAAATTTTGTCACACGATATAACAACTGAAAAACGACTGATATAAAATCGTATATGGTCCTTAAATGAAGGATTTTATGAGTACTTTATTGTATAAAAAATTCGCTCTTAAATTTTGAAAATTTAAGACATAAAAGAAAATTATTCGACCATTTTCGCTGAAACTTTCAAGCGCATACCGGTTATTGATAGCAAACATCTGTGCAAAGTTTGGGAAACTTATACCGTAGATTGAACGAATGTTGATATGCACATACTAACACACACACGCACGCGCGCGCACACACACACACATATATACATACAGACATTATTTAAAACTAGTCTATTCTGACTCCCCAAGGCATAAAACATGTTTATACGTTAAAAACACACAAAAAATTTACCATTACAAAGCTTTTTCTTTGAGAAAGTAAAACAAAGATATATCGGAATAAAATAAAAAAATTTTATGAGCTTCCGCGCCGTCTTTAAAAAAAACAAAATAGATGAACCCTGAAAAATTAATTTTCGTCGATATATTCAGAGGATTGCCACTCTACATCTATGCGTACACACACACACACACACACACACACACACACACACACACACACACACACACACACACACACACACACACACACACACACACACACACACGCACGCACGCACGCACGCACGCACGCACGCACGCACGCACGCACGCACGCACACATTCATACTGACGTTCTAAAAATAGTGTATTTTGATTCCTAATTTCTGAAAACATGTTTCTAACATGTTTTTAGCAAACCTTTTTTGTTACCACCACAAAGCTTCCTCTATGAGGAAGCAAAATCTGCAAAATGACGAAAAATATACTTTATTTAGTGAATTCTACCAATGTAGCCTTAAATTATTATGTAAATGATATTAATATTATTTCAGCCATACAAAAGAAAATTTCTATTATAGCTTAGTAATATTTAATAATATCAGTAAAATTATGATGTCACAATCATAAATATTGTCCACTAAGAAGTTACAATATTGTATTTGTTATTTGATTTTAATGTTCCAGATCTTATTAAATATATATACTTAGGGAGAGTGGGGCTAACTCGTACAGGGGCTAAGTCGTACACATAAATATTTAGTTGATGGATGCACTTTTTAGCCGAGGTCGATAATGTAGATTGAATATAGAAGTACCTATTCTCGGTAAATAGTGCATATAATCAAGTATTATCACCGATTTCCTGAACTTTAACGTACACTTGTCAAAATTAAAGCGATTTTCTGTGACCTTTACATTGCGCAAATATTGAAATAAAACTTCTAATGATAAGTTAAGTAATAATTGATCGCCCAGCTGGGAATTCATGAAAAATAGGTTAGCTAAGAAAAATTTTGACGGCTTGGTAAGTCTTAAAAAGTTTCGTTGCAGTTTAGTTACATTGATGTCAAGATATTTTCAATTTTGGGGCTAACTTGTACCATCACCCACGGGTCTAAGTCGTATGTACATATATTTTAAATGGGAGAATTTATAATTTACATTGAATTTTTTTTTTCATTTTTTCTAAACATTTTTTGGTGGAGAAATCTGAAATTTTTTTAATTTTACCATTCAAAACACATGTATAACTTGATGGAGAAAAATCGTACAAAATCAAAAAGTGTACGAGATTGTCCCGCTCACCCCTATTTATTTATTTACTTATTTATTTATTTATTTATTTATTTATAATCGCCCGCCCCCCTAATTTATCATTTCAAATCATATAAAATGCTAAACATCATAAGAATATTTATTAATAATAACAGCGCCTTACTTATTAAGAGTTGTATCATTTTTTTTTAAATCAGATGATAGAAGTGCCTTTCTGCCAACTTTTTCTTTTCAACATCAATTATTTGACAATTTTTTCAAGTGATGTAAGTATTGTGTGATATTTTAAGAAAAAAATAAGACCTGATGAGATATTAAAATGAAATAAAAAATACAAACGTGTAACGACTTAAGAAAACTTTTTTTTACTAAAATACATTAGGGAGCGTTCAAGAACTACGCAACACCTCAAGGGGTAGGTGGGGGTCCTCAAAAATATGATGTTTTGTGAGGTTGGGGGTAGGGAGGAGTTGCACATGAACGTAACTTAACGCTATATTATACGATTTTTTTTCGGAAGAAAAATAGAAAATAGCGTTCAACAAGAAACTACGACATCTGACTTATATCACCCTTCATTACAAAATAATTATCGCATACATATGACGAATGTAATTTATATTATGTCTAAAAAAACCCTGGTAGAAACGTTCCCCATATGTTCGCCAGATTTTACTCTATTTTATAGGGAATGGCCAATTTCTGCTTAAAAGTCTGGCCAGAAACCCCACTACCTGTCGACGTTTTCTCGTCAGAAACATGACCAACTTATGGTTAATGGATAAATAAATAAAAAATAACGTTTAACGAATTTTTATAAGTTAATAATGATTATTATGTCATGGATTTAATAGCTTATTGTTAATAGAATGCTAAGATATATTTGGGATAGATTCGAAATAAAAACTAAAAACTTATTTCATTAAAAGTTTTTTTAAGGTTAGAGTTTTACAATTAAATAAGACATAAAAAAATCAAATAAATAATCGAATAAAAATTTGCATGCTGTTTTAACGCAGAAGTACTATAATGGGATTTACATTTTCAATAATTTTTTAGGGTTATGTAAGCTATTTAGATTTTCTATAAATTTCTGGTCAGATGCTGGTTTATTTCTGGCGAACTATTAGGAAACGGTTCTGCCCAATAGATCGTGAACCGACTATCTAATATGCTCAATTTTCTACCAGGGAAGTTTAGAGGCTATATCGAAAATTCATGCACAAAAAAGAGAATAACACAATGAAAAAACCCGTTATTTTTTTAAATAGTGTATTTTGATTCCTTATGTCTCAAAACATGTTTCTAAAAAGTTTTTAGCAAAACTTTTTCTTTAATATCACAAAGCTTTCTATTTGAGGAAGCAAAATTAAGGCAAAACCTATTTTGAATAAATGCAATGAAGTACTATACGTCAACTGCGTCATAGAAGACCCTATAGATTCTGTTTAGCGGATGGATAAGAATGATGTTGAAAATATCTCGAATTGTGTACAATCTTCTCCTTTAAGGAGATGTTAAATCCACCCGTCACCAATTATTGGAAACTTGCATGGGTCGTAATTAAATTGTTATTTTAATTTTATTCATGCAAGTTCCTTATTACGAGGAACCACTTCATTATTTTTAAATGCAATTTTCAGTAAATATCTCTCTGGAACATTGTTGTCACAATCAAAAACAATAACTTTCCAGAGAGATCTGTTCTCAAAGTTGAAATTAATGAAAATAGTAGATCTCCGTGTTTTCCAGTATCACAGGGGTTTAACATCATTTTAAAGTGATGCTAATCTCTCGTGTTATCGGCAAATACGGAAACCACTTTTTTCTTTACTTTTTAATTTTGAGGAAATATTTCTATGGAAAGTTATTTTTCATTCTGACAACAACGTTCCAGATAGATTAAATTTACTCGAAACTGAAATTTAGACGAAAAAAAGTAGGCCCTCGTAATTGTCCGTTAACGGTGGGTTTACCACCTCACAATCTACATATTCCAGTTATTCTGAACATATACCAGAATGAATAGTATCTCCTTATACAACAGAAGATTTCTAATAATTTCATAAAAGTAGATTAGATGAAACATTTCATTAACATACTTATAAACGTTCTTTTATTTTATTTTATAAGATTTTAATATGTTATTAATATTAAAAATAATGTTGTTGAATTATTAGACACACATTTTCGATACGTTATAGAATATTGAAATACTTTTTGAAAATTTTTTTTTATATGTCACGTTGAAAGGAGGGGGGTGCGGGTTTAACAAAATATTATTGTGTGTGACGTGAAGGGGGATGGGAGACAAATATCATGAAAAACAGCGTTGCACAGTTTTTGAACGCTTCCTTCATACGAAGATTCTCTTAGAAAATCTTCGTGACGTCATAGACGAGTAGCATGCAGCATCCTTTAAAGTACCTACGTAGGGTTTGACGTAAATCAAAGAAGTGTATGAAATCGATATAACAATTAAAATATATTATTTTTAATTAGAATCTCTCCTCGCGTGAAAAAAACATGAGGAAAAATAAAAATTTAAGAGAAAAGTGAATAATTGCGAGTGATAATACCGGATTATGAGTATCCTAATAGAGTATAATAAAAATGGGATTCTGTGTGTTAGTATGGCTGATATCGAGGCATAGTGCACGTGGAGACGGAGGTCCGAGGACGGAGCATATAAGAGCGTTTCGGAGTACGACGGCGCCATCTGACCCCGCGCTCCCCGCAATCTCGAGCGTGACAGAGAGAGAGGGAGAGGGGGGAGAGCGAGATAGAAATAGAGGAGAGACAGGCAGCGCTGCTGCTGCTGGTGGCTGGTCTCTCATCGTCGTTCCTCGAGCGCACAATGGCGAAGTCTCGGCTGCTCGTCGCTGCTACTGCCGCTGCTACTGCCGTTGCTGTTTCCGTGTCGTCGCGGCGCTGCTGCTCCTGAGTCAAAAGTTGAAAATTCTCGTCACTCATCAGTCCGGCGTATTCTTTGCCGAATTAACGGCTCACCCGAGTGTTATAGTGCGCGCGTGACAGCGCCTTCCCACACCTTCAATGAGCGGCCCCGAGAGCGTCAGAGCCGCTGCAGTCTTCAGTGATACTACCTACCTATAGTCATATACACTCTATTAGACCTGCAGCCGTGAGTATATATACATACTGTAATGTACACATACAGATACAACATTCACGTGCACACACATGCTGGCGGGAGAGTCGTGCACCACTGATGAACAGGCTTTTTCACTTGGTTTGTCTGCTGCTGCTGCTGCTGCTTGTGCTTGTCTGCGACGTCGTCTACTTACTTACAACGTCGGAGAGCAGCTGCCGGAAAACAGCGCCTGCATATATCCATAAATAGGATTGTCGGGCGCTGTTTACCTGCACCTTTCACGCTCGCGTTTTCCACTCGTTGCTACCGCTCCGCTTTTATGATCATCGTTGAAGCTGCGTGCGCAAGCGCGCGAGAAAACAACGATGCAGGTGTAAAATTGTAAATAAACACTATCCGCGAATCGGAGCAGCTGAAAGAAGGACGAACGTGTGTGTGTGTGTGTGTGTGTATATGTGTGTGTGTGTGTGTGTGTGTGTGTGTGTGTGTGTGTGTGTGTGTGTGTGTGTGTGTGTGTGTGTGTGTGTGTGTGTGTGTGTGTGTGTGCGTGCGTGCGTGCGTGCGTGCGTGCGTGCATGCGTGCGTGCGTGCGTGTGCGTGCGTGCGTGCGTGCGTGCGTGCGTGCGTGCGTGTGTGTGTGCAATACTCGATCGCGGCATACAGGCCTACGCCTGCCTTCTGTCGGTCTGTCTCTAACTCTCTAATCTCTATACGTATATCGGTATATGTGTGCGCGTGTGAGCGTGTGAGCGCAAGCGTGACTATCTGCGTCAAGTCAGTAGAAAGTGCTGCGCTCGGACTTCGGAGCACGGCTGTTATACCTATGTAGGTATATAGGTGGATGTGTATAAGCGAAGGAGAGAAGGTTGGAGCGTTTGCTTGTGCGCACTGCAAAGCGCATGCAGCAGGATTGCTAAAATATATACGCGCGGTGTATAGGTATAGGTGTACACCTTGCGAGCCAGAGAGGGAGAGAGAGTGAGCGCGAGTCTCTCGTGTCGCTCGCAGCGATGGCGCATATATACCTACACGGTATATATCCTTGCTGAGGCGCTTGCTCGCACTCTCTCGTAACAGTCGGTGTGCCCCGTCGCCGAGAATATAACGAAAAAGGCCCAGCTTTCTTCTCCTCCGCCTCCTCCTCCTTCTCCTCCTCATCTCCTTCAGAGATTGACGCCCGCGTGCTACAAGGGACTACCTATCGAGTAGGTACTGGAGAAAAGAACTCGGAAAATGAGTAAATACTGTACTGTACGATGTAGGGCGTGTAAGCAGTGAAATACTTCTCGTGTGTGTGCGTGTGTGCGTGTGTGCGTGTGTGCGTGTGTGCGTGCGTGCGTGCGTGCGTGCGTGCGTGCGTGCGTGCGTGCGTGCGTGCGTGTGTGGAACGTGAAGCTTCCTCAGGTTGGGCAAAATTTAAAAGCATTCAGACCGATTATATTGCAATCGTTCTATTCAATTCGGAAGATTAAACACTATTTGCATGTTTTGCTGTCAAGTCACCTAAAACCTGTGTATTACCTTCACAGAGAGCCCTGTCTGCGTTCAACACAATTTTCGACAACATTTCGTATTAATTCATTTCGGAGCATTTATAAAAACAAGTGAGTAAAAAAACTTATGCAGTCAAATTTGATTCCCTATATGTTGAAAGAATCAAATATTTATTGAGCAAAGTTCACGATTTATTAATTGTAATAAACAAAGTGCATTGTGTAAAACACGTATGAAAAACAAGCAACTTGACGCACGAGCAACGTGTAAAATTAAGTCTTTGCTTTCTTCAAGATTTCAACGTTTGTTTAATTTTCTACATATACTTGACATAGAACATGATACTTGATTAATACTCTTATTGATTACTAACAAGGAGAGTGTCACACCTCCAGCTCACGAATTTTGATGAAACTTTGGGACGTATTTTCTGGTACCTAAAAATGAAACCTGGTACCCGCAGTTTTTTCCAATTGGCCCTATTTGTAAAGATATAAGTCATTAACCCTCCCAAACGAGTATGCTTTTAGTTAAAAGAAATACCTCTTCTCAACATAACTCTGCATGTTTTTACATGAAAAAAATTACCCAATCAAGTACTGAAATTAGACAAAAAGAGCTTTCATTTAAGCTTTGTTACGTAAAATTCTAGCGTGTCCATGAATTGGTTTTAAATGGACGTCATTTTGTTATCTAATTCATTATAGGTATTACCAGAATTTATTATTGATATAAGTATTTTGTATTATCTTTAACAACTTGAATCATAGTTTAATGCAAATTTCCATGCTGTAAACAGAAAGGTTATTCATCAAATTAAAAAGAAAATACTCGTAATATAAACATGACGATTTCTACAAAATGTAATTCTTATACCAGATAAAATATATAGTGTGAAATTACGATACACTGCTTTCCCTTTGAAGGGTAAAATCTCTGAGTTTCTTAACATCCTCCTTTAACTTAAATAGTTTTTATTTACCTAACTTACTTGGATAAGAAGCATAGATAATAATAATAAACATCTTATCTGCTAATTTGTTGTCTGAGGGAATTTCGTTCACTGCGTAACAATTAATATTCAATTATTTTGTTATACCATTTGTTGAGATAATAAATTAAATCTTCTCTCGCGCGAATCTTGAGTCATCGTTCCAATATACAAAACCTTTTTGATTTTCTTTACGGAATCTCAAGCTTATCATTTGTCTGTTAATAATCCAAAGTTTCCCGTAGTTTTCCGGACTGAGTATCAGCGAGAGTCTGACTGATAAGAAAATAAACACAAGCGAATGAAAGGGGGGGACATTGAGAGCTAGAGAAAGAGCAGGATGTATCGAGAATGGAAGATAGAAGTAAAGTGTCTATTGAGAGAAAGGGAAGGCGTTATTAGCGAGACGATTAGCGAACGAGTCAAGCTTTTCATTAGAGAGAGAAAGAGAGACGAAGGAAGTCCGCACAGAGTTCGAGAACGAAAAGTTACGCGATTGGTACATTGTACATATACAAATAAAGTGGAAACGAATGAGACAAAGAGGCAACGCGTGCGGGTCGACTGTATATCTATACTTGCCAAGCTGGACCGCCACGCCTGAACTGAAGGATGCTGCGGCAGAGCCCTGGCAGAGAGCGAGTGTGTGTGTGTGTGTGTGAGAGAGAGAGAGAGAGAGAGGGAGGTAAAGTGAGAGGAATTCGGGTGAAGCGCGGCTGCGATAAAAAAAGGATAATGAAAATGTCGACTGAGACTGAAAGTGAGATACGCGTCGGTTCTTACATACTTGGGTACATTGCCTTCCCGAAAGCAAGATCGGATAACGTGTTGAACGTGCTTCTTCCGAACACTTTTGCCCACATCTGTATATAGAATATTTAGAATAGTCGCCCCCCCCCCCCTCATACATACTCGGCAAGCGAAATTTGCTTGTAGAAGAGTTAGAAAAGGTAATGTCGTAAGAATAATTTTACGTTATTAATAATCAACATAGCGAATACCCTGGTGAAAACGTATTCATTTTTAGACTAGTAAATGGCAATTTTGATTTTCAAATGCTCGAAAACTGGTTACATTTTTCTAACATTAATAAAACGTTTTTTCTAACTATATTCCAGTATTAAAAATGGAATTCACAGTCTAAATATTTGTATTCAAATGTTACTAGCCATTTTATAGCATTTGTACGAAAACAACTTGCCGGCTATTTCTATCTAGGAAAGCACGTGTATACTCCCGGCCATGAGCGATGAGCGATTTTGGATAATCTACAAACTCGGCTTGAAAATTTTTCAAGCCAGCGTCTTGGAAGCTTATACACAACTATATACTAGTTAAAAATCAATTTACTTGTTTACTTTGATATATTTATAATATTTGTTAGTCAATTGTATTGTTAACTTTCTTCGCTTTCCAACGAACTCAAGCAGATGCGCGTATGTGATAAAAAGAGGTTAGGTTGTTTCAGCGCGAGCAGCTTACATGCTTGGATTGGGATTTCTACAAGCTGAACCGGTAAGATTCATAGTAATCAACATGTGGTCTATCCAAATTGCTATCATGTAAATGCTACGAGACTCTTTTTCGTGGTGTAAATGTACTAGACTTGAAAAGAAACACTAAGCTAGTCACATGCCAAAAACTACTTATCAAAAATGGATAGGCTTCGGAATTTGACCAAATATCAAAGAATAAGGCTAGATAGATATAGATAGGCTTGTTTAATACTGTTAGTATCTTGAAAATATTAATATAAGAACGTTTTTTGCTTTTAGTTCATAAATGATAAAAGTCTAGTTGATAAATTGTGTGGTTAGAAAATATTTTCGAGTTACTGTAAGAAATGCCCGAAAACTAATAAAAAAAAACGTTTTATTACTATCTAGATATATCTTGTATACAAGCTATTTCTTCTAGCCATATACTAGTTTCCTGTCCATTTTTAATTCCAACACCTGGCTTTCATTTCCACCAGGGTACCTCTCCAGGATCTCTCGGAGTCAATTTTAAGTAATAGGAAAAAATAAATAAATGACTTTCCTTCTATTTAACGGTTCGACGGTGAATGTCGTCAAAATTGTACATATTGCTATACGTAAAAGAGAGTCGCAGCTCCTGCAGATCACGATTTTCGATAAAGATTTACGCGGGATGTGTTTTTATTCTTGTATAAAATGAAGAAACGTCACACTCTAGGAAAAATTAGTTCCACTATTAATATTGGAAACAGTGGTAGATCTAAATAAAATATTTGCCTTTAAAGAGAGAACATTAACAAATAATTGGATTGTAAAGGATGAGGGCCTATAACTAAGGGCTGAAATTGACATCGTAATACAAAAAACACCTCTTTCGTAATACAAAAAATTTCGAACTGAAAACCATGGAGGTTACTGTAACTAGCTCCGAAGTTAGAAAACCCCGGTATAAAATGAAGAAAATTCGATAAAGCCTTCAATATGAGTGCTAAGTACCCGCCTCGGGTAAAAATAGATTTCAGGTTAGTTCATGAATTCTCATCATGAAGCGTTCATCCGCATCATGCGAGATCACGCTCAGAATTTTTTGAATTTTGACAGGTTTGTGCATGATTGCACATTATTATTACCAAAATTTCACCAGAGATATATACGCACGATCATAGACATCCATGCATTTTTATGAAATTTCATGAATAATTAGGCAAGCTCGTGCATAATTGGTCATAACTTTGTGTTTATGTTCCATGAATCAGTCATTTTTAAATTTTATAGTAACGCATGCACATAAATGACAATACTGCTTTATGTGTGTCTACGCGTATTTATCGGCACTTTCATATACTTTCAAACACCATTATACATATATACATGCGAGTTCAAGAATTCATAAAAAAATAATTTGATATCTCTTTCAATTGGGTTTTCCGCACCAACATGCATGGAAATATACGTTCCAGTGCATATACATTCACGTACAAGCATCAGGTGCAGGCACATTCATGTATGTTCAATGTTCATGCTAATATAAAATGAATTGCAATACGGGTAAATGTAATTATAAAGAGTTAAGAGAACGCAGACATCATCTGTATTCGATTTGAGTTTTTACTTCTCTGTATAGTACTTTCGTAAACTTGGAAAGTTTTCGGGTTAGAATCGAGCATACGCTACTGCTTATAAGCTGAAAGTGATTAACAATGCATGTACAACAAGAGAATGGCTCCCGAATAGAAATTCAGTTTAGGCAGTAATTAGGCCCTTATCTGGTGCCTGAGAAGTCAGCTAAGGTTCTGATTAGGTGCCTGTACAGGACCTTATAAGGTATGTAATGGCGCGCAGATCAGGCCCTTTGCAGGCTGTGCTAATCGTCAGGGAATGGTCAGGCACTTATCAGGCCGCCTGAACAACAACGAAATAGGCAGCAAACAGACATGACAGCTGTTGATGCACAATAAACGGTGTATAAAATATGATTATTGACATTTGATTATTTGAACTTTATTTAGAAATGATAATCTAGAATTAAAAAGAAATTAAAAATGTTCTTTAAGTGTAATTATTCGAGTTCTTAAAATTGAGGTTAGAAAGTTGTGACCAAAATTCAAACTCATCTTAATTTTCAACCTTGATTTTGAATCTATTTACTTTTGTTTAATACAAATACTATTTGGAAACAAACATGAAAGATAGATAGCTCAACTAAAAAGTGCTATACTGTCTTCTTTTATACTGAAATTATTTATTATTAATAAAGCAAGTTAATTTAATCTACTTTTTTGTTACATTATACTTTGAAATTAAACATTATAAAACCCTAATAAAGTTTATATATCAATAATGCAGTGTCAAGTCCTTTGATAGAACTCAAATTGTTGAACTTGTCTTGTAAATTTGAGTGCGCTCTTACAAAATGTTATGTTAATATTTTTTAACCCATTTCTTCCCAAGCGACCATTTTATAGTCGATTTGGTTTTTGCCTAAAAACCGCCATTTTGAAATTTTCCAACGGAAATTTAAAAATTCTGACTTGAGAATCGCAAAGAGCGGACAATTTCACTTCAGAAAAGTGCTATTGGTTATTATTATTTTTTTTTCGACAATTTTTTAGGCAAAAAACCAATCGACTACAAAATGGCCGCTTGGGAAGAAATGGGTTAAACTCACTATTGACTAACACGTCATATAACACACTGGAAATTACTAAGTTACGCTAGTTTAATTGGAAGAATACTTACAAATATTTTATCAATAAAACTCTAGCTGAGCTATTTTAAGTAACTCAAATAAATTCTAAAAAAAATTTCTTTTATAATAAAAGTAAGTTTGTTAGAGTTAAAAAAAGATGTATATTCTCTTTCTACCAAACGAGTACAACTTACTTATCCATTTTCAGTTACTATCATTGTATAGTTTATAAGATACGTAAGATGTTAGATATGGGGACCGATTAATAACTTTATGAATATCTTCAGTAAAACTCTTATAAGAAAAATTACAAAGTGTGAATTCTCTGTTAAGAAATTAAATTCAACTATAAGTTCCATAGCTGTGAACCTTAAATTTGATTCTATTTACTTTTATTTCTTAAAATTCTTTTTGTATTAAGAACATAAACAAACATATAGTTCATATAAAAAAGGCCTTATAGTTTTCTTTAATTTTTAAGCTAGTTATTATTAATAAAACAATTCACTTTAATCTACTTTTTTATATATCAAGCTTTGAAGCTGAACATTATGAAGCTCTAATAAAGTATACGTATCAATAATGAAGTGCCGAGTGCTTTGAAATATCTAAAATTATATGTTACATATAACAAACTGAAAATCAGTAAATTACTCTATTTTAATATGAAGAATACTTAAAAATATTTCATTGATAAAACTCTAGCTAAGTTATTTTAATATTGATTGAAATAAAATCCAGCAACATTTTCTTTCGATCAGAAAAATATGTATGCTAGAGTTATCAAATATATATATTCTCTTTCTACTATATAAAAACTCACCCATTTTTAGCTTCTATCTTGGTATTGTGTAGAAGATGCGTAGTATGTTGCATTTGGTTACTGTTCAAAAATAATATTCTCATAAGTGACTCTTTCGAAGATAAATAACTCGATCACTATAATTTGATTAAATAAGTAAACAGGTAAGTGGTTATTTAATCTTAATGGAGAATCTGCACTTCGTACTATTTCTTATAGGAACTTTACTGCAGTTATTCAAAAAATTAGTAGTCAATGCACAGATCTAACATGGTACGTATTTTCTAAACAACTTTACAATGATAGTAACTGAAAATAGATAAGTAAGTTACAGTCGTATTTCTCTAATTGAAAGATAATATTGTTGGATTTTATTTGAGTTAATATTAAAATAGATCAGCTAGAGTTTTATAATTCAAATATTTTTAAGTATTCTTTCTATTAAAATAGCGTAATTTACCATATTTTAGTTTGTTATATGTAGCACGTAAGTTCATAATCAGTTTCACTAATTTTAACATATAATAATTTGTATAGGAGCGCACTCATATTTACATTCCAATTCAACTATTTTAACTTTAATAAATAATCTTTGCGTATACACTTCCATTTAAGATCATACTGCTTTCATTGCTTATCTCCTTCCTTTTCTCATTACAATGAAGTTTAATATAGATATTACGATATTATTTGAATACAGTATTTAACAGCTATGTTTTGAAAACCTGTTGATCTTTTATAATAGCTTTTTCAAATGTTTTTTAAATTAACATTTTATACATTTACTAAAGCTTTACTATGTTTTAGATTATATCATAAGCCATTGAATTTACAGATTTAACTATCATATACCACTTCATTAGTACCTTTCATTAAATTGTTTTTTTAATACAATTTACGAAAATCAAAACAGTTTTGTATTTGTATATGACATCCATTATAAATCACATACCTGAGATTTTTACTACTAAAGCAAACATTTTAGAACTCACTAAATATTTTATATATCATTCTTAGCATAAACCTTGAATAACATTTAAAGTTTTAAATTTTATGGATTTACAAATAATTCATTATTTGTAATATTAAGTATCCATTTATAATGACATATATTTTTAATTATATATTTTTCTTACTAAACCTTAAATAGCAAATATGTTTTACGATTGATAGCTTATTCTTATTAAATGCTACCGTATTCTAATTCCATAAGATTATATAGTCCGTGTGCAATTTTATTATCATAAAAGTTTTATAATAGATGTTTTATACTATTAGTCTATTTGGCATAGCGCGTTTCTTACACATAAGAATTATACACTTAATTATTCTACACAATTTAGCATTGGTCAAATTATATATAGATATACTTGACCAATGCTATATTGTGCACAATAATTACGTGTATAATTCTTATGTGTAAGAAACGCACTATGCCGTCTATTTAAGCTCCGTTACCAATTCATATTTTTCTTAGACTCAAGCTTCGACTATTTTATCATAGGCTTACTTATAGATATTCGTGTTTGTTACGAATTTATTTCCTTTTATTAAATTTCAGATTTATTATGGCATATTAAGATTGTCACTATTTTGCACGTTAGTTTCCTTTTCTTTTTAAAGTTTAAAATATCGAATTCTCTATCAGAGTTTTCTGAAAAACATATTCCGATTTATTTATAATCAAGAAATCGAAACTATCTGACTTTTCAATGCACCAGATTTTATAATATCTAATTGTCTGATTGAGCTATACCAGATTTAATATAGCATGTTATTTGCATGGTAAAGTTTAACCTTTTAATATAACCTTTAGAACTACAGTAAACAAGTGGAACTGTTTATATTATTATATATAAATTTTGTATTATATTTTAATTTTATTATTTAATAATGATAATAATAAATATTGTAATTAAAAATGAAATCATACAACTTTAATAATTTAGAAGATACTTATATCCAAAATGATTGCTTTCAACTTAAAATATTATCCGTAAATGGGCTGTCTTATAGTCGCTGGAAAAGCCAAGAGGGACAAAAGGGCGCACACATATGCGAAAGAGAATGGATGGATTTTATGGGCCTTTTTATTTTTGTTTTGCTGCCGCTCGCGGACGACAAAGTCTTTCTCGACTTTCTATTTCACTGCTGATATTCGTCCTGACCAGTCGTAGAATGTTAGTACGTGTAGCGGGTCGTTATGCTCGGAAAATATAAAATTATACAAAAATCACCTCCCGATTTGACAGTTTGTCTTTCTTTTTACGTCAAATTTAATAATTTGGTTTTTAATACGATTTTTATTTGATTTTATCTTTCTTTTGTAATTCTAAATTTTGCAGAAGAAAATTGTGGTGTTTGTAATATCTATAAAAAATACCTTTCTAAAAAGTAAAATCTTGGCAAGTATAAGTTTCATTATTACCCACAATATAAATTTAAAGAAATATATTATTACCAAAATAAGACGTTCAATTATGAATTTTATTCATAAACTCAAATTAAAATAGTAAAATTAAACTAATATTATATTTAAAAAATAATATAGTTCAAAATATTTCCATTTTTTACTAATTCTTATAGTCTCAAATGAACGCTAAAGAAATTAATGAATTTGATTAATATATTGGCAAGTATTGTATTTTTATTTGTATATCAATTTCCTTCTTTTATTAATTAGTATGAAGTATACAAACTATTTAAAAAATATTATAGTTTAAAATATTTCTTTTTTTTACTAATTCTTATAGTCTCAAATGAACGCTAAAGAAATTAATGAATTTGATTAATATATTGGCAAGTATTGTATTTTTATTTGTATATCAATTTCCTTCTTTTATTAATTAGTATGAAGTATACAAACTATTTAAAAAATATTATAGTTTAAAATATTTCTATTTTTACTAATTCAGATAATCTGAAATAAACGCTAAAGAAATTAATTAAATCGATTAATAAATTGGCAAGTATTATATTTTTATTTGTACCTTTCAAATTTAATATTGTAAGACATTAAATTTGACATAAATACATGTTGATAAGAAATAGGTCAAAAAGTCGAGCCTCAAACACTGATCTACAATACTCTCGCTACATTACACTCGCGTTATATGTAGTGCTCATATGGCAATTCATGTCTATTATAGGTAAGCTAACTGATATTTTTTGAAAACAAGCCAATATAATATTACGGACAAACAGTTTATACCTTATCTAGGGCTCTGACTAGCTGCCGTCGTTAATTGCTACGAACCTTAGGTAACTCCGGCACTGTTCGAGGTTATTTTTCCCAAACTCGAGCAATGTTCCAGGTTTAACTGTAGTTCAATATAAAATATAGTGCATTGACGGTCTCTTTAATTTGGACATATAACTATGTCCGTAATATTATATTGGCTTGTTTTCAAAAAATATCAGTTAGCTTACCTATAATAGACATGAATTGCCATATGAGCACTACATATAACGCGAGTGTAATGTAGCGAGAGTATTGTAGATCAGTGTTTGAGGTTCGACTTTTTGACCTATTTCTTATCAACATGTATTTATGTCAAATTTAATGTCTTACAATATTAAATTTGAAAGGTACAAATAAAAATATAATACTTGCCAATTTATTAATCGATTTAATTAATTTCTTTAGCGTTTATTTCAGATTATCTGAATTAGTAAAAATAGAAATATTTTAAACTATAATATTTTTTAAATAGTTTGTATACTTCATACTAATTAATAAAAGAAGGAAATTGATATACAAATAAAAATACAATACTTGCCAATATATTAATCAAATTCATTAATTTCTTTAGCGTTCATTTGAGACTATAAGAATTAGTAAAAAAAAGAAATATTTTAAACTATAATATTTTTTAAATAGTTTGTATACTTCATACTAATTAATAAAAGAAGGAAATTGATATACAAATAAAAATACAATACTTGCCAATATATTAATCAAATTCATTAATTTCTTTAGCGTTCATTTGAGACTATAAGAATTAGTAAAAAATGGAAATATTTTGAACTATATTATTTTTTAAATATAATATTAGTTTAATTTTACTATTTTAATTTGAGTTTATGAATAAAATTCATAATTGAACGTCTTATTTTGGTAATAATATATTTCTTTAAATTTATATTGTGGGTAATAATGAAACTTATACTTGCCAAGATTTTACTTTTTAGAAAGGTATTTTTTATAGATTTCACAACTTTTCCAGAGACGGACATTTATTCTTACTATTCTCGAAAAAATAGAAATATTTAAAAAATAGAATATTAGTTTATGTTTACTATTTTAATTGTAGCGTATTTCTTTTAATTTATATTGTGGGTAATAACGAAACATATACTTGCCAAGATTTTACTTTTTAGAAAGTTATGTGTTACTTTCAAATAAATAAATGTTTGTGTATGGGTAACTTGAAAGTTTCATTGACTCCATTTTCTTTCAAACTACTTGAAGTAATCTTTTGCAATTTTACCTAAACCATTACGTAGCACTATTTGATTATAAAAATTCACTTACAATAAATTTTAAAAAAATTCCTTCGAAAGAACCTTATAATATTCTCATGTTTTATTCAGATATCAAGGCAACGTTGAGTGAAAAGAGTCTTTTTAATGTAATATAAACCTGAGCTTGCAAACATTTGATTAATTATAGTTTTATAATTTCATTAAAATGACCCTTCTGAGACAGCGTTGACTTTATATCTGGATAGAACATGAGTATATTATGTGTTACTTTCAAATAAATAAATGTTTGTGTATGGGTAACTTGACAGTTTCATTGACTCCATTTTCTTTTAAACTACTTGAAGTAATCTTTTGCAATTTTACCTAAACCATTATGTAGCCCTATTTGATTATGAAAATTCACTTAAAATAAATTTTAAAAAAATTTCTTCGATAGAATCTTATAATATTCTCATGTTTTATTCAGATATCAAGTCAACGCTGGGTGAAAAGAGTCTTTTTAATGTAATTATAAACCTGAGCTTGCAAACATTTGATTAATTATAGTTTGATAATTTCATTAAAATGACCCTTCTGAGCCAGCGTTGACTATATATCTGGATAGAACATGAGTATATTATGTGTTACTTTCAAATAATCCTTTAAACACAAGAAGCACTTGCACGAGTACAAAGATTCACAAAGACCCTCGTCAAAAACAAAAATTTGGGTTAAAAAACAGTACATCTATTGGAGTATTAAATATTTAACAGATGCTTCTGCGACGCACCAACTTGATTAGAGAACTTGATTTGTATTATATTTACATTATGGCAACATCAGAGCGGATATTCAATTACTGCATCCCCATGATTGTGTGGTATTTTTCTGGTGCATAGTGGCTTATGCCCTGTATGCTTATGGTCAATCAGCAGATGACTTTGTATATCCCCGATGATGATTATGCACGAGCACATAAATACTTGTTACTAAGAAGTAGCACACCACACTCGGAAAGAAAAAAGGAACTAGGACAGTCTCTTGTTTCGGAGCTACAGTAGCACTCGCGAGGTTACTGTACGAGTCCTGTAGCGCGTGCTGCTCCAGACCGAGCGGGGGACCGTGGCGCTCCCCAGCTCGGTCTGCAGCAGCACGCGGCGAGTTGCACGAGAGCTCCGCGCGCTCGGAGCGCTGTGTGCCTTCATAGCGAACTATATATATAGCATTCTCGCCTATAAAAAATGTTGTTGTTGCTCATTTACAGAGCTATATGTATTAATACTTTTTATTAATTTCTTTTCATCCATTATTTACAATTATTTGAAGAAAATTGCTTTCTAAAAAATTTGAAGTGTTTTATTATATAAACTTATGAAAATAAATACATTCAAATATTTTTTAAGAGTATGTCGGAGGAAATGATGATTCATATATCGTATTTGTTGCAAATTACTGAATTATTGATTACAGAACAATAATAATAATAATAATAATAATATTAATAATATACAATTAAAATATTCAGCATCTACTGTTTAGATAATATATGTATATTTTAAACTATCAAAATCAATCACATATAGGTGTAAAATTGTACCAATTAAGGCGTCACAAAAACATTTTGACTGTAAATACAGTGAATGGGAAAAAATTAGTCTCTTTGGACTTTTAGATTTAAGGAATGAAACAATATTTTGCACTTAAAAAAGTATAGCGTAACTTAATATGTATTCACAAGTACTGGCCGTGGAAGCGAGCTTTAAGTATAATTTTTAACTAATAATTTTTAACTAATAAACCTTTTTTTTGTTTATTATAAATAATTGTTGAGCTCGGTTCTACGGTAACTAAGTATAAGAACGTATTTTAATTTTTGAAGAATGACATGTTATTTTATTTAATGGATGCCAAGGACGCAAAAAGACTAGTATAAAATCAGGAATGTAGATTAGGGTCAATACTCGCAGTCAAACTAACAAGTTTTAAGTAATATTACAATGTAATAAATGTTTAATTTACGATTATTTTTGCAAATAGATCAAAAAACTTGTTTTTATTTTTATTTTTGTTCATCGTATTTTATTCTATACGGAGTAAAAAAGTACTCAGTAGTTGGATAATGTACTATTTTTAATACAGTGCTACTTTAGCAGAATTTTCAAAGGAGAATGATAAATCGGTAATTTCGAAGTAATAAATCAATAAATCAAAAAATGAAGTAATAAAATGTTTCGGCGAACTACACTTGTTTTTGTTACATTATTTTGTAGTAACGATCTTATTTAAGAAATTAAATTATTTACGAATGAAAAACCAAATACCACAAAAATATACAGGCATTAAAAATATTTATTTATTAATTTTATTCTTACATAATTAAGAATAATTTAAACATCATACCTATAGGTATTCAACTACTTAGTACTTTTTTACTCCGTATAGAATAAAATACGATGAACAAAAATAAAAATAAAAACAAGTTTTTTTATCTATTTGCAAAAATAATCGTAAATTAAACATTTATTACATTGTAATATTACTTAAAACTTGTTAGTTTGACTTCGAGTATTGACCCTAATCTACATTCCTGATTTTATACTAGTCTTTTTGCGCCCTTGGCATCCATTAAATAAAATAACATGTCATTCTTCAAAAATTAAAATACGTTCTTATACTTAGTTACCGTAGAACCGAGCTCAACAATTATTTATAATAAACAAAAAAAAAAGGTTTATTAGTTAAAAATTATTAGTTAAACATTATACTTAGAGCTCGCTTCCACGGCCAGTACTTGTGAATACATATTAATTTACGCTATACTTTTTTAAATGCAAAATATTGTTTCATTCCTTAAATCTAAAAGTCCAAACAGACTAATTTTTTCTCATTCACTGTATTTACAGTCAAAATGTTTTTGTGACGCCTTAATTGGTACAATTTTACACCTACATGTGATTGATTTTGATAGTTTAAAATATACATATATTATCTAAACAGTAGATGCTGAATATTTGAATTGTATATTATTATTATTAATATTATTATTATTATTATTATTATTATTATTATTATTATTATTATTATTATTATTATTGTTCTATAATCAATAATTCAGTAATTTGCAACAAATACGATATAGGAATCATCATTTCCTCCGACATACTCTTAAAAGAAATTTTAATGTATTTATTTTCATAAGTTTATATAATAAAAAATACTTCAAATTTTTTAGAAAGCAATTTTCTTCAAATAATTGTAAATAATGGGTGAAAAGAAATTAATAAAAAGTATTAATACATTATAGCTCTGTAAATGAGCAACAACAACATTTTGTATAGGCGGGAATGCTATATATATAGTTCGCTATGAAGGCACACAGCGCTCCGAGAGCGCGGAGATCTCGTGCAACTCGCCGCGTGCTGCTGCAGACCGAGCTGGGCAGCGCCACAGTCCCCCGCTCGGTCTGGAGCAGCACGCGCTACGGGACTCGTACAGTAACCACGCGAGTGCTACTGTAGCTCCGAAACAAGAGACTGTCCTAGTTCCTTTTTTCTTTCCGAGCAAGTATAACAAATTTATTGAACAACTAAGAAATCGTTGTCGATATACCTACAAAAAAACTAATTGCTTTATTGTTTTATCTAATAATTCTTCGTTGAATGCAATTATCACAGCTAATTGCTGTATATGCATTTTAACAATGACTTTACCTATAAGCGTGGCACCAAAGAAATTCCAACCATATTTCTGAGCAAAACAACTTTACTTGATGACTTCATGATTTCAATAATGCTCATTTCATCTTGTTTATTCCTTGCGAGTTTCAAGGGGGCAACATACTCAAAGGCAGAGAAGACGTCCTTAATTGTTCCTTTTTGTGTACTATACTATTCTACCTCTTCTTTTACTAGTCTTCTTTACTTGCAATGCTAGACATTCCCTGCCCTTTCTTTCCAAGTTCCTGACCCTCTTAAAATCCATACTTTGCCACGATTTTTGCTGCAACAGAAGACGTTGTGTATCCTTGATGATTTAGATTCTGTCAAAAAAGTGGTCTCGGTACAACTTCTGGTGTAGCCTCCGACAGAAAGGCAATGGAGCGATGGTAACACCTTGTCCAGTACTCCTGAATGTTGTGCGTTCTTCATCTCTTTCGACAGAATTCATTGTTAGTCTTTTTCTTTATCTCTCTTACCATATAAAACAGCATCTTTTTTCAACTACACTTGGGATTGCAATAATTTTATTGCAGATGACCGTCTTGCCACTTTTTCGGACGTACGATATTTTTCGAAATCGTCGTACAGAGATTTCATCACGTAATAAAAGTAAATCACGTAAAAACAACCCGTTTTATTTTAATAATACAAATGACACAAACGCATCCTTCATCCTTCAACATTTGATTTAAATAATAGGTTAGATTTTTTGGTTGTCGTCTGCACTGTCTGCAGGCACTATATATATATATATATATATATATATATATATATATATATATATATATATATATATATATATATATATATATATATATATATATATATATATATATGGTCTGTATGTGTGTATATGTGTATTATACATATGAGTAGAGAAAACGGAAGTCACTATATATATATACAAATATACATATATGATTAGAGAAAACGGAAATACGGAGAGCAAAATGAAAAGAAAAAATTTGAGCAAATATATTATGCTTTATATTTTTAATTAGATGAATCTTTTTTAACAGAAACTTTTATTACGTGATAGACTAAATTATTATCTCTTAAAACAGTGTCAATAGACTTCACATAAGTCAATCAGTGTTTAGATATTTATATTTAAAAATTTTGAAGAGGTTAAAAAGGCACAATTAGACGTATAAAAGGCGACGGTGCGCCCTTTAGCTTCGTATCGTACCGTGGGTACTTATACGTGCAAGCGGGCGCTACCGCGCCCCTTGATATTGTTTCTACAAATCGTTACAGGTTTGAAAAAAGTAATTAAATTTGATTGTTTTCTTTGATATACTGTTAAAAAAAATTTTATTTATTTTTTTAAATATACGTGCGTCTATGATAGAGACTGCCTGATCATACTGATGTGGTCTACAGGCAGTCTTCAGGCCGAAACGCTTTTAATCTTTACATTTATAATATTAAAGGACCTATATATTTCTTGCTTTGAAGAGGTAGACTCTTCTCTGTAAGAATAAGCCTTACATATAAATACAGTGAAAAACTAATAATACGATGTAATAGCAGAAACCTACTTTAAAATGGTTTTCCCTTTATTGCTATAAAAAAGAAAAAAAAACTTCAATTTGCAGGAGAAATACAAAAAATGTTTGGGTTTTTAATGTTAAAAATATATCTACATTTTTTATGAATTAACAGTTTAATTCAATGCTGGGAGGGGTATTTGCCCGCGGAGTAGTTGTTTCTGTTTTTCTAATAAATATAGTAGATTTTTTGTTAAAGAGTGTATGAGACACTCTAAAAATCTCGTCTACAATTTGCTGCTGGAAGCAATCATCTAAATATAATCATAATCATCTGATTTCTTACTATCAGATTTATTTGATTAAAATCATCTGATTTCTTATTATGAGATTTCTTTGATTATAATAATAATCATCTTATTTCTTACTATCAGATTTATTTGATTAAAATCATCAGATTTCTTTAACCATATCATCTGATTTCTTATTATCAGATTTCTTTTATTATATCTCTGATACATCAGTATCAGATTTATTTAGCCATAGCCATCTGGTTTTGTAATACCAGATTTAACAATCATCTTCTGATTTCTCATCATCAGATTTATAAATATATACTGATTTTGACATAATGTTCAGATGCATCAGTTTTATTATCATAGAGTTTTTTTTTAATGCAAACTTTTTATAGTACTTTTTCAAACCTTCTACACTCTGTATGTGTCTAGTTTGTATTCAACTAAAATAGTCCTAAGCGATTTATCATTAACTATAGCTTTTAAATTTTTAATTAATTACTTTGATAAAACAACAAATTTAAATTTTTATTCATTTTAATTTCAGGCTTTTTATAGTACCGTGATTCATATGTTGATTTACAATGATTATTGCATAAGTTTTTTTCTTTTCTTTTAATAATCATTTTAATCTCTACTTTTGGAAACATCAATAAACTATAATGTATCAAATTTGTGAAAAAGTAAATCTATGCCTTTAAGTCTTTTATTTAATACCAAAAACATTCTTATATGTTTTAGTTTAATTTAACAACTTTAGATTTCAAATGAGTCTGCCCTTTGTTTCATTACTATATTAGTTTAAATTAAAACTATTTATTATTATAGTTTATAATATAATTATAAACTATATCTATGAATTATAAACAACGAACTTTAATCAAACTTATTCCTTTAAACATTATCGTAATATAACTTTTAAATGTAGCTTATGTAATTAATAATTTATTTATATTCTAGAAATTGTATTCTATTTTATAAACTTTACATTTGTGCCACAATATATCTAAAAAGTTATTTTGAATATCTTATGTGTTTCAATACATGTTTTACATTTATTTACTTTAAAATTTATAGATATTGCATCGTTTAACTGCTTACAATATGCAACTATTTTTACTTATCTTTTATTTTATCTTAATTCCAACTCTATACAACATCTTAATTTTTATGAAAACAATCTTAGTTTTCATTTGTTGTATTTCTCGTTCAGACCTCTCATATGGCTTAAGATGATGCTAAAGCCATCTGTCACCGACAAATACGAGGATTCACTTTTTTCATTTCATTTTCAATTTTGAGTAAATATCTCTATGGAAAGTTATTGTTCCAATCAAAAAGAACAACTTTCCATAGAGATATTTTCTTAAAATTGAAAAATGAATGAAAAAAGTGGTTTCCCGTATTTACCAGTAACACGGGGTTTAACATCACCTTAAGCCATAAATATGACTCTAGTTCGACTTGTGATGCGACACGCTGCAACACGTCACCTCGGACTTCATGGAGGGCCTGGTTCGCTCGACTAGAATCTCGACTAGAACAATGAAGCCATTATGCTTGCCTCATGTAGTCGACAATTTCGACTTTTCTTATCTGCGTCGTAGTACCGGAAATTCCATTCTTTGTCACAGATCTTTACAGACCATTGATTGGAACATAACAAAACTCTGAAACAAATCATTTTGTTAATAACAACGATTTTATAAATAAAAAAAACTTCACTGTTAAGAAGAAAAATTATTTTCTTATCTTTGAACTTTCACAGAATGAATATTTTATCATAAAGGCTTTTCTATACGACATTCAATATTCCAATTTGTACTTCTCCAATAATTATTTTGGTATACTTGAAGATTTCTTTGTACTAAAATCTTCAATTTAACAGATTCATTATTCATAGTGATAATCCACAGTTTCCTTCTTTATCTTTCTGCCCTTTAATCCTTTTTAAAATTTATTCAGCATGTTGAGAATATTTGTCGACATTTCGATAACAGATCAGTATTCCTCTTAATATTTCACGCGTCTGTATGCTTAGAAATGCAACAGTGCTGGAGTCACTACTCTCACTTGTTTGTAGTAGCTTGGTATATATTAATTATATTTTATTAAACATCTGTTTGTCTTAATTCACACATTTTTCACTTGCTCTTCTCGATTAAAGTTTTATTTCTTTGTGCACTAAAATGCACTTTCACTATGAATACAACGATCAAGATTTTGAATATAAACAGTTATTTTTACACAGTAGAAATCGCAATTATTTAACCACGTATCTGGGCCCATAACCCTTGTACAAAATATTTTTCTTTTGCTTTTTTGAGATAATATTATTATCGTAGATTGGCGACTATAGATTTTTTTTAATATACAACAATTTCTATTTTTTATGCAATTATAAAAATAATTATTTAAAACTACATGCAAGAGAATAATGCAGAATAGCGCGAAGTTGATTCCTGTAAGCTTTTATTACAGAATTGCACCTTAACCCTTTCGTGCACATAAGAGTTACAGCTATGGTGCGGGGAAACTGTTTACTTTTGATAGGGTCCCGAGCCGCGCTGAATTCGAATCCGAGGTCAGATTTTGAAAATTCAAGATGGCGGATCCAATATGGCGGACGGGAAAGTAAAAAAATCGACATTTTGAAAAACAAAAATTTTTTGTATTCTACGTGAAAACACAAATAGAAACTGTTCTTGTTGTTTTTTCGATATCTCTCTTAGTTTTTGGGTAAAAAATTCATAAACTTCGAGCCGCGCTGAACCCGAATCCGAGGTCAGATTTTGAAAATGAATTTTTTACTCAAGAACTAAGAGAGATATCGAAAAAACAACAAGAACAGTTTCTATTTGTGTTTTCACGTAGAATACAAAAAAAAAATTGTTTTTCAAAATGTCGATTTTTTTACTTTCCCGTCCGCCATATTGGATCCGCCATCTTGAATTTTCAAAATCTGACCTCGGATTCGGATTCAGCGCGGCTCGGGACCCTATGAAATGTAAACAGAAAGGGTTAATGTTAATGCTATTTTGTAAGACCATTTTATAGTAGTGAAGAGTACCTTTAAAAGGAAAAACGTACCGATCCTCAACAGTGCTATAGGGGTCATGTCTTTTGGTTCGAATTTTTTTATTTTACAAAAGTGTTAATGGCTGATTTCGTCCTTTATACACCCTCATCCTTTTAATCTAAAAAACGTGGATCTAAAATAATGTGTATAAACATTTCATTTTATACATACATAAAGTGTATTAAAAATCAAGCTTAAAACGGTTTTCTGATAATTGTGTCACCATAAACGAGATTAAAAATTGAGCTGCAATTTGAAAGTGCGGAAATAGAAGAAGTGGCGCGTAAAGAGAAAGAGAAGGATGGAGAGAGAGAGAGAGAGAGAAAGAGAGAGAGAGAGAGAGAGAGAAAGAGAGAGAGAGAGAGAAAGAGAAAGAGAGAGAGAGAGAGAGAGAGAAAGTAATGAAGAAAAAGCAAAAGAGATATACAGAGATGGCAACATTCCTCTTTCCTCGCGCCTTTTGTCCGTGGCCATCGCAACGCTGACTTGCGTAGGGGCTTTAATTTACCTCCTCTGTCTCACTCTGCTTTTCTCTCTCTCTCGTCCTTTTTCGTGTTTGCATTAGTAGCCGAGGCAGTTGCTCACGATCGTGGGAAGATATTCTCTTATTTCCTTTCGGGATTTCATTTTCATCTTTCGCGACGACGCCCCGGTCGTTGCCTCGTCACTTTCTCTCTCTCTCTCTCTCTCTATCTCTCTCTCTCTCTCTCTCACTCTTGCTTACTCCTTTTATCTTTTCTTTTCTTTCATTAATGACGTTATCCGTATAGGCCCGCTTGCGGGTGCCTCGAACTTGCTTTTCCAATTAATTCCGAGAATTTAGATGGAATTTTTTTCCTGAAGTGGTTCAGGTAAGAAATAATGGAGATATTTCTGGTGTTCTGTTTTGTGTGCAGAGATCGCAATCTTAAGTTTGAGCCCTCCAATTGCATTATTCTCAGTGCATTCACAGTAGCGAGCGTACGAGACAAATTTGCGAGGGATGCTCATGCTGCGAGGTTGACCATGGGTTCGTTCCAAATATCTTTTGAAATTTTCCTTACTCACCGGCCGATCGCGATTTTGTCCAGAATGAAATAAGGTTATGTTGATCAGAGTATTGTTGATGGGTTAATAAAACTCAGGACTCATGGGATGTATGTGATATATATACTTATTTATTAAGGTGTCTTATATACAGTAAGGCACGGTGCCATGATGATAAGCGAGAGAGAAAGCAAACCCCCTGTAGTAGGAATATAGCTGATTAAACTACAGAGAAGCAAAACAGGTTCAGGATTGCAACCTAAGAAAGCAAATGACAGTTGGCACTACTTAAGCTTATAGACTAGTTCATGTTATGGAAACAATTCTTAACACTCCCCCTGTTTACATAATATAAAATAGAAGTATTTACAAAAGGTTATACACTATTAAATTTACTACAAATCACATTTCTATGCTGCTCGTAAAGCTTTCTTGTTAGTGGTTTGGTGATGATGTCTGCCAGTTGATCATTTGTGTTGATGTACTCCAGGTTGAACTCTTTTTCTTGAAACTTTTCTCGCACATAGTGAAACTTGATGTCAATATGCTTAGTCCTTTTGTGAAAGACAGGATTCTTTATGAGTTTTATTGCACTCTGGTTATCAACATAAAGGGTTGTATTTTCTTGATTATAATTGCACAACTCCTTTATTAGTTTTTTTACCCACATGATTTCTTTCACAGTATGGCATGCAGCCATATACTCAGCATCAGTTGTTGAAAGAGCAACGACTGACTGTTTTTGCGAGTTCCAGGTGATTATGTTAGATCCCCATTTCAGTAAGTATCCTGTGGTGGATTTTCTTGATTCGATCTCGCCTGCATAATCAGAATCATTGTACGTGTGGAGATGAGTATCTTGTGTACTTTCAAATTTTAATCCGTAATTTAATGTACCTCTTAAATATTTTATTATTCTTTTCACAGCATTCCAATGAATTTTTGTTGGCTTTTCCATGTAACGACTAGCACAGTTGACAGCAAATGCTATATCTGGCCTTGTGCCTGTGGAGAGATACATAAGACTACCAATAGCCTCTCTATAAGGTGCTTGCGTGATTTCAACTTGACCCACGGGATGCATTTCTGTACACATCTCATGATGAGGGTCAGCTGGTATCGTCACAGGATTTGCATTATTTAATCTAAACCTATCTACTACCTTTTGAGCGTACGTCGACTGGTGAAGGTAAATTGATCCATCGTGCATTCTTTCTATTTGAAGTCCAAGAAACATGCTGGCTTCATCACTGGTAATTTCAAATTCTGTTTTTAGTTCAGTTAATAAGTCATTTACCATCTCCTGAATTTCTGCTGCAACAAGACCATCGTTGGAGTAGATGCCAAGGATTAGTCTTTTATTTTCTTCGTTGCAAACAAAAATGCATGGATCTGCACTAGTGGCTTTGAGGTTATGCTTCTCCAAAAAATTAGTAAAGCGTTGATTCGAGCATCTGGAAGATTGTTTTAATCCGTACAGGCTACGTAATAACTTGTACACCTTTCCATCACAGAAACCTTCTGGTTGCTTCATATAGATAACCTCTTCAATTGCTCCATTTAGAAATGCTGTCTTTATATCGAACTGCTTCATGATTAGTTTTTCTCTGGCAGCTATTGTACATATGACTCTGATAGAGTCGAATCTTATGACTGGACTGAAAGTTTCTTTGTAGTCGATATCCTTTTTCTGTCGATATCCTTTGGCGACAAGTCTAGACTTATACCTTTGGACATTTCCATTAGCATCTTTCTTTAGCTTAAAAATCCAGCGATTGTCTATTGCAGACCGTCCCTTGGGTAAATCTACCAGCTGCAACACTTTATTTTTATATAAGGATGCCATTTCCTCTTTCATGGCCTGTTTCCAACTACTTGACTCGTCACTATCGACAGCTTCTTTAAATGTTATAGGCTCATGACCTTCAGCAACGAACGTATTCTCAGTATCTACAAATCCATCAAATCGCTTTGGTCTTTGTAGTGTTAATCTATCCCGTAGTGCTCTTCCATATGTGGGTGCGTTCTCGATAATGTGAAAATTCCTCTTTTAAAAGCAGAAAGTATCTATTTCCTTTTAATGATTTAACCTGTATCGGACCACATACGTCTGCATGTATTATTTCAACAATCCGCTGTGTTTTTGATTCACTTTTAGGAAATGGTAAGCGATGTGCCTTTCCTATTGCACAAGAATCACAGAATGGTGCATTTTTATCTTTCACTATAACATCAAAGTTATTTAATACTTTCTTTACTCTTCAAAAGTTCTGATGAACAAGTTTTTCATGCCATACAGCTAGCATTTCAGATGATGCTATCATGGCTTGACCTTCGACTTGTGTCATTTTTCTTTCATCCGGAGGTTGAATTTTAAACTTCATAATGAAGAGGTTTTCTGAACGCTCTCGCATTGCGAAAGCACGCTTATTCTTGACTAACTTACAAACACTTTTGTCGGAATTTAACTTTAATCCTTTATCCATTGCTACGTTGCATGAAAAAAGATTATATTTTAAATCAGGAACGTATAGGACATTGGATATATGGTTGTCATACCTTCCATTTCCGTCAAAAGCTGATATGTTTATATCGCCTCTACCTTGTGCCTTGAGGTAGCTTTCATCACCAATTCGTACCCATACATCATGTTGTAATGGTTTAAATGTAACGTATCAATCTTTCCGATGTGTCATGTGGTCGCTCGCACCTGAATCCAAATACCAGATGTCCACGTAGTGGTCTATATTTTGCATTGAGGCAAGTGCTTGATTCACGAGTCCTTCTCCTCTCGTTACGCCCTTGGAATTCCACTTATTTTGATAACTTTTGCTTCGACACTCATTATCCCAATGTCCTGACTTTTGACACTTGTGACATGTACCTGGCTTGCTGGAACCTTTAAAATTTTTATTTGTGTTGTAACTCTTACCATTGTTTCTTTTGTTGTACGCGTTGGAAGTGAATACACTTTCATCACTTTCCATACGCTTGGTCTGACGCATTTCTTCATTTATTAGTCTTGAAGTTAAGTTAGTTTTGGTCCTTTCAGTTTCTGGAGTAGACTCCCACGCACTAACAAAATAATCATAACTGGCTGGCAGAGTCAACAATATTTTTGTTATAATCATCTTCTCGTCTACTGTTTCACCCATAAGTTGAAGCCGATGGGCTATTTCCTCTAGCTTCGCAATATGAGTGGCAATATCATCTGAGGTACTTTTTGTTACTGAAAACCATTTCTGCTGGAGAATGTGTATTGTCGCAGCTGACTTCTGTTCATATACACTGATGAGTTTTTCCCACATATCTTTAGACGTCTCACAGTTTATTATGTGTATCAATGGCTGGTCTGCGATCGTTGTCACAATTACCTTTTGCGCTATCCCATCCGATTTATTCCAGGCTTTAACTTTGTTTTCATAGTCATTTTTCTGATCTGCAGTTGCTTGTGCTCCAAGTGGTACTGGAAGTACACGTGTACCTTGAACTACGTCCCAAGCTCCATTTGCTTTTATGATAACACCAACTTGAAATTTCCATAAACTCCAATTTTCAATATTTTGGAGTTTTGTTACTCGCACAAGTTCGTTTTCCATGATGATGACTTGGAGTCACACACACAAATCAAACACCTTTTAAAGCAATTTTAATAAGACGTTATCATAAATATAATATCACAAACGTTTCTGGGCCCATAACCTATTGTTGATGGGTTAATAAAACTCAGGACTCATGGGATATATGTGATATATATACTTATTTATTAAGGTGTCCTATATACAGTAAGGCACGGTGCCATGATGATAAGCGAGAGAGAGAGAGCAAACCCCCTGTAGTAGGAAGATAGCTGGTTAAACTATAGAGAAGCAAAACAGGTTCAGGAGTGCAACCTAAGAAAGCAAATGACAGTTGTCATTACTTACGCTTATAGACTAGTTTATGTTATGGAAACAATTCTTAACACAAAGGAAATAAATATTCACTGGGCACTGGACTTCACTAAAGGAAAATCTGCAGCTGTTTATCAGATAAGTTATCTTTTAACTGTTTATTTATTTATAAGGTAATCTTAATTTTTTTATGAGAGAAATATATTTAATGTGATTAACTTTTTGTTATTGTCAAAAAAATTTATACATTTAAAAAATGCAGATTACCTTAGATTTATTGATAGTCAAAAATATTGAGCAATTGCTTTGTTTTAAATATTAAAAATTATTTTCAGTATTTTCGAAGGCTCAAAAGTATTTTAAACAGAGACGATCTTCCTGATACTTGTGAATTTGTTCAAACCTGCTTTTTATAATGGTAAGTAATTTATGTAGCATAGTATTACCTATGCATTAGGACACGTAGAATTAAAGTTTTTATAAATTCCTAATTATGAAGGTAGGCATCATGGCTTATGTTTTAGTAGCTTTAAAAATTCTTTATGGTTTGGATGGTGTAACAGAGTAAGAAATTAGTCGAATAGTAAACAAAATAAACAGGATTTCACATTTTTTGTAAAATTATTGATTTTTAAATGCTACATATATAAAACAAAAAATCCAAGTTACCCTCTTAATTTGAAAAATAATCTCAAGATGCATGCGTAATGCGATAAACATATATGCTTTCTAGATTTTTTATATTTTAATCATTTGACTTTATGTTCATGCTAAATATAACTACATTTAACTTTCAGTATTGCATGGGTTATCAAGTCATGACTGCAATGTATATATAATACATATGTATGTGCAGCCACATACTATGAATGGTAACTATACATTTTATCCTATAAGTTTATATACGGGGCCTGCGGCGGCTCAGTCGGTAGAGTGTCGGATTCCCACGCCGGTGACCCGGGTTCGAATCCTAGTCTCTGCCGATTGATACAAGCACCTCTGTAAAAATTACATGTGCTTTGTTTACAAACACACCGCAGACCCCCGTCGTCGATTAGCACCACATGGGAGCACAAACATGGCGACGTTAATTAAAAAAAAAAAAAAAAGTTTATATACGTACATACATTTACTTATAATATCTGGATATAATGCTATACTAATAGACATTAAATTTATAGGGTTTACTTACTTAACAAAACCTTTAAAACTAAAATCAGGCATCGAGATTGGAACAAAAATGGATTTTAATAGATCTCAGCCTTTCAATCCTAATGAAAATGAAATTGGTATAGTCTCTTGACCTTTCTTAAGCACAAGGTGTACGTTGCTGAAAAAATGCAATTTTGACGGCAGTGCTTCAGAGCTAAGTATACCTTGTGCTTAACAAAAGTCAAGATACTATACAGATATGATGATAACATACTTTGAGGGCTTGTATACCAATTCTCAAGTCTGCCCTATTGACCAGTTTTTAAATATTTCAATTATTTTTAAAGAATTTGTGAAGTAAGTAAACCCTGTAAATTTAATGTCTATTAGTATAGCATTATATCCAGATATTATAAGTAAATGTATGTACGTATATAAACTTATAGGATAAAGTGTACAGTTACCTTTCATAGTATGTGGCTGCACACACAAATGTATTATTATATATACATTACAGTCATGACTTGATAACCCATGCAATACTGTAAGTTAAATGTAGTTATATTTAGCATGGACATAAAGTCAAATGATTAAAATATAAAAAATCTAGAAAGCATATATGTTTATCGTATTATGCATGAATCATGAGATTATTTTTTAAATTAAGAGGGTAACTTGGGTTTTTGTTTTATATATGTAGCATTTAAAAATCAATAATTTTACAAAAAAAGTGAAAATCTGTTTATTTTGTCTACTATTTTGTCTACTAATTTCTTACTCTGTTACACCATCCGAACCATAAAGAATTTTTAAAGCTACTAAAACATAAGTCATGATGCCTGCCTTCATAATTAGGAATTTATAAAAACTTTAATTCTACGTGTTCTAAAGCATAGGTAATACTATGCTACATAAATTACTTACCACTATAAAACGCAGGTTTGAACAAATTCACAAGTATCAGGAACATCGTCTCTGTTTAAAATACTTTTGAGCCTTCGAAAATACTGAAAATAATTTTTAATATTTAACCCTTTCAGGGGCAGTGGTACGTATACGTACCACCTTTTTGCTTTCAGTTTTTTCTGTATTTCGGACGTATTTTTCAGTGCTCCTATGCGTGTGAGTACTTTTTGGACTCTTGAGATGATAAGTTATAAGTTTTGTGTAGAAAAGTATGCAAATTTATTTATTTATAAATAGTTATAAACAATTGAATCACAAAAAACTCGTTTTTCTTCGTAAAAAATCGTTTATTCTTGAACGAAAAACTCTAGAGCTCTGAAATTTTTTATTTATAGTCCGTTTCCAGCTCTATAATATATATTTTTTTCAAATTTTTTCGCACGCTAGTTTTTTGATAAAATTTTTGAAAATTACAAATATGACCAAATATAGTCACCATATTAAATCCGCCATTTTGAATTTTAAAAATTTGACATTAGAATCGTAATCTGCGACCCCGAAAATCTCTATATACAAAGTTTTATCCTAACCGGCAATAAAACCACGAATTTAACCTAAAACAGTCGCCATATTGGATCCGCCATCTTGAATTTTGTAATTCTGACGTCAGATTCGTATTCAGCGACCTCGAAAACCCTTATACCACTAATGACTTTAAATGTATGTACAGAAGAAAAATGTGCCCCTGAAAGGGTTAAAACAAAGCAATTGCTCAATATTTTTGACTATCAATATATCTAAGGTAATCTGCATTTTTTAAATGTATAAATTTCTTGACAATAACAAAAAGTTAATCACATTAAATATATTTCTCTCATAAAAAAATTAAGATTACCTTATAAATAAATAAACAGTTAAAAGATAACTTATCTGATAAACAGCTGCAGATTTTCCTTTAGTGAAGTCCAGTGCCCAGTGAATATTTATTTCCTTTGAATTCTGATCAACATAACCTCATTTCATTCTGTACAAAATCGCGATCAAGGAAGGCTCGCGAGTAAGGAAAATTTCAAAAGAAATTCGGAACGAACCCATGGGCAACCTCGGGGCAGGAACATCCCTCGTACGCACAAGCGATTCCCGGGCGTCCTAGCGGATTGTTCGAGTTCCCCTAGGATATACTACTATACTGGCGTTCCCCGCGTGGACTAGCGGACCGCTAGCGTTCCCTCGTACCCGAGTGAAACACGAGCACCCAATGGCTGCGTCTACAATTGGTTGCACTTTTGCCGAACGCTTAGGTGCGCAACTCGGTGCGCAGTGCATATGATAATCTAGGGAAAAATCACCTATCCTCGTAGAGTGTCCCATCTAGATAGAGTTATTGTATTTTCTTGGCTTGGCAGTTCGTTGATTGTTTTGAATATTTTAAAATCTAACCTCTAATATACTTATAATCTAGTATACATTATTTACATAGCAGAACCATTTAAAATTATATTCCAAAACAATTTGATACGAGAACATAGCTCTATTTATATATTTGTATTTTGGATTATTTAAAAATAAGTTGCTACTGTTTATTATTCATCTATTGAATTATAAAAAGAAGATATAGAAATAGAATCCCGTGATGGTGGACTAAACCTCATTTGCAGGAGTCAGTGCGTCAAGAATATGGTGCTTATGCAAGAATTTTTACTTTTCTAAAAAGATATGATGAAGAAGAATTCAGAAAATTCGTTGGTATCTCAGTAGATCAGTTTACGGAGTTGTTAAATTTAGTTCAAGCAAGACTGACAAAACGGAGTAAGCGAAAAGTATTAAAATTATTATTAAAATATTCAAAACAATCAACGAACCGCCAGCCAAGAAAATACAATAACTCTAGATGGGACACTCTATGAGGATAGGCGATTTCTCCGTAGATTATCATATGCACTGCGCACCGAGTTGCGCACCTAAGAGCTTGGCAAAAGTGTAACCAATTGTAGACGCAGCCAAGGGGACCCGAGGCAACCCGAGATAACACTCGGACTAGAGGCCTACGCGCAAGAGTTGCGCGTGTACGGCCATGATACATGTCGGTAAAACCGTCTGTCTTGACTACTTTTGGGCACTGCGCGTGTAAGACGAGGAGGAAGGCAAACTCGCGCTAATTTCTCGTGTCCTCGGCAGCACTTGGATCGCGAGCAACTATTGGACTTGACAGAGGCGAATTCACCTGTGTTCAAGGGTAAGCAGGAGGGCACGGGTAATTTTCAAAAACTTTTGAACAGACTTAACTGTTCATGCGCGTGCGAGTAAACTACTCGCATCTACTTCAGCCCATTGGTATCGTGAGTCTCTGCATGTATCTGGAATTTTTGCGCGCGTTCACGAATGGCCCCTCGGATGCAAGCAAATTTTCGATATACTCATCCAATGCTAGTGCCAATGCTAGTGCGCGGATGTAACTTCCGATTAACTTGCTATACCCGTGGGTCCGAAATGCACCCAAAAATTTGCCTCGATCGCTCGCTACTGTGAATGCACTGTCTGAAAAAATTTTTGTTGTTCTACGTATTTCCAGACGTATTTAAAAAGCTTTGAAAGCCAGATTGACAAGAAAACTGAAATACGCTTAGCGTTTGTACAACCTACCTAATGTATACTTGCAAGATGCAATCGCTCCTATTTTAATCCTTAAAAATTAACATTGTAGGTATTAATGAAAACCTTTTAATAAACGTTTGCTCTTGTTTTTAAAAGAATAAATAAAAAGCTAAACATGAAATATAATTGAATTTTTATGAGCAACACTATCTGTTACAGGTGGTCTTATTACGGACCTAAAGGACCAAGGGAATTGGAGCCAGGAATTGTAATTGGTCATCCGAGTATAGATCTGATCTTCCAAGGATACGCCCAATCTACTATTTGTTATTGGTGAATGAATAAAGCGTGGAGTTGACTGCATTGATTGTCAAAAGGCGCAGTCGTGCGTAGTGTGAAAAGCGCGAAATGGTGAGGAGTATAATATAGCGCAGCGATGTGCCAAAAGAAGTGTTGAGGAAGAACGCAGGTGGGAAAAGCAGTAGGATAACGAAGTCGAGAGGAAATAAGCGTGCAGGAAGCGAGGGCAAGTGCAGTGCAGTGGTAAAAATGGGAAACTGCTTCAGCTGCCAGACGGACGTGGAGAAGGAGAAGCCAGACCGAATATGCAACCCGAGCATCGAGGCAGTGGCGTCGCAGGTGAGCCCAGTGCCGACTCCGCCGCCGGATCCGATTAGACCGATGCCGCAGATACCGGACGCGGACGTGCCGACGGCCAAGATATTCGTCGCCCTCTACGACTACGACGCGAGGACGGACGAGGATCTCAGCTTCAGGAAGGGCGAGCATCTCGAGATACTCAACGATACGCAGGGCGACTGGTGGCTCGCCAGGAGCAAAAGGACCAGGCAGGAGGGATACATACCCAGCAATTACGTCGCCAAATTGAAATCCATCGAGGCTGAGCCGTAAGTCCAATTCTAAAACACTCCGATTTATTTACTTTTACATAAATACACTCTCTAATTTCCTTTATTTCATTCAGAGTTAGGTAAGCAAATCACATGTCACTTCGCTCATGCTATCATTTATATAATACAAATCAGTGCTATTTTGAAAAATACTAGTAAAGATTAAACTAAAAGAAAATATTTCTTTATTTTCTTTAATACTCTAAAACCGGATATAATATCTTAATATGTATATATTATTTTTTCTGATGCTGCAATAAGAAAACATACCTATGTTTATTTAACAGTATATACTTCTAGATCGTAGAATAGTTTCAAAATTGAAGAAGATATAGGTAAAACTTTGAAAACGGTGTAACGTCACTCAAAGGACCTTTAATAATAATAAAATTCAAAAAGCAATACACGTCGGCATAGGTTCTTTATCATTTGCACAAGTATCGATCAAAACATAAGTTTATAATTCTTGTCTATTATATTTTTAAGTGCTTATGGTGGCTCGCAATTCATTTATTAAGCAAGAATCATTTGTTATTTTTTCTTTTTTTTTCAATCTATAAAGTTAATGACTATTTTTATAGACTTATAATGTAAGAGGACGTGAAAGTATTAGCGTGCTTATGTTAAAATACTTTCAAACTATTTTCTCTCACATTTTTCTCTGTCATACGAATGGAATTGCTTGGAATTGGTTTTAACTAGAGATTTATAATGATATTTTGAAAGGCTAACGGGGCAACTTCATAAAATTCAAATATTATTTAGACTCAACGTCTTCTGTAACTTTTGATATATAACATGGTATACATTGAAATTGCCATAAAAATTGAACATTTTTACTTAAGATATATTAACAAAGGAAATTTGATTTGTCAACATACGTTTTTTGAACGGTTTTCTGTAACTCAACCAGCGTAGAATATAATCAAATTAATCCTTAGCTTTTAAAGTGTATGTATGTACAATAAAATTAGAGTTGCCCGGCGTTTTACAGAGACATTTATAGAATAACGCAAAAAATGTACTCAAAACAGATAAATACCTTAGAGGTTAGAGTCAAATCAATATCTATATTGAACTTTGCAGAAAGAAATAAGATAAATTATGCGTTCGATATAATAAATATGAATATTATTATTCACATATCTTTTAATGTTTGATTTATTAACAGGATACATTGTATTAAACTATTGTATTAAAGAACTCTTTTTATAAGTTGCTGTCTTGACTAGCATGCCGCTCGGACCTCTTTAAGAAAGATTAAAGAACTAAAAAGTTTGAAACTAATAGTTTTCAAAGTAGTTCCAGTTGCCAGTCTCCCGTACGTTCTAATTAAATAAAATATTTTGTAGATAAATATTATTTTTAATTACCATACTATTCATAATATTCGCGTACGTAAAAATAAAAAAAGGAGTAATTATGTGATCAAAGCTCAGTTGAGCGCGATCAATGAGAACCATCGCCAAGAAGAGTTTACGATATTAACCGAGGAAAGAAGTCGCAAGGCTGTTGATGGAATTCCGCGACTAACCTTACGCATACAAGCGTGTACGCGAATGCGCGTTACTTCTTCCTAGGTAGTTAAAATGCGCGCTGCAAGCCATATTTACAGTTAGAAGTGCACGCGCGGAGATACACAGTATAATATAAGGTACCAGAGACCCCGCGACTCTCGGCACGACGTTATGAAATTGAATCGACGATGCGTTTTTCGAAGTGCCGCGCTGTCACGGCGACGCGCTATATAACATAGGATAGCCAGTCCCGTTACAAATAATTCTTGCGATCGCGTGACTGTGCTCGGTCGGGAGAGAAAAAGTAAAATCACACAGCCGAGTGGCTTTATATGTTGGCGCTGATTTCGTTAGATTTTCTCTTAATGAATTTTGCGGTGCATCAGCAGCAGCAGCAGCAGCAGTAGCAGCCTCCGGCGTCCAGTCAATGTGACCTTGCTTTCACCGCGGCATTCATTATGCACTGTGTGCCATTGACTAATCCGCGTGCACTGCTTTTTCCCCGCATTTTCCAACTCGGAATTTATTATGGCAATGGCGTATCGCGGATTTTCAAACGTTTCACGATCGATCGAGAGAAAGCCTTGAGGATTGCGAATGCTCTAAACGTATTGGCGTACTTTTTTGATTTTCTTTTTTAAATTCGGATTGTTTGTTTTTATTATTTTATTTCAGAGTGCAGTTTTGAAATATTACAGCTATTTAATAAAATCAAGTAATCTGTATAGCATAATATCAATTAAATTAATTTTTGAGGCAATGTCCAATAAGAAAATTATTTTCAGAATATACGTAAATTTAATTTGATCACTATTTATTTATTTATTTATTTATATATTTATTTAATATACGAGTAAGACCCTTTCACATAAAGTAATACAAAAGATGGGCGGTTAATAGAGCAGGTGAATGAACTAATTAAATTTGAGTTTTTGAGAAATTAGAAATTTGAATTTAGATATTGAAGTAAATAAGTGCATATCAATGGATGATAAATTATTGTTATACGATTTATTTAAATTTATTGGAGCAACTTTGCGACGTGCACGATTCTAGGTGACACGATGAATAAAAATTATTTTCGGCGGTTATTCGACTTCTTTTGACATGTACTAAAAACTGATAGAGATACCTTTTCACTAAATGTTTTTTTATAATTTTTTTTCGGAGATCCAACTAATTTTTAAAAATTATTAGTTTAAATGTTTAAGAACATTGATTAGATCAGTCGTGAAACTGTCGAAAAAAAGAATTTATTCATCCTGTCACCTAGACTCGTGCACGTCGAAAAGTTCCTCTAATGAATTTGGTGTTAACAATGGTGATTTTTCGTGACCTGTAGGATGAAGATTTTGAAGCTCTACAAAGGTAAAATTCAAGATTTAATCAAGTATTTATATTCAAAAAATTTGCAGAATGATTGCTTTTGAATATAATAAGTTTTATGGAGTTAAAAAAAATAATTTTTTCGGTTTAACTCAGGCGTGATCCCTTAATCTGTCTAAGATAGATCGTTCTCTCTAAGAATGAATTTCCTAAAAATAAACAACGATAGGGTATTCGGCCCGGTTACTGAGCTCTGAAGGGAGTTATCGTGTTTAAAATTTAACTAAATGATTTTGCGGCATGTAAATAACTTGCTTTAAGTTAATATTTGTTTTTTAAGGTTTTATTTTAATTAATACATTTTTTCAAGTTAGAACATTAGTATTTTGTAGATTTTTTATTGAATTAAAATAATAGAATTTTTGTCCGAATAACTATGCTCTCCACTGTTAGCATAAGAAACCGTGGAACATATTTCTGTGCACCCTATTACTGTGCCTAACCTCTAATAACGTTATTTAATACACTTCAGCTGTATTAAAACATATTATTTTTCTTCATACTCGTAGCACAATTATAATAGTTTTAACTTCTTTTTAAACATTATTTGATTTAACTTTTTAGGCTTATTTTCTGTAAATACTATTTTATGTACAGGAGCACAGTAATCGGATCGAGGACAGTAATAAGGTTAGGCTCAGTAATCGGACCGAGTACCCTAGGCAATCTTTTGACGCTTAAAATATTATTTTTTTAGACGAAGTGGGTACAAGTCTTAGTTTTTCGATAAAGAAGTTATTATTTAAATGAATAGCAAAATACTTCATTAGACAAGAAAATAAATATTTGGCATCCTCTTATAAGAACATTGACCTTAGAAATTCTTTTTAAGATCAAAACTATTTTACGTAGATGTAAATAAATGAATCTAGTATAATTATAAATATATCATGCGCGCGGAAGCTGTTGAACATATGACGAAATCTAAAAAAATGCACTTTTTGGGGTCTACAATTTTGTTATAGATATCAGATTCTGAAGAAAAACGCGCTGGAACAATGAAAATTAGGCATGTGACTATGTTTTTCAGGCAAATTAGGTGTTTCTTACGATTTTTTAAGTATAGTAAAAAATGGGCACCAGCCACTTTTACTGCGCAGGGGAAAAAATTGCACACAAAGGTGAACAAGTTTTCCCCCACAATGTATATAAAAGCAGAATAAATGACCTTTAATTTGAGTTTTTGTTCGTTGAAAATGAATGTTCCAGTGCAAAGTTATGACCAATTGAAAATAGGGTAATAATTCGTTGAAAATAGGGTAAAATGGACGGATTTTCCATTGTTTTTGCAGAATCTGAGAATTTTCGACGAATTATTACCCTATTTTCAATTGGTCACAATTTTGCACCGGAACATTCATTTTCAACGAACAAAAACTCAAATTAAAGGTCTTTTCTTAAAACACGTACATGTAATAATAGGCCCTTTTCCATGCATCTAAAGCGAATAGCATTTCGAGCATTTTCACCGGAGCGGGAGGTAATGATTACGTCCCACTGCAGCGGATAGTAATGACCATTACCTCCCGGGCCTACATAAAATTTGGGAAAATTTGGGGAAATTTGGGAAAAATTTGAAAAACTTTGGGAAATTTTGGAAATTTTTGAAAATTTTTGAAAATTGTTATTTTGAAGATGAAATTGTAATTTAATTCTGTAAGTAAATGGCGCACGACTCAAAATGTGCAACTCCCCATTCGCCCTATATGCTTAAAAAAGGGCCTTACATGCACTTCTCAAAAAAAGTACGGTGTGTAACAAGGAGGAGGGCAATTTCTAGGTCGGGTGATGATTTTAGCACTCGTCTCCGTCTCGGACGACTTCGGCGCCTTGACTACGACTCGAGCTAAAATCATCTCACCCTCGCTAGACATGGACCTCTTATCCCCCTAGTTACACAGTGTACTATTTCTTCTACTTTTATATACCTTTTGGGGAAAAAATTGCTCACCTTTGTGTGCACAGTTATTAACTGCGCAGTAAAACCCCTTTTTTTTATATATTTAAAAAACCGTAAAAAACACATAATTTGCCTGAAAAACATAGTCACAGGCCTAATTTTCATTGTCCAAACGCGGTTTTCTTCAGACTTTAAACCCTAAAACAAGCTTTTTTTGCTATTTTTGAACCTCAAAAAGTGCATTCTTTTTGAGATTTCGTCATATATACAAGTTCCGAAAATGTATGTACTACGTAAGTGTCTTTATGGATGAGAGGTTAAGGTGTCCGACTGACATGCAGACGATCGATAGTTCGATTCCCTCCAACATAAAAAAAATTTTTAATATAATAATTTAATTTAATTCTTAATGAATATGTTTCTACCATAATCGCTATGTTTCAATTATAATGTGTAATAAATAGCTAATTAATATAAATAAGCGTGGGCGCGTACATTCCACTTTTCCCAAACAGTGTAAATCGACTAATTAGACAGTGAAAATTTCACTGATGAATCAGTGAATCCCTCTGTTGAAGCTGGAAAATATTCACTGATACAATCAGTGCATTTGTTACTAATTGAGTCAGTGAGCTTTTCTTCATTAATTGAATCAGTGACTATTCATTGTTTCGCAGTGGTATACTTGGAATTATTCGAATCAGTGACTATTTACTTACAATCAGTAAATTTTCACTGATTCATTCCTAGAGAGTTGGTTTAGATCATTTCTTTTTGTTTCAATATGGTATTCAATATAGTTATAGCGGATAAGTCTGCCAGGAACGTGCCAATAGGGAAGATGCATGGGTCACAGTTAAATTTTTATTTCAATTTTATTCGTAGGTTTATCGAAGAATAATACTTTTCTCAAGACAGTTTTTTTTAATGCGATATTCGAATTTTAACGGAGTATTGAAGTTACGCTTGATTTTAATAACGATTCGAACGCCTGTGATGTCAACATTTTCTCGGTCTACGCAGTCTATCAGCGAGACCCAAAAATTCATTTGGAAAAATTAAAACGGCCATCAATTATGGTCACACATACTTAGCCGAAATGTTATATCTGTTAGAAAGTGTTATATGACCGTCACATAATAACTGAAGCAGAATAAACTCAAAACAAAGTTCAAATTTTGTAAACGGTCTGTTTCACTAGACTAATGTGTCGGTCACCGAACGCTTTCTAAAATATATAGAATTTCGGCTAAGTACGTGTGACCGTAATTGATGGACGATTTAAATTCTCCAAATGAATTTTCGACAATTGCTTCTAACAGAAAATTGTAGACGAGATTTTTAGAGTTTCATACACTCTTTAACAAAAAATCTACTATATTTATTAGAACAACAGAAACAACTACTCTGCGAGCAAATGCCCCTCCCAGCATTGAATTAAACTGTTAATTCATAAAATATGTAAATGTAATTAGTATTAAAAATTCAAATATTTTTCGTATTTATCCTGCAAGTTTCTCGTAAACTTGTTAAACGGATAAAACATGTTACGTATTTAGAGTGTTTCATATACTCTTTAATAAAAAATCTACTATATTCATTTGAACAACAGAAACAACTACTCTGCGGGCAAATACCCCTCCCATCATTGGATTACACTGTTAATTCATAAAAAATGTAGATATATTGTAACATTAAAAACCCAAACATTTTTTGTATTTCTCCTGCAAATTGAAGTTTTTTTTTCTTTTTTATAGCAATAAAAGGAAAACCATTTTAAAGTAGGTTTCTGCTAAACCTATTACATCGTATTATTAGTTTTTCACTGTATATATATGTAAGGCTCGTTCTTACTTCTTACAGAGAAGAGTCTACCTCTTCAAAGCAAGAAATATATATTTTTTTTTTAAGTGGCATTTCGAACTCGAAAGTTCATCGCCTCATCTACGCAAGCCTTCCACGTTTCCCTATTTTGTGCCAACCCCATCCATTTCGTGCCTTCCCGCCCAATTTCAGTTACGTCTGATTTTACGTTATCCTCCCATCTGCGTCTAGGTCTACCAAGAGGTCGCGTTGCTTTCGGTTTTCCTTTCATTATGCGCACTGCTGTACGATCATCGCCCATTCTTGCCACGTGCCCTGCCCATCTTAGTCTCCGTGATTTTATTATTCTGTTAATATTTGGTGACGCGTACAAATTATGTAGCTCGTCATTGTGCAGTTTCCTCCACTCCCCAGTTTCCTCATCTTTCTTTGGCCCGTATATTTTCCTCAGAACCTTATTTTCAAATACCCTAAAACGATTTTCTTCCACTTTAGTGAGCGCCCAGGTTTCGCACCCATACAAGATTACCGGCATTATTATAGTCCTATATATCCTTATTTTGACATTTTTCGACAGTAGCTTTGACTTGAGTAATCTGTTCACAGCGTAGAAGCAGGCATTACCCGAATGAAGTCTCTTATTAATCTCGGCTTTAATTTCGTTTCGATCATTTATAGTTGTACCTAAATATCTGAATTCGCTAACCTTTTCAAAAATGAAATTTCCGACTCTGAGATCCCCCTCTGCTTCGCGAATGCCCAGTTTCTCCATGATCATATATTTCGTTTTCGATTCGCTCACTTCTAATCCCGTGTCTTTAGCCGCGTTTATAAGGATTTCCGCATTTCTCGCCACCGTTTCACCGTTATCTCCCACTATATCCAAGTCATCCGCATAGCCTAAAATCTGCGTTGTTCCGTTGAGTGTTGCGCCTAGCTCGCTAGCCTGCATTTTTCTAACAACATGCTCTAGCGTCAAGTTAAAGAGTACCGTTGAAAGCCCGTCACCTTGCTTCAAACTGTCGCGTATCATGAACGATTCGGATACATTACCGCCTATTCGGACCTTTCCAGTGCTTCCGTTCAGACATATTTGAATTAATTTTACGAGTTTTTTTGGTACGCCAAGGAGCACTAGGATTTCATACATTTTGCTTCGTTTGACAGAGTCGTACGCTTTCTTAAAGTCCACAAATAGCTGGTGTATAGTTTCGCAATATTCCCACTTTTTCTCTAATAATTGTCTTATGGTAAACATTTGATCGCTCGTTGACCTGTTGCGCCGGAATCCACACTGATAATCTCCTATTATATCTTCCGCGAATGGTGTGAGTCTGGCCTGTATTACGTTTGACAGAACTTTGTAGCAGGTAGCTAAAAGTGAGATTCCCCGGTAGTTATTGCAGTCTGTTTTATCTCCCTTTTTAAAGATCGGTATGATGATGGATTCTTTCCAATTTTCTGGTATTGTTTCATTTCTCCAAATAGCACATACTAGATAAAAAATTTTAGATGTAAGCGCGGTGCCTCCATATTTAAGTAGTTCAGCTGGTATAGAATCGTTTCCTGCGGCCTTATTGTTCTTTAGCTTTTTGATCGCGGCCTCTACTTCTTTGTAGGTCGTTTCGTCCATATGGAGTTCAGCAGTGTGGATTTCGTCTCCCATTTCCTCGGAGTTTTCATGCACGTTTAATAACTTATCGAAATAATCTTTCCATAATTTCAATAGTTCATTTTCGCTTGTCACGAGGTTCCCGTCCTTATATTTCATTAACTGCGATCTACTCTGAAAATCCTTCCTAATAGCGTTTATTCCTTTGTACATCTCGCGCGGGTTATTTTCCCTACTATTAGTTTCTATTTTTCTAATTTCATTTTTCTGATACTCGCGCTTCTTGTTTCTGTAAATCACACGCACTTGCTTTCTTATTTCATGGTATTCTTCTACGGCCCTACCGCTTTCATTGTGTACACTATCTAATTTAGCCTTCTTGCGCCTTTCAAACCAGAGTTCGCACTCTTCGTCAAACCATGGTTTGCTCTTCGGCCTTTTTTTCTTACCCAGTACTTTGTTCGCGGCCCCTTTTATAGCTTTTTCGATAGCCCCCCACAACCTGTTCGGATCGTCATCTACTCCCGTCTGTTCATCCGTTTCCTCGAGCACCTGAAATCGGTTGCTAACTTCTACTTGGTACTTGATTCGCTCTACCCCGCTTCGTAGTTTTCCAATATCAAAGGTTTCTACTTTGTTCGCTCGCTTACTATTTTGACCGGCTACTAATCTGGCTCTTAATTTGGCCACTACTAGATAATGATCTGAGTCGCAATCCGCCCCCCTATAGGTCCTTACGTCGAGTACATTCGTGTGGCGCCTCTTATCAATAAGAAAATGATCGATTTGATTGTGCGTGGCCCCATCCGGCGATGTCCACGTTGCCTTGTGTATATCCTTGTGCTTGAAGCACGTGGTCTTGACTATAAGATCTTTTGCGGCCGCGAAATTTATGACCATAATACCGTTATCGTTGCTGGTTTCGTGCAGACTTTCTTTGCCTATGGTGGGCCTAAACATTTCCTCTCTCCCTATTTTAGCATTGAAATCCCCCACTACTATTTTGGTGTCGTAAGACGCGAATTGGTCGATTAATTGCTCTAAAGTTTCATAATAAAGATTTTTGACTTCCTCCTCTTTGTCCTCCGTGGGACAGTGGACGTTAATAACCACGTAATTATACCACGCTCCTTCGATGATGATATACGAGAGTCGGTCATTCACGAAATTGCAACTTTTAACGGAATGTATGATGCTTTTGTTAACAAGAAATCCGGTGCCTAGAGAATGCCCGCTCGCGCCCCCATATAAAAAGGTGAAGTTACCGGATCCTAGCATCGCGTTATCTTTCCATCGGGTTTCTTGTATTGCTACCAAATCTAAATTGTACCTCTCAGTTTCATTTATGATTTCCCGGAACGCGCCCGCTCTGTGTAGACTGCGTACATTCCAGGTTCCCACCCTTAAGTTTCTTTTGGTTTGGTTTCGTTTTCTTTGAGCCATGATAGTAAGTTAAACCCGCGCGTTTTGGATCCTGTTCCGATCGCAGGTGAGTCCATCCGTCTAGGGGTGATAACCCGCATACCTCCCTAGAACTAAGTATGAGAGCTTTCCGACTTTGGCGAGGACATAGTCAACTCGTCGTCAGACACACTCGGTTTCATTCTCTTATCCTAACGCCCCCCTGCAAGGCAGCGCGCCTTCGCTGGCTTCGTTGCCATGTAAGACCAGGTGGCGAATCATTCTACACATCCCCTCTCAGGGCAGTTGTCATCGCTCCCGTATCCTCCACGACAGCAGGATTTTTGGCCCATTTGTTGTTTGAAATGTGTGGTAAAAGAGATAGATTACAGAGTAAGGTAGAAGAAGAAAGTAAGATAGGAGATTTTGTATAGTGTTTGTAGTTGTTGCGGTGCTTGCGTAGTGTTTCTAGATGAATGCGTTCGCCAGTGCGGCTCATCGCACCCACGCCTGGGCCTATCGGCTGTCCGCGACTGCTTATTCGCTTTATTCGCAGCTAACCTCTTTCTCAGGGGTCGTTCCTCTATCCGCAACCTGAGGACGCGCTGTGTAGTGGTGATAGGCACCCACCCGTCCGCTCTGGACGACTACGCCCAGGACCCGCTTAGGGTAACGGCGTTGCAACAGGCAAGTAATATATAGGTCCTTTAATATTATAAATGTAAAGATTAAAAAGCGTTTCGGCCTCAAGACTGCCTGTAGGTCTCATCAGTATGATCAGGCAGTCTCTATCATAGACGCACGTATATTTAAAAAAATAAATAAAATTTTTTTTTAACAGTATATCAAAGAAAACAACCAAATTTAATTACTTTTTTCATACCTGTAACGTTTTGTAGAAACAATGTAATACAAACACCACATTTTTCTTCTGCAAAATTTATAATTACAATAGAATGATAAATTCAAACAAAAATCATATTAAAAACCAAATTATTAAATTTGACTTGAAAATAAAGACAAACTGTCAAATCGGTAGGTGACTTTTGTAAAATTTTAGACTTTCGGAGCCGAACGACCCGCTACACGCACTAACACTACGAATGGTCAGGGCGAAGACTTCGTCGTCCGCGCGCGGCAGCAAAACAAAAATAAAAAGGCCCATAATACCCCTCCATTATCTTTCGCACATGTGTGCGCCCTTTTGTCCCTCTTCGCTTTTCCAGCGACTATAAGACAGCCACTTTACGGATAATATTTTAAGTTGAAACAATTAGTTTTGGATATAAGTATGTTCGAATTATTTTATTGCATGTTACACGCTTAGAATTGTACTAATATTTTGTACTACAGCAATCTTATTTGCATGGTAAAGTTATCCCTTTAACCCATTTCTTTCCAAACGGCCAATTTATAGTCGATTGGTTTTTTGCCTAAAAAATTGTAGAAAAAAAAATAATAACTAATAGCACTTTTCTGAAAGAAAATTGTCCGCTCTTTCCGATTCTGAAGTCAGAATTTTGAAATTCCCGTTGGAAAAGGTTTTGGACAATTTTTTAGGCAAAAAACCAATCGACCATAAAATGGCCGCTTGGGAAGAAATGGGTTAATATAACCTCTAGAACTATAGTAAATAAGTGGAACTGTTTATATTATAATATATAACAAAAATTTTATTATATTTTAATTTTATTATTTAATAATGATAATAATAGATATTGTAATTAAAAATAAAATCATACAACTTTAATAATTTAGAACATACTTATATCCAAAATGAATTGTTTCAACTTAAAATATTATCCGTAAAGTGGCTGTCTTATAGTCGCTGGAAAAGCGAAGAGGCACAAAAGGGCGCACACATGTGCGAAAGAGAATGGAGGGGTATTATGGGCCTTTTTATTTTTGTTTTGCTGCCGCGTGCGGACGACAAAGTCTTCGCCCTGACCATTCGTAGAGTGTTAGTGCGTGTAGCGGGTCGTTCGGCTCCGAAAGTCTAAAATTTTACAAAAGTCACCTACCGATTTGACAGTTTGTCTTTATTTTCAAGTCAAATTTAATAATTTAGTTTTTAATGTGATTTTTGTTTGAATTTATCATTCTATTGTAATTATAAATTTTGCAGAAGAAAAATGTGGTGTATGTGTTACATTGTTTCTACAAAACGTTACAGGTATGAAAAAAGTAATTAAATTTGGTTGTTTTCTTTGATATACTGTTAAAAACAATTTTATTTATTTTTTTAAATATACGTGCGTCTATGATAGAGACTGCCTGAACATACTGATGAGGCCTACAGGCAGTCTTGAGGCCGAAACGCTTTTTAATGTTTACATTTATAATATTAAAGGACCTATATATTTATTGCTTTGAAGAGGTAGATTCTTCTCTGTAAGAATGAGCCTTACATATAAATACAGTGAAAAACTAATAATACGATGTAATAGGTTTAGCAGAAACCTACTTTAAAATGGTTTTCCCTTTATTGTTATAAAAAAGAAAAAAGAACTTCAATTTGCAGGAGAAATACAAAAATGTTTGGGTTTTTAATGTTAAAATATATCTACATATTTTATGAATTAACAGTTTAATTCAATGCTGGGCGGGGTATTTGAAACACTCTAAATACGTAACATGTTTTATCCGTTTAAGGAGGCTTCTGCGTCTACCATACTAGTCAAATGGAATCGAAAATTTGATGATAACTTTTATGCATATATTTATACTTAAAAATCTTAAATGTATTTATAATGTATATAAATGCAGCAAACTTTTAATAATATAAACATTAACAATTCAATAAATATTAATACAGATACTATTTTGGATTCGGCAGTGAATAACATATGCGAGAAGGACAGGTTCGTCTTCCGCGCATGCGCGCCGATGGGTGGTATATAGCTATATGTATATATATTACTATAGCGTCGTGTCGTGCGTCGTGCGTGCTGCATGTCTGACTTCCCTACAGCTGCCGGATATAACCCGAATTTATTCAAGCTTTCGCTAATATCTCCTTTTTTAGTTCGATATCCGATATTTTAAATAATGTCATTTGAAAGAGGAGATTTTTTCCTACAAAACTGATATAATGACATTACTGGACAAATCAGATTTCATTCGTAATTAACTGATTCAACTTTGTCTGCCATAAGAGTGCATGTTAAAATTGACAACTTTGAGCTCAAATTTCTTGAGTTTTTGGCCGATAAGCGGTATAAATAAGGGAACCGTTAGATTGAGCGTATTCTAAACTTTAAAAAATGATATGTCCGAGTTCGAGACATTACGCGCAGGAACCTCCTTAACAAGTTTACAAGAAACTTGCAGGATAAATACGAAAAATATTTGAATTTTTAATACTAATTACATTTACATATTTTATGAATTAACAGTTTAATTCAATGCTGGAAGGGGTATTTGCCCGCAGAGTAGTTGTTTCTGTTGTTCTAATAAATATAGTAGATTTTTTGTTAAAGAGCGTATGAGACACTCTAAAAATCTCGTCTACAATTTGTTGTTAGAAGCAATCATCGAAATTTTGTCAAAGATAGACGTTCAAATCATTTTTAAGAAACGAGTGTTCGTATTAACATCATACAAACATTCCAATCATTTACTCTCCATATGAAGTTTTGGGGCTCGCCAATAGATCGCGTTGATCAAAAAGATGCTGACGTCACAGGCGTTTGAATCGTTATTAAAATCAATGTAACTTTAATACATCATTAAAATTCAAATATTGCATTAAAAGAAAAACTTTCTTGAGAAAATTATTATTTTTTGATAAACTTTTAAATAAAATTGAAATGAAAAATCATGCATGTTCCTTATTGACTCTCGATAGTAGGATGGGGGCATTTATAAGGGATCTCATGATTTTATAGAAAAATAGCAAATTACCTAATGTTTTGAAGAAGCGATGTTGAATTCTTTCAATTTTATTGGAATAAATATCGAATCATGGATTACAGATTGGGGAGGCAAACATTAATAAATTAACATATAATAAAAATGTTAATCAAATCTAAACACATTTGTTTTTAATTACAGATGGTACTTTAGAAAAATAAAGCGAATCGAAGCTGAGAAGAAGCTTTTGCTTCCGGAAAATGACCATGGCGCCTTCTTGATTCGAGATTCAGAAAGCAGACACAATGATTATTCGCTTTCAGGTATGAATCAATTCATAAATTTATAGCATTTTAAATTCCAGTTAATACTTGGTTGTAATTTTTGGAAAATCTCACTTAAATCTATAATTATTACTATGAAATTTCTCTGTTTATAAACGCATTTCAACAGCGCCTTGCTTTAACATTGAATGTTGAATAACAATTTTATGATAATTATATATGTCTGCATTGAGTACCTATTATATATAAAATAAATACAGTAATATATTTTTCTTCAATTTAGTGGTAATTAGGTTTTATTTACGTAAATAAGATAAATGTTATAGTGAAAGTACGTGTAGACGGGTGATTAGAATCCTTCTTTTCTCTCATTGAATACAAATTAAATAAATATTTATACTTTTATTTGTGAAATTACATAACATATTTATTTTAAGCTGTTCAACATCTATTGTATCGCGTTGTATTATTTTTATAACATCTACCAATCATAGGAAAAAGGTTAAAAAATAGATTGATTCTGAATCAAGATAGACTTTTCGTTCATTTTGATTTACACTTCAGCATTTATAGCCTACATTATAAAAGATTGCGTGACGCATTGACGCTTTGTCATATCACTGCAAGTGATAAACCTTATTAATACCAAGTATACAGATTGTCATTTCCTGCCATTTCATAGTGTTATTCCATAATTAAAGCTTTGTATCCTGTGAGCAAAGTTCAGCGTTTGAAAAACAATGAAATTCTTTTGAGTTCAAAATAGCTTCTACAAGGTATGTTAAGAAAAATTATGATACTTTTTTCAATTATGCCATTAAGGTTTATATCACATCCTTTTGTAATTATTTCGCAGTGAAGAAAGTATATAGCTTTAAATGCGTCAAATATTTGAGAAATCTTTAGGAAGTAACTGTTAAGAAACTATATTCATTTTAGGGATGTATTTCCCATTCATTACTAATAATTGTGTCTAAGACGTGTAAATTTCATTGACGATATAAATAAAAAATATTTTTTAATAAAATATTGAATATTGAATTGCAGTACGCGACGGCGACACGGTAAAGCACTACAGGATTCGGCAACTGGACGAGGGCGGCTTCTTCATTGCGAGGCGAACGACGTTCAGGAATCTCCAAGATCTTGTCGAGCATTACAGCAAAGATGCCGACGGTCTCTGTGTCAATTTGTGCAAGCCTTGCGTGCAGGTAAGACATCAGCAGTTGCTTCGCTCCATCCTCAATGATACCTACTATTATTATTACCTTTGTGGTCTAATGTTGTCTGAATGGAGTTTAGACAGCTTGCTGCATGCAACCAAAGTACAATTATTATTATGTCACACTGTTGTAAGTGAAATACGGTTTGCTGCTTCATTATTACTGGTCACGAGAATCAAGGGATTTCACTGAACATTACTTCTTTTTTATTCCTTAAACCAGATTTATGATTTTGTAAAAAATGTAAGAGAATCGCCAGAATACGAAAGTCTGTATATCGATACAAGAGATTAAAGTAATAAACACAAATATTTATTTAATAAGTAAATATTTTTTGACACGTACAAAAATATGAAAAATACTTCAAACTCTATTATTGATAGATGTTTCTTATCCAATCTTTCTTGAAAAATCCTCCATATATTTGAACATTAATGTGAATTTTTGTACATAACAGTTTATGCTTCATATTTATTGTAAATGAATTAGCAAATTACACAATTTACATTTTGAAATATTCAATTTTCATGAATACTTATATAATTAAAAATTGTTTTCTTTTCCTATTATTTATGTAACATTATAATCTTTGGAAATTCCTTGAATCACTATGATAATACAAAATATAATAATAATTTATTTTTAAAAATGTATTCAAATGCATGATACAATTAATATTTATGATACAAACCAATGGAAGTAATTTATTTCAGCTTTTTTTTTTTAGATCAGTTAGTTATCTTAAAGACAATTGAGTTTGTAACTAAAATAACCCATTATATATATACACTGAAAAATTAAGATTTTATTAGGTGAAGAGACACTATCATGATTTTCATACATGCATTTATTTAAAATAAGTTAACAAACTATCGATCCTTATGAGTTAAATTTATTCAAAAGAACCAACGTTTCAGCCAACTTGGGATTCGTCTCCATTATTAAGGCAATCGTTAATTAAATTTTTTTCAAAGTACTAGTATGGAAAAAATATGAATAAAATTTCTTTGACTAGTAAATAAATTGTTCTGTATGCGTCAAGAAATGAACAAAAATATTTTATAATAACTGTGGTATAGCAAATATAAATATACTTTTTACTTTAAGAAAGAAACAAAAGTATTCTTAAATTAATTTTTGGCTTAAGCATAGTAGAAGCGCTTAACATGTTAATTTATTACATTTTGCACATTTCAAATTATATTCCACAATATATCATAGCTTAATTATTTGTTGCCTCGATAAGAGATGGATCTTAAAATGTCCAAAACGATGAGATTTTAAATTGTGATTATGTCTATATTACATGTAATGAAAGCACTGTCTAAACTCCAGTTGGACTTTGCTCAACAACACTACTCAATAAATTAATATATTTTTAAAATCTTTTATTTTCTTAAGTTCAACAGCTCAACAAAATTAACAAAAAAACATTGTTTACTCGAACTGAAGAAACCATTGGGTGCTAAATTGACTTTAATTGAAAATCTTATTTAAAAGAAAGTACTTGTTGAAATCAAAATATCTTTTAGAATAGTATAAGTCGACTTTTTCAAGACTACTCGTCTTAACAGACTTATTTGTTTCTCTGTTTTTGCTTACCCTACCTCCCGCTGGATTTTCTTGGTAAATTGAATGTCCCTTTATATTATAATGTTTACTTTCATTGCAAACATATGCACCACTATATCATCCCTTGCTTGTATCTAGCATAAGCCTGTTTTATATGGAATCATGTTTCAAAGATATTAGTAGATTCTCTTTGATTTTTCATTCATAGAAACCTCATGAAACTGTTTATCAAAATGTTTTCCATATCAGCTTCTTTAGATTGTTGTGCCTTGAGGAAAGAATATTAAGCACTAAAGTTCTTTTTATGTAAAAATTTGAAAGATGAAATAATTTCTTTCTTTTTATGGATGATTACGCAAGTTGAAACTTTTTTCATGATTATTGTAAAAAGTTCTGTAAAGTATTAATTTTGAAAGAAATTTTTTAGAATATGCTTAAAAATTCATTTCCCAATTATTGATTACTCTGGTAAACAAAGTGCACTCCAAGTATGGTAATTAAACCAAAGATTTGATGTATCAGACCTCAGGTTTGCAAACACAGTTTTCACTACAAATATTTTATTTCACAATATTTGTACAGAATTGTTAAAGATAATGTATAAGCCAAATAAGCCTTTTCACGGCATAGCGCGTTTCTTACACATAAGAATTATACACGTAATTATTGTACACAATTTAACATTGGTCAAATTATATATAGATATATTTGGCCAATGCTAAATTGTGCACAATAATTACGTGTACAATTCTTATGTGTAAGAAACGCACTATGCCCTTTTCACGTCGTTTTAAGGATTTGATATACATTTTTTTATAATACTGAATATTTTCTGAAAAACTTTTTCACTGTAAATGCCAAAGATTTGAGACTGTAAAACTTACAATGTAAGAAAGTGTGAAATCTTATAATTTCTTATATATATCTATGACCGACTTGTAACCATTCTAAAAAAGGTCAATGTTTTAAAAGATTTTTTTTTATTGCATGGAGTCGCACAATTCGTATAGATATATATGTATGTCCAAATGACTGTGAAATTTACGAAGCATGTACAACTTTTTGTAAATAATGGTGCTATTTGTGCGATGCTATGAAATAGCTCATCATGATGATTAATTTTTATCTTACTCATTGACAGTGTATATTTGTATGAAGGAAACTGACTGACAGTTGTACTGGTTTGAGAAACTTTGTTAATAATAAAATGTAAAGATATTGCACGAAAATCAAAATAAAAGGTAATAAAGGGCCTGTCTACAAACTTGGTTGCTTGGAAAATTAATAAATCAGACAATTAATCCTTCAGTACACTTTCGATATTTAATTCAAGATTATGGTAATTATTTAGCAGATCATTAAGTTTCACTAGTTTTATTAAGTTCTTTTATTATATCATGAACGAGAAAAAGCTGTAATAAACGCTACTGCTTTTGTCTATGATTGGAACAACAGAATCCATACAAGACTTATAATCAGAGGTCATGTGGGTAGAGTCTTAAAAAGGCTTCAGCATTAAGAGTCGAAGCAGTTCTTTTAGAGTAAATCCATTGTAGACTATGTAGCCTTTATATATATATATATATATATATATATATATATATATATATATATATATATATATATATATATATATATATATATATATATATCTCTCATCTAAGCTTGCAAAAATCTGTAAAGATAGACTTAAAATCCTATATATTCTTGAACCCTAAACTTTAAGGATATAGAAATGCTCACTCATAAGTAGTTGCTATTATAATTTAAAATCTCTTTTACAAATTATCAAAAATTTTATAACTGAAAAAAGTATTTTTCAATTGGGCTTTTTTAATGTTAATAAATAAGTATTAGGAGTTTAAAACTTTTTATATTAAAGTAGGAATGAATAGTAATTGTTCTCATACTCTGATTTGAATTAAAATCTAGGTTTGTCTTATACATTTTCGTTATGGTTTAGATATTGAAAGAAACATTAAAAGTGGTCCAAGTGTCAAAATCACTCTTTGATCAATGATTTTATTGGACAAGTGGAGGAATTTGGTCTGAATGTTGTTAATTTCTTCGAAATGTTGCCCAAATGATTGAACTTGATAAGAAAACATTTGAATTGAAAAATAATTCTTGCACAACTGGTTTGAATGAATCCTTCTGTTGGTTAAATGCTAGGTGATTAAAAGTCGAATAAAAATAGAAAAGCCATCTTTCAGTATAGTCTATAGCCTTAAAGTTGTCCAAACACAAAAAGCTTCAGTCTTACAAACATCGTAAATGTATCTTCATATCACGCTCGAAATCGATCTATCACAGTTGCAGAATCAATCGCACCGTGTATCAGTTCATATAGGTCGTAAGAAAAAGGCGAAATAAGCAAAATAAAAAAAAATAGGTACTAAGCAAATAAGGGCTTTGGTGGATTGATGTTGGCGGGGCGCTCGCGCCTCCGTGTGCCGTTCGTGTTCGCAGGTGGAGAAACCCGTGACTGAGGGCCTGAGCCATCGCACCCGCGACCAGTGGGAGATCGACAGGTCGTCGCTCAAGTTCGTGCGCAAGCTCGGTCAGGGCCAGTTCGGCGAGGTCTGGGAGGGCCTCTGGAACAACACGACGCCCGTCGCCATCAAGACCCTCAAACCCGGCACCATGGACCCCAAGGACTTCCTCGCCGAGGCCCAGATCATGAAGAAGCTCCGGCACGCCAAGCTCATACAGCTTTATGCCGTCTGCACGATGGAGGAGCCCATTTACATCATTACCGAGCTCATGAGGAACGGAAGCTTGCTCGAGTTCTTGCAAGGTTACATTTCTCCTTTAATTAGCTTCCAACAACCGTGCCAATGGTCTCAAAAATATAGCTTTTTTCTATCTCTCGGCTAAGTTCTTTGCTCAGATCACGAGAACATTTATTTTTTGGGATATTCGAGATTATATTAAAAAAAAATTTTGATGGCTGATTTCTTGGGTATTACACGGTAATGTTTGACCAATGAACGCTCATTTTTTTCGTCTTCTGATCAAGAATTTAAATGAAAAAGAATTTTCAAGATTCATCAAATCGTTTTTGTTTTATAACATTTCTTCATTTTTTATATTTTCTTTTTCAAAAATTTTTTGATCGTATATTTCTTGAATATTACGCAGTAATGTTTGACCAAATAGAGTTCATTTTATGCATTTTTTTATAATGATTTGAAATCAAGAAAAATTTTTAATATTTATCGATTCATTTCGTTTCATAAATTTTTTCATTTTTATGATATTCGTTTTTTTTTAATAAATTTTTAATAGCTTTTTCTTGAGTATTATGCGGCAATTTTTGGCCATTCTAAGATCATTGTTTACGTTTTTTGATGATGATTTCAAATGAACAAGAATTTTTAAGATTTATCGATTCATTCTCTTTATATTTTTTATAGCACACTAACCTCAAAATGCCAACTTTATTGTCGATTTTGAGGTTGTTGTGCTATAAAATATCGTATGAGACTGTTGTGGGAGGTGTTTTTCTACCTTGCTCGATTTTCTCACTCGCTTCGCTCGTGCGAAAACCCTTGAGCAAGGTAGAAAACCATCTCCCACAACAGTGTCATAATATACTATTTCATTTTGATGATATTCATTTCTTTTCAAAAAAATTTAATAGCTTTTTTCTTGAGTATTATGCGGTAATTTTTGGCTATTCAAAGCTCTAGTTTTATTTTTATATAAAGATTTAAAATAAAAAAAAAATTATTGAAAAATTTTCTTAAATTTTTTTAAATAAATGTTGTATAATAGGTGTGCGTAAAAAAATTTTTTTTTAATACTCTTGTTTTTATCACAAAAATATGCTTTTACTCCAATAAGTTGTAAGAAAAACTTTTGTATTCAATAGTTTAAAAATAATAGAAGACTGTAGAGCATTTTTTAGTTAATCAATATATTTTTGATGTTCCAATACAATTTGTTAAGAATAAAATTTAATAGAGTTAAAATTTGAGTTCACAGTTAAAATTAATTTAAATAAACTATTTTAAATAATTTATTCGAATAATTACATAATGAGTCGATAGAAAAAATTGAATAATTGAACCAATAGTGAAAGAGGTTTTAATTTGGTTTTTGATTGCCATACATTCATATATTTTCAATCAGTATTTTTAATTTAACTTTAACCCTTTGAAGTACACATTTATTTTTATGTTCAATTGACATGCATCCTATGTATGTATATGTTTTTGGGCCGCTAATTACAATATTAAGGTCGAAATACAAACCTTGTTGTTTGTATTTGAATTTGAAATATTGTGTTTGAACAGGTGGCACCTTAAGATGGAATGTAGCATCCTTACTTTTCCAATAGGCCCTAATCCTCAAGATATAAGCCAGTTGACCTTCATTGTGCATTATCTTAGTAAAAAATGGCCGAAAATGTTAATAAAATTAGGCAGAAACAACTTTAATTTAAGTTTTGTTTCATAAAATAATATTGATCTGTTCCAAAGTTATTAACAATTAAAGATGGTGGTGTACTTGTTAACTTTAAATTATCCCTGCCATCTACCTCGAATAGCTTATACACCTAGAAATAGGCTCTAAATATAATTTTTATCAGTATAGAGTTTAAAATCGACTTTAACAGGTTCAGTACGGCTAATATATAAGCCGAACCTGCTCTTAAATCAATAATATGTTAATAACTAACATGGTAATTTGTTGCTTTATGTGTTTATAAACAAGTACCAATGGAAAGAGTTATAAAAAATAATTTAATTTGAAGTTAATAGGGAAGAATACGTATCTCCATACACATTACTTTCCCTGTAAGCATTAATTGTTTTTGTTGATGTAGTATCGTTCTTTTGTATTTCGTTTTCCAAATCTGTGAGAGTCTCATAGTAAGCAAAAAATTTAAGAAAGTATATTATATAATGACTGATTAGATTAGGTTCGACAGTGATTGTATATGCAGTGACTGTGCAAGTGTTAAAGAATATTAATGAAATATGGGTAAAATGGAGCTTGGTAGTAATCGAGGGAGGTAATTTCAGGAAAGGGCCGAGGCCTGAAGTTGCAGCAGCTGATCGACATGTCGGCGCAGATAGCCGCCGGTATGGCTTACCTCGAGTCGCAGAACTACATCCACAGGGATCTGGCAGCGCGCAACGTCCTCGTGTCGGACGGCACCGTCGTCAAGATCGCGGACTTCGGCCTGGCTAGGCTCATCAAGGAGGACGAGTACGAGGCGCGCATTGGTGCGCGCTTCCCCATCAAGTGGACCGCGCCCGAGGCCGCCAACTACAGCAAGTTCAGTATTAAGTCCGACGTCTGGTCCTTTGGCATTCTCCTCACCGAGCTCGTCACCTACGGCCGAATACCTTATCCTGGTCAGTATTCATTCTATCTATCTATCTTTCTTTCTTTCTTTCTTTCTTTCTTTCTTTCTTTCTTTCTTAATTTCTTTCTTTCTTTCTTTCTTTCTTTCTCTCTTTCTTTCTTTTTTTCTTTCTTAATTATTTCTCTTCGAGTCTCTTGCTCCTCTATAGTTGACGCAACTTAATGAAAATTGATTTCCAGGCATGACGAACGCGGAGGTGCTGCACCAGGTGGAGCACGGCTATCGCATGCCCTGCCCGCCGGGCTGTCCGCCGCCCCTCTACGACATCATGCTCGAGTGTTGGAACAAGGACCCGATGAAGAGGCCGACCTTCGAGACCCTCCAGTGGAAGCTAGAGGACTTCTTCACCATGGAGGGCTCCGAGTATAAGGAGGCCTCGGCTTACTGAGTAATAGCCGCTGCGAAATTTCGCAACATTGACCAGCGCATTATGTAACTGCTACTAAAATAATGATTCTCGCCCACACTCGCTGCCACTGCTGCAGACTAAACAGACACGCAGAGACGCAGAGACGAGTGGGTTGGCCGACAAAAATCGTGAATGGACTACATGCACACTTTTTCTACAATATGTGCCCAAACGACGAAAACGAACTAAACAGATATATAAGCGTCGACTTTGTTTTCAATCGATAACGCGAAGTTTGTGATATTTTTAAAAGAAAGACTACCATGGGCTCTAGATGTGTGGACCTAGTGATCATTGTGAAGTGTAGACGCGGTACCGTTTATTTTATTTTAAGGTTTTTTATTTTTATCGATCTAACTTTTATTATTATTTTTTTTTTCTCGTTTGTTTATTATCTCATTCTGGCTGCCATATACAAGATAATGAAAAAAAAACTGAAAAGTATCATCGAGTACCTCGCGATACTTTGCAATTGTTGGTACTTGGTAATTTTTAAAAAGTAAAGAAGCGACCTAGGTGTCTAATCGTCTTAGTATGCAATAATAAGTGCAGTTTTAAGGATAGCTTCGAACTGCCTTTCTATGGAATGGCAGGAGTTTGTGTATTACCCGGAAACCAGAAGAAAAATGACTGCAGATCTATATCACTTCAAATTTAATACATCAAAGTCAATTTTTTTGCTTGATCTTGGCATTTGGAAATATTGTATAGCATTGTAATCATTAATTCAGACCTAATTTATTTTTTTTATACTAAGAACTTGAAAACTAAAGTGCTAAGCATTTATTTTTAAGGAGAATTATTTCAATGACGTTTGAAAGATTTTAGTACGATGCATGTTCTATAATGTTTGAAATCAAAGGAAAAAGTTCATATTCTGTATTTGTAAATTTGATAGTTAAATTTGTACAGTACTTTCACTTTTGGTTTTTTGTTGTCTTTCCGGAATAACGAAATTGCTGTGCGCGAATTCTTCATAGAGATTGTACATTTGTTTAAAACTCGACAGCAGCAAAGAAGCAAAACGTAATTGCCAAGTTTATTTGGCTTAATTAATTCTTTATTCAATCCCAGCAAGCGCATCTGCAATTGTTTATGTGTAATCATTATAATGTGTGTGTGTGTGGTGTTGCACACTTGAAAACCGGTTACTATACCTGTTTGCTGGGTTAGTTACGTGCTTTTTCACTTGTCGTATGTTAAGGGTGCGGCCTACATAAATTTATACTGTATAGACAAGCATAAAAAAAGAAAGATGCTTCAGACGAACTGAACATTATGAAGTGTTTTTACTTTTCGGATTTCATTTTCTTTTATCAACTGCTTTGTAAATTTCCAAAACGCGATTGTATAAGATTCTCATCGATCACAGGTATATACATATACATATGTATATACACATATACACATATATGTATATGTATATACCTGTGATCGATGAGAATCTTATACAATCGCGTTTTGGAAATTTACAAAGCAGTTGATAAAAGAAAATGAAATCCGAAAAGTAAAAACACTTTATAATGTTCAGTTCGTCTGAAGCATTTTTCTTTTTTTATGCTTGTCTATACACACTAATAAATTGTTTTAACGATTCTTAATCGTTTTTCTTAAATACCGTGCAAATATGTGTAATGGCGAATGCGTTTTAATGGTGTATGCGAATTTTTCGCTTTATTCAAGTGAAACAAACTGTGAACGGTCCGTCCAAAACAACAAAACGACGAAGACTGTAATAATAAATGTTACACCGAGAACTTTGGAATTTTTTCTTTGGATATTTCAAGTAGGCTTAAATCGCCACCCCTTAAAAACGAGACTTTATCATTGTATTTATAATCTCGAACATCTAAACGGAAAGTGATTGTAAGGAAAAAATAGTCATTAACGGTGTTAATCGAAAAGTCCTTCTAAGGGCCTTCATTTTAATCACGAATAGATAATGGCGTATGGATGAAAGCTGGTGTTAGCTTGCTGTATGATTGTAAAGAATATTTACCCGTTATAATTTTTATTTTACATTATCTTGGAATTCCGCAGAATTATAATGCATTTTTTATTTAAGACTCGCTTTTCTTTTGTTAGTGTTAAAATATTGTGTAAGAAAAAAAAACTTGAAAAAAAAACATCGCATTTTTATATACTTTATATTTCTAATTTTATCATTGTAATTTATGATCATAAAAGTATTTGATGCTACGTTTAACGTGAATTGGAGTCGAAAGAAATTATAAAAGTAATTCCTAATTTATTTGTTAGAATTTATTTTATAAAAGCCAAAATTATGTCTTGATATTTTACGGAACTGAATGAGATTATAAAAAAAAAATGAAAAAACTACAAGTTGGGAGATTAAAAAAAAGAAACTTAACAACATTCTCTACTAAATGTAAACTAGACCCTTTCGTATTTTTCTCCTTGTTTCATGAAAGAAGAATCAAGAAGGATAAATTGAAGGCTTACGCAAATGAGATGAGGCGCTTGTAGGTTTCAGGGACCATCCTGTTGCGAGTGTCTGGTTTAATCAGAGCAAGATGAAACGTCAATTTGCTGATCAATGTCATAGAAATTGTAATTTTAATTTCAATCGTAAAATAGATTACTGTTTTATTATGTACCTCTGTTGTTATTTAAATGCCTAATGAACTTTATCGGATCAATGAACTATTGTAACCCGCGAGTAGACGTACTATTCGGTCCTACGCGAACGCGCGCGTGGGCGCCTCGCACCAATTTCAAGTAAATGGTGTTAGCAAGGATTATTAACAGGTTGAGGGCGGCATAACGTATATATATGTCATGAATTGACAAAAATTTTTGTTTGCATCTTGTCTTTCTGTAAACGTAAAAATTAATTAAACTATTTATGCAGCCCGTTATTGTATTCATTAAGCTCTTAGAAAGAGGTAAAAACATTGACTGTTATCGAATGTTTAAAATTTTAATAAATTTTGTAGATAATTGAAAAAATCAGCTTATACGTTAGCCGCCCTCGACCTGTTAACAGTTCTAAAATACTAAATCCGTTTACGGTAATTTGTTTATCATTAACAAACATTTGTTTAATGTTTTTTCAACTTTGTTAATAGTTTATTTATAACATTTCTGAAGAATAAATAAAAGTCACGATATAAAAGAAAAGTTTTTTCGCTGAGAAAAAGCCGTTTGAAAATAGTGTGGTGTCTCAAAGATCCCAGACAGCATCAGTATTAAAAGAGAGTTTGAAAAGAGTACATTAAATTTTGAATTTTATAAGAATTCATACAGAGTTCTTGAATGTCACATGATTTAGATATTCTAAGTGAATTATTTATGAATTGTTTATGATTATACTTAATGAATCCTTTACTAAGCTCAAAATGAACTCTTTTAGAACTCTTAATATAAACACTTTAATATCTTATTATAAATTCTTTTAGGCAGGTATTCATGATTTTTTTAGAATACTGAAAAACCTTTCTATGAACTCAAAAAAAATAATGTCAGATAATTTTCTATATATCGTAAAAAAGTTTTAACACTCGATATATCCTTTACGTATTCTTAATGAATTGGTAATAAAGGCTTTTATTAAATTTTTTTGAGCTGATTTCTAACATTAAAAGAATTCTTAACGAACAATGATATGAACTCTTCATGATGTGACATTCGATACTTCTTGTGAATTATATTATAATTCTTTCAGATTAACAAAAGAAATTTCGGCTTTCAAAAATAATTCATTTTGAATTTATTTTGCTGTCTGGGATATTACGCGCGTGCTGGCGGGTTACTTCTGAAATATAAGAATTATTGATTTATTGTTTTATATACGGGACGAGCCCTTTTACATTTTTTGGTGCATATTTTTAATTTTTGCATATTTTTAGGAATATGTTATATCCTACGCCTGTTCTATACGAACAGACCAACTTTTCCACGTTAAAAAAGCGCGAATAGGTCTCCCTTTTTAAATTATATTAAATAATGGTTAACGACGCCTATTTTAAGTACGAATAAAAGCTATTAAATAAATACTTAAATAAAAAGACCGTTGATTTCATAAGATTCAAAAAACCGAGAAAACAAAACAAACACTATATTTGTAAACAATTCGGAGTAAACGAGTATCGCGAGACAAACCCGACTTGAATTCCGAGAAAACAAAACAAACACAATATTTGTAAACTATTCGTAAAATCGAACCAGCTAGGTAACAGATTTGTTCCAGGAAATCCTCGCCAGAGACGAAGGGCCGACCGCTTCAACACACGCGCCTGCGCAGAAACTACATACAAGGAGAAAGGGAAACAAAACCCCTTTGACCACGCCCACTTCCACGGAATTTGGGCATAATAAACAGAAAATTCCCTGAAGACCAAATTACTAGGAACCAACTACAAACACGCCGCCTCTCAGATTCGGATATAAAAAGGGCATCGCACCTGGCCCGGGAGCTCAGTCCAACTCCACATTAACTTCACGATGGTTCTACTCTGATATTTATAAGTCATTTATTAATTGTCAAACAGAAAATCTTCTAAGTTTATATTAAATTAAAACTTTAAAATTATTCAAAGTCTATTTATTTCGAATTCCCACTCAAGGCGCACTTCAGTGCCTTGTAGACAAAACGAACTTACTCGCTTTGATTCGATTAATCTCGAATCGAAAGGTTGGATTTAACAGATACCATCCCCAGCGGGGTGTGACCAGCGTTGGGCTCATTTGGATATCAGATGACAGAATCCCTAGGCTCTAGTGACAAAATTTGCGGATGTTCTCAAACTCATTCCGAGTCGGATGGGTTTGAGAACACCCTACGGCATTTCGCACCAATGATCTGAACTTAGCTGACCACGATGTAAAATTTTGTCACTAGGGTGACGTCGCGAAATTCCCCATTTACGTATTTTAACCGAGAATATGTTATTATCGCGAACGTGACACGCGGGTATGTTAAATTGTCAAGCGAGCATTAAAATGCTCTCTCGACACGCGGAAAAGTATAAGAAATAAAAAAGTTGTTTAAGTCTAAATAAGATACGTACGTATTTGGCCGGGAAGGAGAAAAAAAATAAGATACGTAGGATAACCTTCTAAGATCTTATGTATATCCTACTATTTGAAGTTACAGGGTAAAAGAATGTAAGAGTACAAGAATAAAAGAGTGTCGCCATCGCACCATTTTGCAGAGCTTATATTTACTTTATATACAAATATGTACAAGAGGCCGTGTGGGCCGTGAAATAAGCTAAGTGATGCTTGAAAGGCGCCAGAGCTGTGGCGCGCAATCGAGCTGATGCACGCAGATACGTGCGTGCAGCTCGTGAGGCTCCGTAGCCGGATGTGGGTAGAAGCAGCGAGTCAGTCAAGGCTAGTAAGGCGCTCGCGGCTCGAGCCGCTGCTTGCGCCGACTGTGCTGCCGTTCGGCTGTAGGCAGGAGCGTGCGCACTGCGTGAGGCGGCACTCCGAGGGTGCCACACTCTGACTGACTGCTGGTGAGCTCTTGATGATGCTGCTCAGCTATCCTCTCCGTGAGGATGGTAGCGTTGTGGGTGCAGAAGAGAAGAAGGGGAATGAGTGTATCCACCCCTGATTCTTGTTAGCGAATGGAAGTGAGTTTCCACGAGCTTTTCCCCGCGTCGCTGACCAATCAGCGAAAGGCTGCAAGGCGCGTACTGGCGTGGGAGAGAGTTAGAGTGAGGTCCTTTCCTTCCTCCGAAAACGCCACGCTGTAAGCATGCGTATGAGAGTGTAACGCGGCTCTCGCCTTTTCCCGGTGCAGAAAACAAGCTCATTGTTTCAGCTTGTTCGTTTCCAGGAACCCTTAAAATGCGTCTCGAGTGAAAGGGGAGCCGGGCACATACGCAGTTTTTGCTCGGTTCTTCGAGTTTCTTCGCTGAGCACATTATTTATTGTTCTTCTCGGGTTTTCCGCTCGCAGAGAAAAACAATCATAAATAATACTTTATTAGGTGTTCGCTTCAAATTTTACAATCGTTTTTTCGAATGACCATTAAAATAATTTATACGCTTGTTTGCTACGTTTTAGGCACGTACAGAATATATTAAAATGTATAACTGTTTTCGGGGAAGACTACCTGAACGAGAGAGAACGAATATAACGTTTATTTGTATTTTGATATTAGCGCGTAATAAGTATGAATTCGCAAAACGCGGAATGGAAGTCGCCTGACTTCACAGGGGATTAAATCCGTCTAACAAAGACTCGGGTAATAATGGATTTCAGACAGGTTCATGAATTATCATAAATCCTCATGAATGTTCATGACCATGCGAGATTACGCTCAAAATCTTTTGGATTTCGACATGTTTGTACATGGTCATGCATTATTATGCCCGAAACTTAATCAGGGATGCATACGCATAATCATAGACATTTATGCGTGTTTATGAAATTTCATGAATAATTAAGCACGCTCGTGCATAATTGTTCATAATTTTGTATAACCATGAATGTTTATGTTTTCTGAATCAGTAATTTGAAATTTTGTAAGAACGCATGTACATAAATGATCATGCTGTGTCATACGTGTCTACGCGTATGTAGGCACTTTCATCCCCATTCACACACTTTTATGCATAATACATGCGAGTTCAAGAATTCATTAAAAAAGGTTGATAATTCAGTTGGGTTTTTCACATCAACATGCATGGAAATATACGTTCTGATGTATTTTTATTAGCTTATGTTCAATTAAATATTTAAATTATATTTAAGTATTCGCGCTACTATATGTAGTATCTATTTTGATTAGTGTAGTTATCGCGTGTTACGTAATGAACGAGTAGCGTCTCTGCAGGTACCTCCGGTACGCGTGGTTTGGTCTCTATCACTTGTATTTCCGCCGTGCTCGCAGCAAGTAGTGCTCTCGCCCTCTCTTATTAATTGTTGTACCAATTAGTTATAATAAAGCAAGAATTGTTTAGTACATTGCTCCTATTCTTTGCCCTAAACGGTTTTCGCATTGTTTTTCTGCAGGGATTCCTGCTAGAATTTTTCTAAAATTGGAAATTGTTTATATCCTACAATCTAAAATTGTTGAAAACAATGAAATAATTGAAAAATGTGTTACCATCCAAATTATAATACCAAAACTCAGGAATTAAGCTTCTTAAATCCAAAATTAAAAATAATTTGTTTGTTTAACAATTTGATAAATAGACGTTAAGTAGCTTAATACCTGAGTTTATCATCTGTATGATAATACCTAATATAGGCACATTTTTCAATTATTTTATTGTTTTTAACAATTTTAGATAATAGGATATAAACAATTTCCCATTCTAGAAAAATTCCTGCAGGAATTCGTGCAGAATAACAGTACAAAAACCATGCAAGAAATCCTGCAGGGAATGCTTCAGATCTCTTGCAGAGTTTACTGCAGAATTACCTACAGGAATTACACCAGAATTTACTGCAGATTGTTTTCATTTTTTTCATTTTCTGAGAGACCGGCTAACACCAAGTTTTTTTAAGAGAAGGCTGTATTTGCTGTCCCTGTCTAATTATCACAGTTTTGCTATTTACTCAAAAAATAGTTTGTTAATTAAAAAACTAAGAGTTGACCCCAATTCGTCTTAAAATAAGCAATATTTTGAAACCTCAAAAAGTACCTAACATTATTTCTTTTATGAGAAAACTTCGGAACGCAAACCCTAACCTCAATTTTCGCGCTCCGAGATACGGCATCGTCTTAACGTATTTTGACCCGCTGAATCCGAATTTTTTCGTGTTGAAACCTGATAGTGGTGCCTTTAATTGTTAATTAACAATTTTTAGTAACAATTTAAAAAATCGACCTTTTCAGTATGGACATTTTTTTATTAGGGATTTATTTCCACGCGTTTTGAGAAACGCGCGCACGGGCAGTGCTGCACGCGGCGGCCCGCCGGCGCCTTGACGCTGGCCGCGACCCTCAAAACGCGTGGAAATAAAAGGTTTAATATTCAACTAATAGGACCCACGTGAAAAGTCCCACATGGTTACCACATGGAAATCATATGGATTCCACATGATTTCCACATGGTTCCCATATTGTATCTTATGGGAACCACGTAGGAACCACGTGGGCTTTTGGAAAGATTTCCCAGTGATTCCCAAGATTCCCCTACTACATATAAGTTAAAAATAATTGTTAATATACAACGAGCTTGATAGCTCACTTGGCTATAATCAGAGATGAGCTAATTCAGTATTTAATTGAAGGCATCGATTCTAAAACGTCCTTAGCGCTCGGCCCGGCTGCCGTTATATCAAAATTGACGTCATGGTGACCAAAATTTGCAATTTTACGGAAATGAATTTAAAAAAATAGTATCGTGCAGAGGATCAAAAATGGCAACGTTTTATATATATACTTTATTTGTACAATGTTTAGTATTTGAAAAAAAAAAATAAAAACGGCAAAATTTTAAATCTTATTTGAACCACGTTTTTTAAACTTAGCTCGCTGCAGCTCCGACAAATATGAACGGATCTTGCTTATTTTTTGCATAGACTCGTAAAATAGTCTAGCGCTGCTAATAAACTCATAGATAGTTAAATATTAAATATTTTTCATTCAACAATTTAATTGCAAACCAGTGAGCTACCTTTTATATGGTTAAGTATGTTCAACGAAAAAAAGTATCGAGGGAAGTTTAAGACTAAACTAACTTTCAACGAGACATTTGTTTGTTAACATTTGAAGAAGTTTCTCAGAAAATTTCAGATGAATTGGATGAAAAGTGGCAAAGATAGAGCGATTTTGCCAAACTTGCACGATGCGCGCGAACATTAGCGGGTCTGCGCGATACATGACGCTCAGTGTATGTCAGTCATAGAATAAGAAATAATTTAAGAAACATGATAAAAGTTATCCTGAAATAAACAAAACAAAGTCGAACTCGTTTCGCATTGAAATCACACTGATTTTCTTGTTCGTTTACAAGCTGCATTTATTCACAAATTTGTTAATTTCTTTAATCTTTTTAAAAAACGTTTTACTTGCTAAATAAATTATAAGCATAATGTCGATCAATATAGGACGTAAAAGAATTAGAAATGAGCATGCATGGAAAAAAACTATTAATAAAAGTTGTAAAAATAAGGTAAGTAAAATATCGTAAGACGTGTTATAAAAAAGAATTTCTGTTGCAAATATGATTGAATGACATGTATATAAAACTCGAAATTAATTAAAACGAAGAACTCTCTAAATTTTTATGCTGTTGTGAAATATTATGTAAATAAACAATTTGAGGTTAATTATTTTAATTACTTATGCATTGCATGCGTTAATCAACTTCCACACCCGTGTCAAGATGCACTATTTTCAAATCATTTAAAATGAAGTTGTAATCAATTTTGTAAAATAAATTTTTTCATTAATACGTATATATAAAATGATGATTTCCAAACGTCTTTTATATAGAGATTATAATATGAATCAGTTAGTGGAAAGAAAGTGCTTGAAAAGACGTTCACAGAAATCAAAAATTGTTGTCCTAAAAAGCGTTTTTTAAAAGTAGATCGTGAATGGCAAAAAAGTATGTTTCATAAATTTTGGCGCAGTGGAGATTTTCAAGTACAGAATACAATATTAGAAAATATGATTGTAAGAAAAGAATCGACACAAGAATTAAAACGTTTACAGTGGCAATTTCATTGTTACTACAAAAGCACTAGTATCGATATTTGTCGAAAGTTTGTTTGCAGTATTTTCCAAATTGGAGAACGAAGAATAAAAACGGCTCAAGAAAAAATAGTAAGTGGCAAAACGATGTCTGATAATAGAGGAAAACAAGATAATCACAAGGTAAAGCTAACCGAAAATGTCAAAACTTTAATTCTGGAACATTGTAAAAGCCTTCCGCATTCTGAGTCACATTATACTAGAGAAGCTCAAAGCTTTACTATTTTCTTGATACATCGTTAACATTACATTCACTCAATTTTTCCTTTTTGGATTTTTATGCAGCTGTAGCAGGGAGTGAAGCTATTCCTATTGATAAAACAACATATTTTAATTATTTTAATCATTTTGTGAATTTCTCTATTGGTCTGCCACGTACTGATGTATGTGATCTTTGTTTTACTTATGAAACTAACAAAGGACGAGGAAATGAGTATTTTGAACATATCGTGCAAGTTGAAAAGTATAAAAACTTAAAAAATTCAATATTGTCCACTGTAAATGTACTAAAATGTGAATTTGACTTTGGTCAAAACTTGCCATTGCCAAAACTACCAGTTAATTCTCAATTTTTTCGTCGTTTAGTTTGGATGTATTTGTTTAATGTACACATTTTCGATAGTGATCGAAGTTACATGTTCCATTTCCTTGAAGGGATTTTAAAAAAGGGCGCCAACAGCGTATGTAATATGGTTGAGTATGCGATAAGGAATTTTCTGATGCTGCAGGAGGTCAAAAACGAAATTACATTAATTTGAAATTCTTTTCATTTTTATCTTACAAATTGCAATTAGAAATCCAACATTTATTTCCTGTTAGAGGGCATTCCTACTGCCAGTGTGACCGAAATTCCGTTTTTTATGGTAGGAAGAAAAAGAAGCAAGAAAGAATTGAAACAGAAAATGATTATGTGCAACTAATAAAAAATTCTAGAAATCCTCCATTCGAAATGGTTGCTATTTCACAGTGCGAAGTAAAAGATTATGAAAAACTGTTTGTGAAAGACGAAGACTTGCAGAAAAATGTAATTAAAATAAGCAAAGTTGTTAGAATTGTATATTTTCCTAACGGACAAATTGATTTGTATTACGATTATGATGGCAATCCAATTACAATTAAACTAAGAAACAGCAGTGAAGTAGATTTGTCGAAAGTATCATTAGCTAAAAAGGTAAGAATAACGAAAGAAAAAGAAAAGGATTTTAAACATTTATTGGAATTTTGTACTACTAATGGGCAACATTTTGGTGAAAAATTTTTAAAAACAACTTCTATTAAAACTGTTGTCAGTAAAACAAAGAATGTGAAAGAAGAACATGGTAACAAAAAAGGTCGAAAAACGGAAGTTGTCTCAACAAAAAGAAGAAAAGTAAGCGACGAACAAAAGTAAAAATTAGAATTAAAAATTAATAAAAAAGAAAAGAAAACAAAAACAATAAAAGGAAAAAAAAGTAATATGTTTTTGAAACGCGTTGTATGTATTGCGACTAAATTGTAAATAAATCTTAATGTAGAAATATAAATAAATATAAGTATTAGTTATTTGAAGTTTCTAATTTACTGAACAATGTCAAAAATCTGTGAAAATTATATGTTTCCCAGAAATTTATATTTTTAAAGATTGTAATTTACTATTCAATTCATTTACGCTGCAATATTCTTTTTAATGTGTGTGAATTTCATTTGAACGCTTTATTATAACCATTTATTATCTAGTGTATATAACATTTAGAATTAACAATAATTTCTAAAACTTTCGGACAAAGATTTAAAAATTCTACAACTTTATGAATAACTGCCGTTTGATTTTGCCTTTGCTTTGTTTATTTAATTTCTTATTGTTTCATCAGATACTTATTTTTCTGAACTTCTACACTATAAATCGACAGTATTAAATAGTATGATTTGATTAAGTATGTATTTTTAAAAAAAAAGGACAGCAAATCTTCAAGTAAACGGCATTATATGACTGACATACGCTGCGAGCGTCATGTATCGCGCAGACCCGCTAAAGTTCGCGCGGAGCGTGCAAGTTTGGCAAAATCGCTCTATCTTTGCCACTTTTCATCCAATTGATCTGTAATTTTCTGAGAAACTTCTTCAAATATTAACAAACAAATGTCTCGTTGAAAGTTCACTGAGTCTTAAACTTCCCTCGATACTTTTTTTCGTTGAATATACTTAACCATATAAAAGGTAACTCACTGGTTTGCAATTAAATTGTTGAAAGAAAAATATATAATATTTAACTATCTATGAGTTTATCAGCAGCGCTAGACTATTTTACGAGATTATTCAAAAAATGAGCAAGATCCGTTCATATTTGTCGGAGCTGCAGCGAGCTAAGTTTAAAAAACGTGGTGCAAATAAGATTTAAAATTTTGCCGTTTTTATTTTTTTTTTCAAATACTAAACATTGTACAAACAAAGTATATATATAAAATGTTGCCATTTTTTACCCTCTATACGAAGCTATTTTTAAAAATTCATTTCCGCAAATTTAAAAATTGGTCACCATGACGTCAATTTGTATATAGCGGCAACGCGAGCCGAGCGCTAAGGACGTTTTAGAATCGATGCCTTCAATTCATCAAAATACCTTTTCAAATACTTGTATTTTAAACTGAATTCAAATACTTGTATTTTAAACTGAATTCAAATACTTGTATTTTAAACTGAATTCAAATACTTGTATTTTAAACTGAATTCAAATACTTGTATTTTAAACTGAATTCAAATACTTGTATTTTAAACTGAATTCAAATACTTGTATTTTAAACTGAATTCAAATACTTGTATTTTAAACTGAATTCAAATACTTGTATTTTAAACTGAATTCAAATACTTGTATTTTAAACTGAATTCAAATACTTGTATTTTAAACTGAATTCAAATACTTGTATTTTAAACTGAATTCAAATACTTGTATTTTAAACTGAATTCAAATACTTGTATTTTAAACTGAATTCAAATACTTGTATTTTAAACTGAATTCAAATACTTGTATTTTAAACTGAATTCAAATACTTGTATTTTAAACTGAATTCAACTACTTGTATTTTAAACTGAATTCAAATACTTGTATTTTAAACTGAATTCAACTACTTGTATTTTAAACTGAATTCAAATACTTGTATTTTAAACTGAATTCAAATACTTGTATTTTAAACTGAATTCAACTACTTGTATTTTCAAAACACTTTTCTGAAATACAAGTATTTTCAAATACCTGTCGTTTCAAATACTTATATTTACAAAATTCAAAAATTCTATACACTTTAAGAAAGTATTTGAAAACGTAGGATGTATAAAATACAAAGTTTAAAAATTGTATTATACATCACAGTAAATTTACACACAGTAGGATGTATATAATACAAAGTTTAAAAATTGTATTATACATCACAGTAAATTTAAGATATTTTTCTACTTTATAAGATTGCTGGTGTCAAACCCTAAAATTAATTTTAACTAGACACAGTAAAATGAGCAGCTTTTCGAGTAGTATAAATACATTTTTACACGTTACGTCATCAATCATATATAACAGTTACCATACTAGTTTTACCCCCAGCATTTTTAAAACTATAAAATCATTATTAATGTTTATTTATTGTTGTTTTTATCTCCATTATTACGCAACGTGAAAAAAGCCTAAAAAAGGATTTTCTTTTGAAATACATTTGTAGTAAATGATGATATTTTCGAGGACTTTGAAAGATAACTGAAGTTTTACAAGTAGTGTACTGAGGTTTTACCAGTTTTACAGGACAATTCCTATTTGAATTAATCCCTTTAAACTTAAAAAAAATAAAAAGTAGATAAACGAAAAGACAAATAAGAAATAGTCCAAAGAGATTATTTAACTTGGCCCTTTAGTGATTTTTTTACCAGAGGTTCGGAGCGCTCATGAAAAGAGTCCTTATGACTCTTTCAGGGAGTTTTTCTATTTTCTGTAAGAGCGCTCTAATAAAACAGCGATTTCTCAAAACTCTCACTAACAGCATTCTCTGAAAAGATGATTTTGAATAGCCCCTTAAAAGAGCGATTCTCTCAAGAGTTTTTGATGAATAACAATTAAAAAGAGCGTGCTTAAGAAGGTTCGAGCGCCAAAATAAAAATGAAGGCAAAGAGCAAAAAGAAGATTGTACTTGTTAACAAAAATGTCGACTAGACACTGCTAAAATTTTAAGTCATTTAAGAAGCTCATTAACGAGAAAATAATTTTTGAAATTTTTTTTATTCGGTTTATATGAATATATGAATTTTCTGTTAACTAGCATATTTTTTCGAAATAATGCTTAAACTGCTTGAAATTTTTACAGCAACTTTAGAGTTTTTTTCATAAAAATTCTTTATTTTGCGCATAAAAATACATCTTTTCTTTATACTACCGAATCTGTACGAAAATCTTCTTAAATTATTTGAAATTTTTACTGTAAACTTAAAAAAAAATTTTAAATTTTCAAATTTTTCTCTCTATTTTTAGAAAAATTGTATTTTTTTTGTTAATAATAAGTCAAAAAATTACTATTTTTTTATAAATATGTTTGCAGTACTGAAGTACAACATATAATGATTATATTAAAGATTATGCATTAATCAGCTACGTATTTATCAAAATGTTATTTTTTATCAGACCATGACGCTCGAACCTGCATTTAACGTGAACAACGCCCGAAACCATATAGTTGTGACCTGTATTGGTGTTAGTAAATCATGGTTTCTACTTCATTTTCTTAAATGATAAATTAAAATAATGATAAATTAAAATAATAATAATTTTACTTTTCATGTATACTCAGTAACGTATGATCAATTATTTAAGTGCCTTTTCAGCTTAGAAAGTAAAAACTTAGGCGGGCAAACGAACAAAATAGATTTTAAGACGTTACTACTACGGTTCACGTTAAAGAGTTAATATGCAGGATCGCATACAAAATTGCATGCACATAAGCATGCTTGTTCGCGTACAGGATCGTATGCAGGATCGTATGCAGAATCGCATGCAGGGTCGGATGCAGGATCGCATGTAGAAGCGCATGCAGGTTCAAATGCTGGATCACATACAGGATTACATGCAGATCCCGCGAATTTCCTGCATGTTTCCGTATAGCTGGATATGTAGACCTGCGTACACGTTACTATGCAGGTCACTATGCAGCCTAACATGCAAGTATGTCTATAGATTTATATGCAGGTGTACATGCATTCGTACACATACTTACATGCATATTCATATTTACGATCACATGCAGGTTCACATGGAGGTTTTTTTCCTAAGGACTGGGGCAGGTATATACTGTATCAGGAACGACAAGGGCAAGACCGTGCCTTTGGCTCAATACACCACCGTATTCCAAACCGAGTTGATAGTAATAAGTAATAAGTAATAAGATGTGGCACAAAGATGGCTGCGGAAACCGTCTCGAACGAACGGGTTTATATCTGCTCGGACCGTAAGAGTGCTATACAAGCACTCAACAGCTTTACGACAAAATCTAGATTAGTGTGGGAATGCTATGTAGCCCTCAATAATCTGACTAGCACCACCAAGGTCACAGTGCTATGGATCCCTGGACACAGAGGTATAAAGGGAAACCTGATATCGGACAACCTGGCTAAAATTGGAGCTCATGAAAGCTTCATTGGCCCAGAGCCGGCTGCAGGCATCTGCACCAGCCTCGTATAAAATGAAATTACAAGGTGGGTAGCAAGAGTGCATCAGTGGGCGTGCGAAAACGAGGAACGATGCAGGCAGACGAAAGCCTTCATTTCTCCCGAAACAGTAAAAGACTGGACGAGAGTCATCCTAGGTCTCGGTAAGAGGCCAGGACTATTGTGGAAACACTCACGGGCCACGATAACCTGCACACACATAGACACAAGATAGGTCTGACAGATAGCCCTGATTGTCGATATTGCTGTCAAGAAGATGAGTCCTCAGAACACCTTCTACGCAGCTGTCCAGCACTCTTTGAAAGTAGGCGCCGTTTCTTGGGAGCCTACATTCTGAAAGCGGAAGATATGAAGGCCAGATTCGCCCCGGGATATTTTCTTTCAGGAAGGCGGTTATTATAGTAGTCAGTAACTGACCCATAAAGGAGGGACGCCAAGGGAAACCATGTGTCTGGAGGATTCAAAGAGCTCCAACTCAAATTAATAATAATAATAATAATAATTGTTTTTTCTTTTTTTTCTTTTCGAGGATATGTAGGAAATGCCACCTAAGGTACACCTGACTGGACCCGCACAGTCAGATAGTGTGGGGCTGGTTGGGGATGCATCCGCCGTATGTATAATATAGGACGAAAAATAAAATAAACAAAAACGCGGAAAAACTACACAGTCGTTGCATTGCAAACGGACCCACTAAAACCTACCACCCTTTCCTCTTCTGGCGGAACCCACCCTGGTACCGTTTATCACATTACCTCAGGGTGGCGTCATTCTAGTATCGTCTCAACAACCGCTGCTGTCTTGAACTGAACCAACTTAAAAAAGTTATAATTTTAAATCCGCCGAGGCGACGTCAGATATAACCCTTTTAATTAATACGCGTATTCGAACAGGCGCATTCATCTCCGTACGGAAAGGAGAAGTATCCCTGTTCCTCCCCGCGATAGTCATAAAATGAGGGAAAACGAGCGTCTCCCGGTTAAGAAAACGTCCCATCTTCTCCCTCCACGTCCATTTCCATGGAGTCGTCCGACGTCCCTGGGTTATGTTGGGGTGTCGGAGCGTCTCCGAGCGCTTCATTCATACCATCGTCGGTTGCCCTATCTAGGTACCGTTTTGTTTGCCGTAGTACCGTCTCGGCGAATTTTGCCGTGACGGCCCACTTATTCTCGACGGACAGCATTTCGCCCACGATGTTCTCAAGCGTTAATTGTCCGACCGAGCCGAGAAGAGCAGATCTTTCTTCGTTCCACTTTTCGCAGACAAAAAATGTATGAAACGCATCTTCACATTCAGCGGATCAGAAGATGCAACTCGGGCTCTGAACCTTCCCCATACGATTGAGGCATGTGCAGAAGTACCCATGGTCACTCAGGAATTTTGTCAGGTAGTAATTTACCTCCTCATGGTCTCTGCTAATCCAAGGGGCCAGATGGTCTATCAGCCTTGTTGTCCATTTACCCTTGGATGTGGTTGCCCAGAATCGTTGCCACGTTTCCATGGTGCGTTCCCGTTCCTCTCTACGAACTGTTGTTCTGTCCTCTCCTGTTTTCTTCCGCTCGTAGATTCGCTTGCGCTCCGTCGCGTGTAGATCGATTGGGATGATTTCCGCAATAACGAGCACTGCGGGTCCCGAGACCGTGCTATAGGCGCTGGTGACTCTGAGAGCTCCTCTACGATGAACGGAAGTAAGTCGAATTCGGTATGAGTCCTTCTCCATTGCATCGGCTCATATTTCAGAACCGTACAATAAGATGGATGTAATGACTGATATGAGGAGTCGACACCTGCTCGCTTTTGGCCCACTCATGTTTTCCATCAGATGGCACAACTGTTCCGTCTTTTTCGACGCTTTATCCGCTGCATACAATAGTTTGAGTCCCAGATACATAGCCTCCCTCTCTGTCGAAACCTCCGCATCTCCCACATACATGGGGAAGATGGTCTTAATCCGTTTGCCAGTGAAGAGCACGATCTTTGTTTTAGTGGCTGCCAAGTCGGGACCGTGTTACCCCATCCAGCGCGAGATCCTGCGCATCTCCTGGTTCAGCAGACATTGTGCTTTTTCAAAGTCCTGCGCAATGATGACTAAAGCGACATCATCAACGTAGGCTATCATGTATACCCCTTCCGGTAGCCCGAGTCGTAACAGGGCATCGTACAGGATGTTCCAAAAATCAGGGCCAATGATTGACCCCTGTGCCACGCCGGCGCTGAGATATTTCTCGCGTTGGCCTTCTTCTGTTTCGTAGCGGAGGATAGGTCCTTTAGGTAGTCCCTTATCACCCGCATGAGGTACTCTGGGACTCTGAACTCGTGCAACACGTCCAAAATGTCTGGCCACCTGGCTGAGTTGAAGGCGTTCTTAATGTCTAGCGTAACGAGTAGCGTGATGTTCCTGGAAAAATGATTTCCGGTTCATGATCTCCTTCCTAACCGAACTACCTCTCGAATAGCGTCCACTGGGGATCGCCATTTCCTGAAGCCGTACTGGTTGTCAGCTAAATCACCGGCAGCCTGCGCAGCTCACTGCAGCTGTGGTTTGAGCAGCCTCTCATAGAGCTTCTCGGCGTGGTCCAACATGCACAGTGGCCTGTTAGAGGACGGAAGCCGGGGATTACCTCCCTTGCCTTTATGCACGAAATGCGCAACCTTCCAGGGAGTGCCAAAGATACCCACCTTAAGGCACGCGTTGTACATGTTCAGCAGCAGAGACGGTGCTCTTACCGCTTAATTTAATTTTAAGGTGTATATGTCCCCTTAAAGAAACGCGGGTTGCGGATAAATATTGCAGATGCGACAAATCGATGTACTTTTACAATTTTACTGATAAATATAAGGATTTTGGGTATCATAAATAATTGTATGTGAAAAATACAGAAAATATTACATTTTAATCATTTATTTTATTCATTTTAATTAATATTCACTACATAAACAAGCGTTGCAGACGCGACATTTTTTTCGTTCGTTTTGGAATCAGCTCATTTAAAAGTCTTTTAAATCTTTTAGGATTATTTTAAGAATACAAATAAAGCAGCATCTTGTTTAAAATAATACTGTTTTTATGTTCTACGTACTAAAAATAGTTTTTAAAGTAATTTAATTGTATATCATTAAGCTACTTTTTGCGTTGCGATGTACAAAATCTATGACAATATTCAACTCCACTTAATTCCAGTTTTATTCGATAAATGTAATTATTATTCAGATCGTTTGATTCCTGAATGTTTTTTAAGTGTTAAGGTAATTTTTTAGATTTTTAATTAGTAATTTATAGTGAGGATTAACGAAAATATATTTGAAATCGGGCATTTGACGTATACAAAATATGATATTTCAAGTTTTTAATTAATAAGTATAATTAATTTACGACAGAAAGTGAATATAGAAATATGAAAAATAATAAATTTAAATCTTAAACAAAAGTATAAGCATGCATGTAACAGTTAAAATTTACTTAAACATGTAAAAAAGTAATTTAAAGTTTATTACACATATGGCAATCAGATATGGCAATCAGATGGCAATTCAACATGGCGGCGGGAGGAAAAGATCCTCCGGATAAGAACAGTACAAAGTTTCTGAAATGTCACTCACAGAATGAAGTAACAACAGTTATTTGTATTATATGTGATAATGCGTACCACCAAAGTTGTGCAAAACAAAAAAGTCTAATTTTTATTAGTGAAAGGCTAATAATATGCCAAGAACACAAAAACATAACCTCAAAAGTTGATGAAGAGGTTTTGAGTGAATCAACAAAGGCAATGCTTGCATAAATAAAATCGAGGCAATCAGAAAAAATAAGGAAGGAAATACTTAAGGAATTAGAGTGTAAATCACAAGACCTACTGAACTCAACAATGAGAGATAGTGCAGCTGATCTTGAAATCATGCAAAAAGAAAATGAACTATTAAAACAACTTAACAGAAAACTTGTTGAAAAAAATGATCTACTGAAAGAAATTATAGGAAAACAAAAAAGTTACCAAAGAAGCAATAAATCTTTTGTTGAAATAACAAGTGCTGTGAAACCTCTACAAAAACGAGTTCCAAAACTTATAGTTAAAACCTTAAATAATGCAAGACAAACAGATGTCAAAAAAGTATAGTAAAATGTTTAATAGATGAGAAAGCATTCAAACAAAAGAAATATACAGCAAAAATAAAGATGAGATTGTTATTAAATGTATGAATAATGACTGTGTTGAAAATGCTGAAAGTTTATTAAAGAACAGCCTAGATGGAGATTGTGAAGTGTAAATAGAACAATTAAATAATCCAAAAATTAAAATAGTTGGAATTGATAACAATATGAATATGGATGAGAATGAAATTGAAGAAGATATAAACATAAGGAATTTCGCAAATTTTAATACTAAAGCTCAGGTGTTACACTTGTATACAAACAAGACGACAAAACTCAGTAGCGTTTTAGTGGAAGTGACAGCTGAAATTTATAAAAACATCAGAGATAACAAGAACAGAATCTTTATTGGATGTCAAAGCTGTAGAGTTTTTGACCTGATAAATATAAAACCATATTTCAACTGTGGTAGGTTGGGACACAATGGTACAAAGTGCAATAATACAATAACATGCCTAAAGTGTGCAAAAAATCACAAAACTATTGAGTGTGATAATGAAGTATTAGTATGTATAAACTGCAGTTACAGCAATAATAAATTTAATACAGTTTTTAATACGTGTCATAATGCAGCAGATATAAATTTATGCGAAATAATAAAAAACAAGATTAAAAAATTAATTGGAAACACTGATTATCCTGTGATACCTACATTACCAACAGTGTATGCAATACCGAAGCATTATCAACTGAAGATAAATAACCAACAAAAAGAGAATGCAAACAATATGCAAAGTGAGAAATTTTCTCAACAACAGCAAGAACAACAGCGAGAACAGCAACAAAACCAACAACGGCAGCAACAACAGCAGCAAGAACAGCAACAAGAACAACAACAAAATGTTCAACATCAGCAAAAACAACAAATAGTAACAAGAAATAGCACAAGAAAAAATACAAAGACTTAAGTTTTAAATAATTAAATATGAATTTTGAATTTCTTGATAAAATACAAAAAGACTCTATTCAAAAGGAAAAAACATGTGACAATATCAATTGTCTAAATAAAATCATTAACAATAAAAATGATATTATAATGCATGTAAATATAAGAAGTATGTCTGCAAATTTTGATAAGTTAAAAATTCTATTACAAAGTCTAACTAGTAGACCATGTATTGTTATATGCACTGAAACTTTTGTACAAGTAAATTATAAAATACACGATTTAGAGGGATATAATAGTTATTATAATGAAAGTAACTTAAATCAGAATGATGGTGTCATGGTTTTTGTTGATAAGAATTGTACACAAAACTAAAATTATTAAGTATGGAAAGATTAAAATAATAAATACTCATATCACATGTATACAGATCTCATCACCTCATCACATACCTAAGGCAGAATTCATTCTAGATTTAAACAAGTTCTTGAATAATAAGAGAAATACTAAAAATCATTTAGTTATAGGTGATTTTAATATTGATTTACTAGAATCTGATTTCGTGGGAATTACAAGGCCACCTATAGGAAACTGTAAAGGATCTTACAGTATTGATAATATCTTCATTAAAACTAATAGCCTAAGCACAGTTACATATAAATTAAAACATTCTTTAACAGACCATTACCCTATTTTTATTGCTATAAACAAGATGAAGACTAAAAGTAAAGCACCCACTAAAATAATAGACTATAAAAAATTAAGAAACGTTGCCAAGACAATAAATTGGAATGGAACTATGTCAATACATGATCCTAATATTGCTACTGATACACTGTTAAGCGAAATAAAAAAATGCATTGAATTAGCAAAAATAAAATTGAGGAAAGATAATAAGAAACAAAGGAAGAACTGGATTACAGATGCTATAATAAAATCGTGTGATACTAAAGAATTTTTGTATAATTTATGGCAGATGGATCGTGAGAATGATCAACTTAAAGTACAGTACAAAAGATATGCCAAAATATTAGATAAGGTAATTACAGCTTCAAAAGTCAAATACGATAAAAGTCTGATCCAAAATAATACAAATAATCCCAAAAAACTGTGGGAAATTATAAACACAAAAATAGGGAAAAAAATTAAATCTAATGATACTTTTAATTATATTAAAGTTGATAGTGAGAAAATAACAGATACACGTTTAATAGCTAATAATGTGAACAAGTATTTTTGTGAAATAGGTAAAAAATTGAGTGAGAAAATTGATAAATATTCGGATGCTGATTTAAAATTACCAGATATGAATGCAAGCTCCATCTTCTTAAAACCAACTAGTGCGCATGAGGTTGCAAATATTATTAATAATTTGAAATTAAAAAATGGAGGAGTTGACAAAATAAATGCCAAAACTTTAAAAATACTTTGCAACAATATTGATGAACCTTTAGCGCATTTAATTAATTCTTCCTATATACAAGTCTGGAGAGAAGCATAATATATCAAATTATAGACCTATTTCATTAATATCAAATGTAGCTAAAATTCTTGAAAGAATTTTATATAACAGAATTTATGATTTTATTAAAAAAAGTAATATAATATCTGAACACCAATTTGGTTTTATGAAAAAAATAGGTACAAAGAATGCTCTCAATTACATAACAAATACACTATACAATAACTTGGATCAAAGTAAACCGATACTTATAACGTTTCTAGACTTAGCAAAAGCTTTTGATACTGTAGATCATAAAATATTATTAGATAAACTTTATTGTTTAGGAATAAGAGGAAAGGCGTTGGATCTACTTTCAAGTTATCTTAATGATAGATATCAAGTAGTTAAAATAAATGTTAATGAAAGTGATAGCATGTTAATAAATACGGGTGTTCCACAAGGCACAATATTAGGACCTCTACTTTTTATACTATACATTAATGATATCCTGAAAGTGACCCCCCTAGAGACAATATTGTCATATGCTGATGACACTGCAATAATAGCAAATGGTAATACTTGGAGTGAAGCGCAAACAACTATGAATAAGTATTTAATAAAAATTGATAAGTGGTTAGCATTAAACAAATTATCTTTAAATGTTGAGAAGACTGTTGTTATGACCTATGGTAACTACATTGATAGTGTTCCACCTCAAATAGATATTAAGATTAAGGATAGAAATATAACTAGAGTAGAAAAGTGCAAATATTTGGGAATAGTATTTGACTACAATCTGAAGTGGGATAAACACGTTCAATATATAATACAAAAAACGAAATATCTAGTCTATATTTTCTATAAAATTGACAAATCAATGCCAACAGAAATATTAAGAATGATATATTATGCATTTTTTCATAGTATAATAAGTTATGGAATATTAGCTTGGGGTGGAGCTTATAGAAATACTAGAGATTTATTGCAAAAATTACAGAAAAAAATTTTGAAAGTTATTAATAAGAACAATTTTGTTGAAGATAATCCTATGAACTTGGAACAACTATTTACTTTTGAGGCGTTAAAATATCATTATACAGACCCAAAAAGCCAATATCTTGCATCAACTAGTATAACTAGGAGAAAGAATTTAACTATACCTAAAAATAGCAAAAGGGTTAGCGACAAAAATAGTTTTAAAAAAGCAATTACAACTTTTAACAATTTACAAAATGACAACTTTGATATGATTTTTCGGCGCTCGTGGTATAAAATAATATTCAAGACTAGGGCGTAAGTAGATTATTTACCTCATGAGACTTGTCGAAAAACGGCTACATTCTCACCGTTGTCAAAAAGTACTATTTACATTCAATTTCTTTAAGTGCATTAACAAAGTTGCCGCAGGTCGGGCTTCAACTCGAAACCAAAACTATATATATTTATTAATAGTTACTTTCATTTTACAGAAATTGAAATACATGAAATTACCTCGATATTTTATATTTGAGGAACATGTTAATTCCGAGTCACACCCGTGTAGGGTATGTCATTGGTTGTTTAGCCAAATACACTTATTGTTACATACATACTTTTTATCACAATAAATATATTTGTTATCGGGGGGCACCAGCGGGAAGGCAACCAATATATGTATAATTAGTACATAAAATTTGTATTAATAATTTCATAATCATTGAGAACAGTTTAAATTTAATTTTGATATCTTACCTTTCTGTTATATATTAATATTCTTTATGATCTGCATACAAAATTAAAAGTATATACGGTAACTATTATTAATTGTAATATTAAGGGGTCATTCTAGTTTAGGCTCTTCAAAAAAAGGCTATTTTTATGAATTTTTGTTAGAGGTTGCTATTATAATTAGTGATATAAAACTTATCGGGCTTAATGAAATACACTAAGAAATTACATAAATTTTTTTTTATTTTCTTTATACATTTTTTCTATAAAAATCAGCCAGTAAACGTGACTCCTGAAAATGTACGTATGTCTACGCTGTTGGTGAAATCTTGGAGACGGATCATCTAAAACAAAAAATTCAAACGCTTTTTTATTTAGTATGAGACTGGCTATAGCGCAAACTGCAATGTTGTATATATATGCATAAATAACAAAATGGTGTCCATTATTCGAAAAAAAGAAATAATTGTTTCTTCGTTTTTTTCGAAAAATGTGCGTCATTTTGTTATTTATGCATATATATATTCAAAACTGCGGTTTGCGCTATAGCCAGTGTCATACTAATATAAAATCATTTGATTTTTTTTGTTTTAGATTATCCGTCTCCAAGATTTAACAGCGCAGACATACCTACTTTTTGAGGAGGCACGTTTACTTGCTGTTTTATATAGAAAAAGTGTATAAAAAAGAGAAAAAAATGTATGTACTTTCTGAGTATATTCATTAAGCCTAACAAGTTTTATATAATTATAATAGCAACCTCTAACAAAAAATTCATAAAAATAACCTTCATTTCAAGCGTTTAAAGTATTTTTTTTTCTTTTTAAATATCGTCGCCATATTTTTACTCTCATGTGGTGCTAATCGACGACGGGGGTCTGCGGTGTGTTTGTAAACAAAGCACATGTAATTTTTACAGAGGTGCTTGTCTCAATCGACAGAGACTAGGATTCAAACCTGGGTCACCGGCGTGGGAATCCGACACTCTACCGACTGAGCCGCCTCAGGCCCCAAGCACTGAAAGTAGAATGACTCCTTAACATAAAGAAATTTATAAATGATCAAAATATTTAATTTACAAGTTTTTAATATTTTTCAATTTTTTACATTTCGTTGCAACGGAGTCTTTTTGCGCAGTTTTTAGCATGATTATACTCGCGTGTCTAGGAAAAAATTTTAACTAACACCAATCGTCCTTCGCACCGAATACACACACACACACACACGACTCGATTTACGCACACACACACCCGACGCAGACAATTAATGAAGGGAGAAGTGGACCGTCCTGATAAGGATGTACGTGCCGAGCTTCTCATACAATATATTCAAAAATCCCGTTTCCGGTCCGATGCACTGCTTGGAATCACGCCAGAAAAAGTCGACCGGTCTCTGCGGGAGAGAAAATGGAACTGCCGCACACGTGCATAAGGCGCGCGAGAACTTCCGCTCTCGTGGCGCTCGCATCCGCTTAGCCGATAAGCGGCGGCGCGCGCAACTACTCGGCCGATTGTAATACGCGGCGATCGGCGAGCTACGGCGCGCAATTCAAATCCCCCCCAAAGGCCTAAATAACCCGAACAAAGTTAAAGGTATCTACGTGTACTATATGAAACGTATATATTTTTAACATAATATTTAAAGTATGAAATGAAAATAAATTTTTAGATTTTATAATATTTTCTGAAATGAATGTACTTTTACTATCCAATCAGCTAAAAAATGTAAATAGTTATAAATTGAGACATACCTTACATGACTGCAAAATTTCAAGTCGTATTATGCTTGCTTCAAGAGTTATAGTGGATTTCATTTTTTGTCACATACACATACACACACACATACACGCACGCACGCACGCACACTCACACATACGCACAAATAAAGAGGTGGAAGATATACTTGAAAACTACCATTTTGGAAATTTACTGATTTAAACTTATCGTCAGACATATAAAATCGAATTCTTTTTACTAAATGATTTCGCTTTCTCCAAGAGCTTTGTACTGTTGCAAATTTCGGAAAAACAATTTTTTTATCTTTATACGTCAAATATATGAAAAATATGAACGATTTCAAATTTTAGAAATACGATTCAATTTTGAATACATATATTTCAAAAATTGGAAATTTTAGCAAATTAAGAAATAATTATTTAATCTGTTCTGTATTGGTTCAAAAAATATGTGTATAATTTTAATCGAGATTTTAATATACGTACTTTCAATTCAATAAATATATGGGGAATTCTCAATAACCTTTGAATTTTGAGCGAAAAAAAATCAATTTAAATATTAAAGCACACTTCTGAACTTTTGTGTGGATGTTCTAGTAGCTATAAGAATGCAGAATCCAACGAGGTGCAACATTTTAGATCAACGCACCAAATGTTATAAACGTTTTTTGTACATTTTTTTAACATTTACGTACAGAACAGGTGTTTTTTTTTAATTTTTTCTGTAAAAAAACACTGGGTGGTTAATGCGTTTGAATATTACTTCAATAACAGATTACAGAATAGAACACATGCAAAATCGACTAGATTTTTTAACAACAATCGATGTGCCAACTAAAAATATATATTTTTGGTACTGTGCACGTTTTATCTCCTAAAACATAAGTTTGATTTTTATCAACTTCTAGTAAGAGCACATAACTCTATCAGGTCTAGAATTGTTCCTTTTTAGCTCCAGAATTGAATTATTGACCGAAATTACAGACTATTTAAGCCATATTTTATGATACACGTTTTTTAATTGACCAATTCAGATTTCATCAGGCTGTAACTTCGGTCAATAATTTTATTTTTCAAAATCTCACACTCAATGTATAATTATATGCATTTTGAACACAACAAAATCTTGAAAACTCCAATCCGATTATTTTGATTCCCAAAACCTTGACGTAGGTTAAGAAATATACAAGTTTGCATTAGGGCCATTTAAAGGCATCGAACGTCCTTCAAAAGTAAAATAAAAAATTCTTTGCGTTATGTTTTGACACAATGTTCAAATTTATCGGAAAAAAGATAAGTATCATATGATTTAGAATTCATATTAACCTAAAAATAAATAACCAATTTATTCGTAATTTTAAAGTTGTGAGGTCCTCTCAAATATATCCTTTTAGGAAAAAAATTCTTGTTATACTTAGTTACGATAATATAATGAAGGTAATAATGTATGTTGAAAAAAAGTATTTTTTATAATACATGCATAAAAAAGACCATTTTCGGCGTCTATAAAGTGGAGCGAAATGAGTATTTTCGCTACCTTTTATTTTCGGTGGCGCAAATGAGTGTTTTCGGTACCCTTTATTTCTGACACTCGGAAAACTATTCTTAATCCACCTTGTAGACGACAAAAATGGTCTTATTTATGCACTTGTTATAAAAAATACGGTATGCAACTTGGGGCAAAACAGTTTTCTCAGACTCGGATGATGATTTTGAGCACTCGTGTACGCCTTTGGTGCCCTCGACTTCCACTCATGCTATATCATTATCCTCGCTTGGAAAAACCCATTTTCGCCCCTAGTTGCGTAATATACTATTGTAAACCGAACAAAGAATTGAAAATCAAAATTTTGTATTACAAACGCAGATATTGTTAAGGGAAGAACTGTCCCTTGACTACCACTTTAAACGTAAAAAAAGTTACAGCAGCATTTATGCAAAAGTTATGTACAATTTTTACATTTTCATAGTTATTAATAACATTGTTGTATATGTAATTTGCAATCTTTACAGCCGTTTCTCTGAAAACTACATTTTTCGTTTTTAGGCATTTTAAAAAAAATTCTAAAAATGCCTAAAAACGAAAAATCGCTCTCTATTTTTCTCGTAAAAATAAAAAAGAACGTCCATGCCAAGTTGTAAGTGATTCTATGAAAATCTGTTGCGCAAATCGCGAAAAAAGTAGTTTTGAGAAAAACGGCTCTAAAGATTGCATATTACATATACAACAATGTTATTAATAACTATAAAAATCTTAAAATTGTACATAACTTTTGCGTAAATGCTGCTGTAACTTTTTTTATTGGTCATAACTTTGCCCCGAAACATCCATTTTCAATGAACAGAAAATCAAATTAAAGGTATTTTCTTCTACTTTTATTATCTTTTCGAAAAAAGTTTTTTTCACCTTCGGGTGCATAGTTATTAACTGTACAGTAACCCCTCGTTTTTTGCTATATTCACGGAGAGAAAAAGATAGTAAAGATTAGTGTACGTGTATAGTACGTTCGTTACTATCTTTTTCTATTCGCGTATAAAAAATAACTAATTTGATAACAAAACATGGTTACATGGGCAATTTTCATTGTTTAAACGCGTTTTTATTCATAATTTGACCCCCAAAACACAATAAAAAAAGTTTGGTAATCCCAGCATCCAAATTATTTTGCAATTTCTGGATCCCAAAAAGTTCATTTTTTTGAATTTCGTCGTATACGTACATTTATTCGAACTCCTTCATATACAGACATTTTCTAAAAACAGTATATTTTGATTCCAAGTATATATAAACACATTTTTCTCTATGACGAAGAAAAACAATTTTAAGATACAACTTTTGTATCGCCTTTATTTTGATTCTTTATATACTACATCATAAATGAAAACGATAATGTAATAGCAAACTTTATCTACGGTCCCGTTACTATTATGAAATTATTAATTAAAAATGTTCATTATTGTAATATTTAAATAATTATCAAACAAATAAATAAATAAATTAAAATAATTTAAATATGTACACATCTAAAGGTGAAAAAAATAAACTATCTAATAAAATATTTTATAATTTTTAAATACTAATAGAAAATTCATGCAATATTAAAAGGGCTTAATTTTGTAAAAGACTTGTGTATTATTTACCTGAATTGTTAATCCATTGTTGTCGTTGCACTAGTATATTGTACTTCCCATTATTATAGTTGTTACGCCTAGATCATAGCCTAACATACACCTTCTCGTCGTCAAGCTATATGTATCTTACCATACTGAATCCTACTTATCGACCTACGCTATATAACGTGTATCCTACCTTGTCTACCTCATACTCTACGATGACATACTCATCCACCCCAATATTTCCCGAATTACCTTCCGCGACTCTATACCTTTGTCGTCCCCTCCTCGAATACGCATAATCAATTCCTAGTTTAGGCTAAGCATGCGACCCCGCGTGGTTATAAAAGGCATAGCTCCCCATGGCTCCTCGCCATTTGCCCTCACACTTTTGCCTTCAGCATAAAGCTTTCTGCATTCGAACTTTGAGCCGTAAGCACGTACGCACCAGTTTGTTATTTGACTTCTCACTTGTAAAAGGGACACGCCCTTATATTTAACTTTGTACTTCTAACATAATAAATCTGCTCTTAAACTTATTTGCTCGCGCTTATTTATTCACTGGACCTGCGGTCCTATTCATATCTCCCGCCATCAGCTCGAGTACGGCACCGCCCGCAGCGCAGCGCAGGTCAACCGGCCCGCCTACAAAGAACCAAGGCCTACAGACTCACACAACGTAAGCCCCAAAATACCTTGCTAAGCCTTTGTAATCCTATTGTAAACTCGCACTTCCTGTTTTCACTACTATCATATTGAATATCATCTTCGCTATCCTGCTTTTGCTAAAGCCTCGACTCCCAAGTAAATTACGAAAGTATTGACCAAAACCAGAGGCGAACGCGATTTAATTTCATAGTAACTTCGCGCCATTTATTGCTTACGCACGACGTAACACAGTACTAGCACAGCAAAGAATATTTCATTTTCACGGTTTTTATAATAAAACTACCGAATAGACAAAAACGAATCGTTATAAGAAACAATAACAAAAATCACGAGATAAAAAGAATCAAATAATAAGACTAAATTTAATGAGAAAAATGTGGAATCGACAAGAATAACGTTATCGACAACACAACTTTTATAAAAGTTAATAACCTACAAACAAAAATTCTAATTTTCTACACTTGTAAGTAATGACCATATACATTAAATAACGACAGGTTAATACGTTAATTATCTAAACTTATACAAGTGATAAACAGCACACGATGGTATTTAATTATGAAGATGTTCACAATCCTTATCAAACTTTCTGTACTGTCGCGAACTCCACGTGCTAATCGACAAGACAATAAACAAATACAAGCTTTTTGTAGCGCGGGAAATGGCGTTTTAACGGTCACATGACGATAACTATACATGACCGTGTAAATTTATACTCGCGTTTTTCGTAAAAAAAAAGTTTCCTTTTGAAAATATTGCGAGGCAATATAAAATTAATATAATAAGGTAAAGTACCCAGTACTTGGACAAAACGAAAATTGGGACCAGTACTTGGACAGTGACAAAAGTTATAATTACTGGTGAAAGATGATAAAAACATGTACTTATTGGCATTTATTGGCATACTTTATGATATTAAATATATTATTAAACAAATATTATGCCAATATACGCCTTAAATATGTTATAAATACAGATATAACATTTTGAGGTTAGGTTGAGAATTGTGTATGCCGAATGTATTGTCCAAGTTTACCTCCACTTCTTTATTCTAAACCCAGTAGTGGGACACATTTAATTCGTCCAATTACTGGGTCCTAACTATGTCCAAGTACTGGGACCAGCTTGACGTATGATGTCCAACTACTGCGGCATTCAGTTGAATTTTTAAACTTACTTTTTTAGTATCAGAAAGTATGTAAGAGTCTTTTTTCTTGTACTAATTACAGCAAAACATGCCGAAATAATGATTAAATTAAAGATATTGGAAAAATTTTGATTTTGGGCTCTACAAACACTGATTTTGTATTTTCGTTTCAAAAAGTGTCCAAGTATTGGGTACTTTACCTTATCGTCACCAACAATAAATACACGTTAATATCAGATATATTTATATTTATGACGACGGGGGTCTGCGGTGGCTCAGTCGGTAGTGTCGAATTCCCACGCCGGTGCCCTGTTAAAAAAATGAGATTAAAGTCAATAGAAAAAAAATCTATTGCATTTGATGCTAAATCTTAATTCTGGAAAGTGCAATAGAAATATATACAATCTTTAGAATTCAATTTAAATCTATTAGATCTATGTTTATAAAAATATATTGAAAGGAATACATTTTCTTTGATTGTCTATTGATTTGAATAGGTATTTAGTCAATTCAATGTAATTGGTATCAATTGATTTTTATCATTTTATAGTATTAATCGAATTTAATATAACAGAATAGAATTAAGATTTAGCATTATAATATAATACATGACAATTGATGCATGTCAATTAAGTTTAATAGACATTTAACTAATTAAATGTAATTATTTTTTATTCATGTCTATAGATCGAATTTTTTATTTAATATCTAATTATTTTGTATAATTTACATATATCGCAAGCTATTTACATACGCATGATCGCAATCGCAGTTCTAATTGGATTTAAAGATTTGAAACTGTCTTATATAGCAATTGTACGGAAATCTCGCCACTTGCGAGCTAACTTTACGAGACGCCTCCTAGCGGTAAAATATATAAACTAGCGCATTTTTTAAATGCAAGAACGATACACGTAAAATATAATAAGCCTTTGCAAGTACTTTTTTTATCAATGATAGGTTATAAATAAATAGTAACTTAGTTTTTTATCTTATTATTTATTATTAAACAAACATTATATTCATGTTTTTCGAATATAATACAAACCATCTGATAACATTGTCATATGAGAAGAGCGAGCACGTGTTTTCGCGACGACCGGAAATTTCGTCGCGCCAACAGCTATAAATTAGGACGGTCATTAGACGTGGTAATTAGCGGTCCCGGTGATTCCTTCTTTGTTTCCATACTATTTGCTAACTTACCTGCATATATTTACAACAAACTTGCTTAAATTATACTATACATATTACCAAAAAGTATATCCAGAGTTTTTACTATACTACATAGCATTTTTAATACTGCTATATACCATAAACTCATAAATATATAGTAAATTTTCATAGAAACATAGTAAATTTCCTACATATGTCGAGTTTGTCCCCGGCTCAGTAAAAAGTATAGTAATTTTTACTCAAACATTTCTCTCCGTGTATTTGTTATTTAATGCTATGAAAAATTTAGAATTAAAATGTAGCATACAAAACTATATAATTCTTTTCTATTGATTTTAATAGGGAAGAATGCCAATTTTTAGTTGACAGAGTATTCTTGTAGATCGAGGTATATTTTCTTTGTAAACTTTTGGAATTTTCACGATATCTTCAAAATGAAAGAAGTTATAGTTAAATCTTTAAAAAACGTTGTGACGTCACTCCGGTCGGCACCTTTGATATTTTAACGGTGTGACGTCACTCAAAGGATTTTTAATACACAAAAGATACACGTCGGCTTAGATTCTCTATCAAATGCACAATTAGTGCCGATCAAAAAATAAATTTTGTATTCTTTCCTATTGCCTTGTATGGGGCTTATGAGTTTTCACGATCAATATGAGGCCAATTGAATAAAGGTGGTTTCATAGAAAATACGTATATTATCAAAAAGTAATGGTACAGTTATAAGTAATAATTTAAATAATTTAAATAAAATAAATAAATATTACACATGTAATTTGTACGATTTGTCGAAAATAGCATGAAACAATTTGTTTATGCTTACGATAAATTAATTCCGTTTGGAGTGAGATTAACCTAATTAATACCTAATATTACTTTCTTAAATATCAACCGAGAGAACCTTTTATAAAAGTATTATTTATAGTAGATTAAGGTAATGATTCATTGTGTAGACGATAAGTGCAAAAAGTTCAAAGTGTACCATTTTTTATTAATGTTAAATATTCTAATTCATGAAAACTTTCACAGTTTAAATACCAAATTGGGGACATCTTGAATTTTAAATTTAAAATTAATTTATTGTTCTAATAAATAAACATTTGAATTATTTGTAAAAAAAAAACCACTGACAATTGATTAGCATGTAGCTTCCTACAATTTCATAAATTGTTCCATGATAATTCGCACATGTATATAATTGAATAAAAAGTTTGTTTAACAAGTTCATTTGCGGCTTGTACGGATAAAGTGCATTTAAATCTATTCATTTTTTATACTCATAGAAATTGACTAATGTCAATTAATAAAAAAGATATTCGCAAACTACACAATTCAATAATAAGTATATTTATCAAAGTTAATTTAAGTTGATTCCCGCCTAATATGAATAAACTGCATTAAATTATATTGATTTCCTATACTTATAGGAATTGATTAAAATCAATTAATGAGAAAGGTATTTGCAACCTACAGAATTCAATAGAATGTGTGTTTATTAAAGTTTATTGAAGTTGATTCGCGGCTTATACGAATAAACTGTATTTAAATCTATTGATTTCCCAATCTCATAGGAATTGATTCAAGTCAATTCATAAATAAAGTTTTCACAACCTACAAAATTCAATAAAATTTTCATTTATTAAACGTGATTAAAGTTAATTCAGGGCGTATTCGAATAAGCTGTATTAAAATCTATTCACGTTTGGAATTCATAAAAATGAATTAATGTGGATAGAAGTTTTATAGTCAATTTATACATTGAATGAGATAAATTCAAATAGTATTGGAATATATTAAAATTCATTGAACAGTATTATCTAAATTGTAATTAAATGCAATACGAAAAAAAATGAACTATTCTGCTATAGAAGTTGATTTAAATATATAGAAATCGATACTAAATATAGGGATTGAACTAAATTGCAATTAAAGTTTATTAATCACAATTCATTTTCAATTGACTTGTTTTCTGGTAGTCAATTCAATCAATTAAAATAAATTTAATGCAATAAAATTTGAATTTTTTTTAATTGACTTCAATCGCATATTTTTAGCAGGGTGACCCGGGTTCGAATCCTAGTCTCTGCCGATTGATACAAGCACCACTGTAAAAATTACATGTGCTTTATTTACAAACACACTGCAGACCCCCGTCGTCGATTAGCACCACATGGGAGCACAAACATGGCGACGTTAAATAAAAAAAAAAATAAATATATATATACACACATATAAAAAACATTTGTTGACAACCAATATGAGTTAACGGTGAAAATTACAATATTACTTTAAAAATTAATAATAGCTGTTATTTTTTTCAAAAAAGTTGTTGGGTAATAACGAATCTTTCACTGTCGTATTGAAAGTATAAAATTAATAAAATAAAACTAATAAAGAACTAAAATTGCATTGATAGTAAATAATTGAACACGTATTATTGCTAAATTATTTTATAAATATAATCTTTATTATATCTCATACAATAAAATATAACACATACTAATCTTTTGCATTAAAACATAATGCAAGTATTTATCAAACATTTTTACGCTCTTTAAAGAATCGCAAAAACTAAGCTTTGAAACACTCTTTAATATAATAATAATGAATGCTAGTACAGCATTTTGCAAGGTAATAATAATATAAAACTTAAAGAAATAAATAAATCTTTCGAGTAGGCGCGGGTCAAAACAGAATTGTAAACGCGGCGCAGCCGCTCCCGCCAGCTTCCGCCGGCCGTACGGCGTACACACATTCTCCTCCGCCGCTTTTCACGCGTGCTTCCTACTCCATCGCACTGTCTGAAATTATGTGTATAGTACGGGCGGCAGCCACCAGACAGCGCCAGGCTGAAATCTTCCTCACTTTTTTAACATTGCATTGGCAATCTCTCTACTAATCTTATCTCTGGCCTTACTTGATTGTCATCCTCCGCGCGAGACGGTTGTAATGAAGAGAAATAGAAAATAACGTTTTGATTCTATTAGTAATTAAAGTTTAGCGTTGTGTTGGTCAAAGAAGTGTTTTATTTATGATCCGATCCTCCTACAAAGGATCAGTTGTTTGAACAGCTCCAAATAGCCTGCGATAGTAGAGGTCCGTGCATGTTCGTAACCCTCTCAGACTCCGGCGGCGTGTTTAGCAACGGTCGTGCTGAACACGCAAGCGGCGCTAAACCTACGCGTTACTATTAAATTCATTGTTATTATGTTATTGTTAACTGTGTTGTAAATTACCTAATTTATTTATTTCAGAGGGTCGCCCGCGGGCACACCGAGTATACACGCGAAGTCCGCGCGTAGCCCGTGTATACAGCGGAAGCCCGCGTGTAACCCGTGTATACGCGGGCACACCGCGCGTTACTCGAGTATACACGGGAAGCCTGAGGGTTGACTCGGGCACACCGCGCGTTACGCGTGTATACGCGGGCACACCGCGCGTTACTCGAGTATACACGGGAAGCCCGAGGGTTGCCTCGGGCACACCGCGCGTTACCCGTGTATACACGGGAAGCCCGAGGTCTGCCTCGGGCCGACCAAGTGTTGCTCGCGTATACATGGCAATTCCTCGCAGTTACCTCGTATACGTGCTGTAGCCGCGGTGACAATTCGCTGTCCCCTCGTATACGTGCTTTAGCTGCAAGGACACCTAGGGTCCGAGGTATACCGAGTCCGAGGTATATATATATATATATATATATATACATAAGAGGTATATAATAAGAGGTACTTTCTGTAATTATTATCAATACTTATTTAAGTCAAAAAAGTAAATAAATGTTTGATAAAATAGGCTAGAGTATAGTTGGGACATTTACGGATGGATATATTAGTTTAATATTTATTACTTAATACTGTTGTACGTTTAGTACTATTATCTTTCATAACAATACTATAATTTGTAATTCAATTTATTCGTTTATGACATTGTGTTGTCGAACATTCTTCCTGCTAGCACGACCTATAAAAGGCGTGGGTTAAAAATAAAAAAATACAATATATATTTTTAAAAAATATGTCATATTTTTATTGAAATGAATTAAAATATACATGAATTAATAAACAAATAAAAGAGACACTTATCTGCACTGCGAGATTACTATATTTTGTTTGCAATAAATGTTGCACACAAACAAATGGCCCTATTCCAACTGACTGATGATGCACATTCATCTACCTAAAAAATGTAGACATTAACATTTAAATTGTTTAATTTCTAGAAATCTGAAATTTTGCAAGCCATTAAAAAACCAATTACCTTGGCAGTTTTTACTCAACTATACCTTGTTTGCGTGTTCACATGTAGACTCGCTCGTGGTTATCCACTTTACAGCTGTGATTTCTTAAAACCATCGTCAAAGAGGACTTGACAGCCACAGTGACTCAATTAAAGGTTTTGTACTGTATTTTTGATTAAGGAAATAAGTCAGTGAGGCTACGAGATGCTCTTTCACAGTGGTTTTAAAAAATCACAGACGTAAAACTTGTATACCATGAGTGGGTCTCGAGGCAAACTTACGCAAACAAGATGTAGTTAAATAATAACTGCCAAGGTAATTGGTTTTTTATACACGTACAAAAGTACTGTACAAAATTTCTAGATATAAAAGAATTTAAATGTTAATGTCAACGTGTCTCTTTTAAGGAGGAAGTTATAACATAATAATTTAAATTATTTTACATCTATATAAATTTAGTACAGTTTTATACGCTAGTACAAAACTTATAAACTTGGCTCTTTTTACTCGACTATACCTTGTTTGCGTATGTTTGCCTGGAGACCCACTCATAGTATTCTAGTTTATGTCTGTGATTTCTTAAAACTTTTGTGAAAAAGGATGTCATAACCACAGTAACTTAGTGCCGTAAAAAAAAAGTGTAAAACATTTAATTGAGTCACTGGGGCTGAGAGATCCTTTTTTACAATGGTTTGCAGAAATCACACTGGCAAACTACATAACCGCGAGTAGGTTTATAAGTGGACACGCATACAGGATATAGCTAAATAAAAATACCCAAGGTAGCTAGTTTTGTGATGGCTTAAGAAATTTCTGACCTATATAAATAAAACAATTTGACTGTTAATACGTACATTTTCCTTAAAAGAGACATTAACTTTTAAATTGTTTTATATCTAGAAATTTAGTACAGAAGTTTTGTAAGTCAACAAAAAACCAATTACCTTGGCAGTCTTTACTCAACTATACCCTGTTTGCGTGTTCACATGTAGACTCGCTCGTGGTTATCCACTTTACAGCTGTGATTTCTTAAAACCATCGTCAAAGAGGACTTGACAGCCACAGTGACTCAATTAAAGGTTTTGTACTGTATTTTTGATTAAGGAAATAAGTCAGTGAGGCTACGAGATGCTCTTTCACAGTGGTTTTAAAAAATCACAGACGTAAAACTTGTATACCATGAGTGGGTCTCGAGGCAAACTTACGCAAACAAGATGTAGTTAAATAATAACTGCCAAGGTAATTGGTTTTTTATACACGTACAAAAGTACTGTACAAAATTTCTAGATATAAAAGAATTTAAATGTTAATGTCAACGTGTCTCTTTTAAGGAGGAAGTTATAACATAATAATTTAAATTATTTTACATCTATATAAATTTAGTACAGTTTTATACGCTAGTACAAAACTTATAAACTTGGCTCTTTTTACTCGACTATACCTTGTTTGCGTATGTTTGCCTGGAGACCCACTCATAGTATTCTAGTTTATGTCTGTGATTTCTTAAAACTTTTGTGAAAAAGGATGTCATAACCACAGTAACTTAGTGCCGTAAAAAAAAAGTGTAAAACATTTAATTGAGTCACTGGGGCTGAGAGATCCTTTTTTACAATGGTTTGCAGAAATCACACTGGCAAACTACATAACCGCGAGTAGGTTTACAAGTGGACACGCATACAGGATATAGCTAAATAAAAATACCCAAGGTAGCTAGTTTTGTGATGGCTTAAGAAATTTCTGACCTATATAAATAAAACAATTTGACTGTTAATACGTACATTTTCCTTAAAAGAGACATTAACATTTAAATTGTTTTATATCTAGAAATTTAGTACAGAAGTTTTGTAAGTCAACAAAAAACCAATTACCTTGGCAGTTTTTACTCAACTATACCTTGTTTGCGTGTTCACATGTAGACTCGCTCGTGGTTATCCACTTTACAGCTGTGATTTCTTAAAACCATCGTCAAAGAGGACTTGACAGCCACAGTGACTCAATTAAAGGTTTTGTACTGTATTTTTGATTAAGGAAATAAGTCAGTGAGGCTACGAGATGCTCTTTCACAGTGGTTTTAAAAAATCACAGACGTAAAACTTGTATACCATGAGTGGGTCTCGAGGCAAACTTACGCAAACAAGATGTAGTTAAATAATAACTGCCAAGGTAATTGGTTTTTTATACACGTACAAAAGTACTGTACAAAATTTCTAGATATAAAAGAATTTAAATGTTAATGTCAACGTGTCTCTTTTAAGGAGGAAGTTATAACATAATAATTTAAATTATTTTACATCTATATAAATTTAGTACAGTTTTATACGCTAGTACAAAACTTATAAACTTGGCTCTTTTTACTCGACTATACCTTGTTTGCGTATGTTTGCCTGGAGACCCACTCATAGTATTCTAGTTTATGTCTGTGATTTCTTAAAACTTTTGTGAAAAAGGATGTCATAACCACAGTAACTTAGTGCCGTAAAAAAAAAGTGTAAAACATTTAATTGAGTCACTGGGGCTGAGAGATCCTTTTTTACAATGGTTTGCAGAAATCACACTGGCAAACTACATAACCGCGAGTAGGTTTACAAGTGGACACGCATACAGGATATAGCTAAATAAAAATACCCAAGGTAGCTAGTTTTGTGATGGCTTAAGAAATTTCTGACCTATATAAATAAAACAATTTGACTGTTAATACGTACATTTTCCTTAAAAGAGACATTAACATTTAAATTGTTTTATATCTAGAAATTTAGTACAGAAGTTTTGTAAGTCAACAAAAAACCAATTACCTTGGCAGTTTTTACTCAACTATACCTTGTTTGCGTGTTCACATGTAGACTCGCTCGTGGTTATCCACTTTACAGCTGTGATTTCTTAAAACCATCGTCAAAGAGGACTTGACAGCCACAGTGACTCAATTAAAGGTTTTGTACTGTATTTTTGATTAAGGAAATAAGTCAGTGAGGCTACGAGATGCTCTTTCACAGTGGTTTTAAAAAATCACAGACGTAAAACTTGTATACCATGAGTGGGTCTCGAGGCAAACTTACGCAAACAAGATGTAGTTAAATAATAACTGCCAAGGTAATTGGTTTTTTATACACGTACAAAAGTACTGTACAAAATTTCTAGATATAAAAGAATTTAAATGTTAATGTCAACGTGTCTCTTTTAAGGAGGAAGTTATAACATAATAATTTAAATTATTTTACATCTATATAAATTTAGTACAGTTTTATACGCTAGTACAAAACTTATAAACTTGGCTCTTTTTACTCGACTATACCTTGTTTGCGTATGTTTGCCTGGAGACCCACTCATAGTATTCTAGTTTATGTCTGTGATTTCTTAAAACTTTTGTGAAAAAGGATGTCATAACCACAGTAACTTAGTGCCGTAAAAAAAAAGTGTAAAACATTTAATTGAGTCACTGGGGCTGAGAGATCCTTTTTTACAATGGTTTGCAGAAATCACACTGGCAAACTACATAACCGCGAGTAGGTTTACAAGTGGACACGCATACAGGATATAGCTAAATAAAAATACCCAAGGTAGCTAGTTTTGTGATGGCTTAAGAAATTTCTGACCTATATAAATAAAACAATTTGACTGTTAATACGTACATTTTCCTTAAAAGAGACATTAACTTTTAAATTGTTTTATATCTAGAAATTTAGTACAGAAGTTTTGTAAGTCAACAAAAAACCAATTACCTTGGCAGTCTTTACTCAACTATACCCTGTTTGCGTGTTCACATGTAGATTCGCTCGTGGTTATCCACTTTACAGCTGTGATTTCTTAAAACCATTGTCAAAGAGGACTTCACAGCAACAGTGACTCAATTAAAGGTTTTGTACTGTATTTTTGATTAAGGAAATAAGTCAATGAGGCTACGAGATGCTCTTTCACAGTGGTTTCAAAAAATCACAGACCTAAAATTTGTATACCATGAGTGGGTCTCGAGGCAAACATACGCAAACAAGATGTAGTTAAATAACTGCCAAGGTAATTGGTTTTTTATACGCGTACAAAAGTACTGTACAAAATTTCTAGATATAAAAGAATTTAAATGTTAATGTCAACGTGTCTCTTTTAAGGAGGAAGTTATAACATAATAATTTAAATTGTTTTACGTCTATATAAATTAAGTACAGTTTTATAAGCTAGTACAAAACTTATAAACTTGGCTGTTTTTACTCAACTATACCTTGTTTGCGCATGTTTGCCTGGAGACCCACTCATAGTATTATAGTTTATGTCTGTGATTTCTTAAAACTTTTGTGAAAAAGGATGTCATAACCACAGTAACTTAGTTCCGTAAAAAAGAAAAGTGTAAAACATTTAATTGAGTCACTGGGGCTGAGAGATCCTTTTTTACAATGGTTTGCAGAAATCACACTGGCAAACTACATAACCGCGAGTAGGTTTACAAGTGAACACGCAAACAGGATATAATTAAATAAAAACTGCCAAGGTAACTAGTTTTGTGATGGTTTAAAAATGTTTTGACCTCTAGAAATAAAACAATTTTAATGTTATTGTCTACAATTTCTTTCAAAGAAACATGTTGACATTAAGATAGATAAAGGACGCTGACAATTATTAAAATAAAAAAAAACACCACACCCAAACACTACACTTCTCTTGAGTCTTCTTCTACAATATCCTCTTGGCCCATGAAGCAGCAGAAGTTGACAAGAAGCTGCCATCCGTCTTGAACAATGCACCAGCTAAAGGAAACTGTTCTGGTCAAGGTGTCACTCTTTCTCGAATCATCGCTTACTTGAAAAACACAACAAACAATATCACAGCTACACAATACAATAACTTATTGGAAACAGACTTACCTGAGCAAGCAGCCCTGCATGAGCGCTGTAAGAAACACAATTTAAGATCCAACAGCTGCAACAACTCCATCACAAACTCCCCAGGTGCAGCTTAACTCCTGCTCTGCAACAAAAAGAAACACTTGTGAAGTAACAGCAAAACACTATGTTGACAGGGACACTGATCTCACGTAGCAGACTGCAGCAGTGAGGCTGTTTACGTCAGCCTATCCTCTTCTCGTCGCTGCCAGTCGTCAGCATACCAAGCATACCCACGTGAGCCGGTGACCTAACCTAAGCTAAGCCAGATCTAGCTCGCGACCGACTCACCGATCGCGAAAATCACTGACCTTTGTTGTATTCTCAATTTCTTCTATCGTTAAAGTACTAATTCGGCGGCACGGAGAATATTTTGGGGGCTACTAATTTGGAGAAAAATATCGAACTTGACACATGAAAATTAAATTAAATTAATCAAATGAATAATATAATTTATGATAACTTTTGATTTTAAATAATTCCTTATTAATTGCAACTTGAACATTTTCAAAGAATAGTTTAAATACAAAAAAGCTATATTTTTCTTTAACCCTTTCAGACCCAATGTACATTAGAATGTACATAGCGGGGAAAACATAAAATTAAAAATTTAATATTAAAAACGCCTCAAAATCTCAGTTTAATAAAACTTACTCATCATATATTATGCAATTATTTATGTATATTCACGTAAATAAACATAATTATACATAAATATGATGAAAAAAAAATTTTTTTAACCACTTAAATTTCTTATTTGTACCATAATAAGTCAAAATATATTTAAAAAAGTGGTATATCACCACTAGATTTAATTCAGGTCTGAAAGGGTTAGAGGAAGAAGATATCGGAAACATCTAAATTCTTTAATTTGGGGAAAAAAATTGTAAATGTATGAAGCAGGTTATAATATAAAAAAGAAAACATTTTACACTATAAGTTTGAGTCAAATTGAAGCCCTATGAAATTAGCCGAAGCCAAAAAAACTGTAAAAACAGGCATATATGTAATTTTTACTATGTGCAAGGAGTTTTGATGGATCAATCTAAAAATATTTTTAACATTCATTTTATAGTAAATCTAAAAAATGTACGAAGCCATATTTGTAAAAAAAATTATTGTTATCTATTTAGGCTGCTATTTTGATATTTACAATTTTTTATCTGCAATAAAAAGTACTATTTTAGTACAAACTTGTATTTTTAAAAAACGTATTTCAGGTTTTAAAAATAAAAACTCTTCATACATTTGTTCAAAATACTTTGAAAAGAGAGCAAAAAATTTTCTAGCCTAGTATACGAAAACCTATTGCGCATACAAGCAGATATTTTTTAACAATTTATAAGTATTATATCGCTAAATAAACAAAAACATAACTAGAAATATGCACCATACATACTATATAATAGATTCCAGAAATGAAAATTATGCTACTTGAAATACAAGGGTGAGCATCACTATTTTGTATCTTTTTACATTCTTTCCAGAGTTCCGTCAATAAATTTCTATTCTTAAATTTATTACAAATTATTCATTTTGAATCTTACTTATTATATATATATATATATATATATATATATATATATATATATATATATATATATATATATATATATATATATATATATATATACAACATTTAGTAATAATCAATGTGGCAATGTAATTTGGAAATAATAAATATTTCATTATTACTTATATGATATATACATATATATATATGTCAATCCATGTCAACCGGATCAATGCTGCCGCCAAAATTTGAAGACACGCAAAAATACGTTTGAGGTCTCAAATTGATGGCTGGACCATAAGGAAGAAAGTGTCGTATGCGCTTTTGCAGACATCAAGATGGCGGCATCAATATAGCCGCCGAAACCTTGGAAATCTCGACCGATCGACCAAATTAGCACTGACGTCAGAATTTGGAGCCATGCAAAAATACGAATGACGGCTCCAATTGATGGCTGGACCATAAGGATTAAAGGGTCGTATGCGCTTTTGCAGAAGACAAGATGGCGGTATCAATATGGCCGCCGAAACCTTGGAAATCTCGACCGATAGACCGAATTAGCGCTCTCGCCAGAATTTGGAGCCATCTACAAATACGCATGAGGGCTCAAATTGATGGCTGGACCATAAGAATCAAAGTGCCGTATGCACTTTTGCAGAAATCAAGATGGCATCAATATGGCCGCCGGAACCTTGGAAATCTCGACCGATCGACCAAAATAGCGCTGACGTCGGAATTTGGAGCAATGCAAAAATACGTATGAGGCCTCAAATTGATGGCTGGACCATAAGGATTAAAGTGCCGTATGCGCTTTTGCAGAAATAAAGGTGGCGGCATCAATATGGCCGCCGGAACCTTGGAAATCTGGACCGATCGACCAAATTAGCGCTGACATCAGAATTTGAATCCAAGTAAAAATACGTATGAGGGCTTAAATTGATGGCTGGACCATAAGGATTAAAGTTCCGTATGCGATTTTGCAGAAATAAAGATGGCGGCATCAATATGGCCGCCGGAACCTTGGAAATCTTGACCGATCGACCAAACTAGCGCTGACGTCAGAATTTGGAGCCAAGCAAAAATACGTATGAGGGCTCAAATTGATGGCTGGACCATAAGGATTAAAGTTCCGTATGCGATTTTGCAGAAATAAAGATGACGGCATCAATATGGCCGCCGGAACCTTGGAAATCTGGACCGATCGAACAAATTAGCGCTGACGTCAGAATTTGGAGCCAAGCAAAAATACGTATGAGGGCTCAAATTGATGGCTGGACCATAAGGATTAAAGTTCCGTATGCACTTTTGCAGCAATCAAGATGGCGGCATCAATATGGCCGCCGGAACCTTGGAAATCTGGACCGATCGACCAAATTAGCGCTGACGTCAGAATTTAGAGCCAAGCAAAAATACGTATGAGGGCTTAAATTGATGGCTGGACCATAAGGATTAAAGTGTCGTATGCGCTTTTGCAGACATCAAGATGGCGGCATCAATATAGCCGCTAGAACCTTGGAAATCTCGACCGATCGACCAAATTAGCACTGACGTCAGAATTTGGAGCCATGCAAAAATACGAATGACGGCTCCAATTGATGGCTGGACCATAAGGATTAAAGGGTCGTATGCGCTTTTGCAGAAATAAAGGTGGCGGCATCAATATGGCCGCCGGAACCTTGGAAATCTGGACCGATCGACCAAATTAGCGCTGACGTCAGAATTTGAAGCCAAGTAAAAATACGTATGAGGGCTTAAATTGATGGCTGGACCATAAGGATTAAAGTTCCGTATGCGATTTTGCAGAAATAAAGATGGCGGCATCAATATGGCCGCCGGAACCTTGGAAATCTGGACCGATCGACCAAATTAGCGCTGACGTCAGAATTTGGAGCCAAGCAAAAATACGTATGAGGGCTCAAATTGATGGCTGGACCATTAGGATTAAAGGGTCGTATGCGCTTTTGCAGAAATAAAGGTGGCGGCATCAATATGGCCGCCGGAACCTTGGAAATCTGGACCGATAGACCAAATTAGCGCTGACGTCAGAATTTGAAGCCAAGTAAAAATACGTATGAGGGCTTAAATTGATGGCTGGACCATAAGGATTAAAGTTCCGTATGCGATTTTGCAGAAATAAAGATGGCGGCATCAATATGGCCGCCGGAACCTTGGAAATCTCGACCGATCGACCAAATTAGCGCTGACGTCAGAATTTGGAGCAATGCAAAAATACGTATGCGGGCTCAAATTGATGACTGGACCATAAGGATTAAAGTGCCATATGCGCTTTTGCAGAAATCAACATGGCGGCATCAATATCGCCGCCGGAACCTTATAAATCTCAACCGATCTACCGAATTAGCGCTATCGCCAGAATTTGGAGCCAAGCAAAAATACGTATGAGGCCTCAAATTGATGGCTGGACCATAAGGATTAAAGTGCCGTATGCGCTTTTGCAGAAATAAAGATGGCGGCATCAATATGGCCGCCGGAACCTTGGAAATCTGGACCGAACGACCAAATTAGCGCTGACGTCAGAATTTGAAGCCAAGTAAAAATACGTATGAGGGCTCAAATTGATGGCTGGACCATAAGGATTAAAGTTCCGTATGCGATTTTGCAGAAATAATGATGGCGGCATCAATATGGCCGCCGGAACCTTGGAAATCTGGACCGATCGACCAAATTAGCGCTGACGTCAGAATTTGGAGCCAAGCAAAAATACGTATGAGGGCTCAAATTGATGGCTGGACCATAAGGATTAAAGTGCCGTATGCGCTTTTGCAGAAATAAAGATGGCGGCATCAATATGGCCGCCGGAACCTTGGAAATCTGGACCGATCGACCAAATTAGCACTGACGTCAGAATTTGGGGCCATGCAAAAATACGAATGACGGCTCCAATTGATGGCTGGACCATAAGGATTAAAGGGTCGTATGCGCTTTTGCAGAAATAAAGGTGGCGGCATCAATATGGCCGCCGGAACCTTGGAAATCTGGACCGATAGACCAAATTAGCGCTGACGTCAGAATTTGAAGCCAAGTAAAAATACGTATGAGGGCTTAAATTGATGGCTGGACCATAAGGATTAAAGTTCCGTATGCGATTTTGCAGAAATAAAGATGGCGGCATCAATATGGCCGCCGGAACCTTGGAAATCTCGACCGATCGACCAAATTAGCGCTGACGTCAGAATTTGGAGCAATGCAAAAATACGTATGCGGGCTCAAATTGATGACTGGACCATAAGGATTAAAGTGCCATATGCGCTTTTGCAGAAATCAACATGGCGGCAACAATATCGCCGCCGGAACCTTATAAATCTCAACCGATCTACCGAATTAGCGCTATCGCCAGAATTTGGAGCCAAGCAAAAATACGTATGAGGCCTCAAATTGATGGCTGGACCATAAGGATTAAAGTGCCGTATGCGCTTTTGCAGAAATAAAGATGGCGGCATCAATATGGCCGCCGGAACCTTGGAAATCTGGACCGATCGACCAAATTAGCGCTGACGTCAGAATTTGGAGCCAAGCAAAAATACGTATTAGGGCTCAAATTGATGGCTGGACCATTAGGATTAAAGTTCCGTATGCGATTTTGCAGAAATAAAGATGGCGGCATCAATATGGCCGCCGGAACCTTGGAAATCTGGACCGATCAACCAAATTAGCGCTCACGTCAGAATTTGGAGCCAAGCAAAAATACGTATGAGGGCTCAAATTGATGGCTGGACCATTAGGATTAAAGTTCCGTATGCGATCTTGCAGAAATAAAGATGACGGCATCAATATGGCCGCCGGAACCTTGGAAATCTGGACCGATCGACCAACTTAGCGCTGACGTCAGAATTTGGAGCCAACCAAAAATACGTATGAGGGCTCAAATTGATGGCTGCACCATAAGGATTAAAGTGCCGTATGCGCTTTTGCAGAAATAAAGATGGCGGCATCAATATGGCCGCCGGAACCTTGGAAATCTGGACCGATCAACCAAATTAGCGCTGACGTCAGAATTTGAAGCCAAGTAAAAATACGTATGAGGGCTTAAATTGATGGCTGGACCATAAGGATTAAAGTTCCGTATGCAATTTTGCAGAAATAAAGATGGCGGCATCAATATGACCGCCGGAACCTTGGAAATCTGGACCGATCGACCAAATTAGCGCTGACGTCAGAATTTGGAGCCAAGCAAAAATACGTATGAGGGCTCAAATTGATGGCTGGACCATAAGGATTAAAGTTCCGTATGCACTTTTGCAGCAATCAAGATGGCGGCATCAATATGGCCGCCGGAATCTTGGAAATCTGGACCGATCGACCAAATTAGCGCTGACGTCAGAATTTAGAGCCAAGCAAAAATACGTATGAGGGCTCAAATTGATGGCTGGACCATAAGGATTAAAGTTCCGTACGCACTTTTGCAGCAATCAAGATGGCGGCATCAATATGGCCGCCGGAACCTTGGAAATCTGGACCGATCGACCAAATTAGCGCTGACGTCAGAATTTGGAGCCAGCAAAAATACGTATGAGGGCTCAAATTGATGGCTGGACCATAAGGATTAAAGTTCCGTATGCGATTTTGCAGAAATAAAGATGGCGGCATCAATATGACCGCCGGAACCTTGGAAATCTGGACCGATCAACCAAATTAGCGCTCACGTCAGAATTTGGAGCCAAGCAAAAATACGTATGAGGGATCAAATTGATGGCTGGACCATAAGGATTGAAGTGCCGTATGCGCTTTTGCAGAAATCAAGATGGCGGCATCAATATGGCCGCCAGAACCTTGGAAATCTCGACCGATCGACCAAAGTAGCGCGGACGTCAGAATTTGGAGGAATGCAAAAATACGTATGAGGGGTCAAATTGATAGCTGGACCATGAGGATAAAAGTGCCGTATGCGCTTTTGCAGAGATCAAGATGGCGGCATCAATATGGCCGCCGGAACCTTGGAAATCTAGACCGATCGACCAAATTAGCGCTGACGTCAGAATTTGAAGCCGAGTAAAAATACGTATGAGGGCTTAAATTGATGGCTGGACCATAAGGATTAAAGTTCCGTATGCGATTTTGCAGAAATAAAGATGGCGGCATCAATAAGGCCGCCGGAACCTTGGAAATCTTGACCGATCGACCAAATTAGCGCTGACGTCAGAATTTGGAGCCAAGCAAAAATATGTATGAGGGCTCAAATTGATGGCTGGACCATAAGGATTGAAGTGCCGTATGCGCTTTTGCAGAAATCAAGATGGCGGCATCAATATGGCCGCCAGAACCTTGGAAATCTCGACCGATCGACCAAAGTAGCGCGGACGTCAGAATTTGGAGGAATGCAAAAATACGTATGAGGGGTCAGATTGATAGCTGGACCATGAGGATAAAAGTGCCGTATGCGCTTTTGCAGAGATCAAGATGGCGGCATCAATATGGCCGCCGGAACCTTGGAAATCTGGACCGATCGACCAAATTAGCGCTGACGTCAGAATTTGAAGCCAAGTAAAAATACGTATGAGGGCTTAAATTGATGGCTGGACCATAAGGATTAAAGTTCCGTATGCGATTTTGCAGAAATAAAGATGGCGGCATCAATATGGCCGCCGGAACCTTGGAAATCTTGACCGATCGACCAAATTAGCGCTGACGTCAGAATTTGGAGCCAAGCAAAAACACGTATGAGGGCTCAAATTGATGGCTGGACCATAAGGATTAAAGTTCCGTATGCGATTTTGCAGAAACAAAGATGACGGCATCAATATGGCCGCCGGAACCTTGGAAATCTGGACCGATCGACCAAATTAGCGCTGACGTCAGAATTTAGAGCCAAGCAAAAATACGTATGAGGGCTCAAATTGATGGCTGGACCATTAGGATTAAAGTTCCGTATGCGATCTTGCAGAAATAAAGATAACGGCATCAATATGGCCGCCGGAACCTTGGAAATCTGGACCGATCGACCAAATTAGCGCTGACGTCAGAATTTGGAGCCAAGCAAAAATACGTATGAGGGCTCAAATTGATGGCTGGACCATAAGGATTAAAGTTCCGTATGCACTTTGGCAGCAATCAAGATGGCGGCATCAATATGGCCGCCGGAACCTTGGAAATCTGGACCGATCGACCAAATTAGCGCTGACGTCAGAATTTAGAGCCAAGCAAAAATACATATGGGGGCTCAAATTGATGGCTGGACCATAAGGATTAAAGTTCCGTATGCACTTTTGCAGCAATCAAGATGGCGGCATCAATATGGCCGCCGGAACCTTAGAAATCTGGACCGATCGACCAAATTAGCGCTGACGTCAGAATTTGGAGCCAAGCAAAAATACGTATGAGGGCTCAAATTGATGGCTGGACCATAAGGATTGAAGTGCCGTATGCGCTTTTGCAGAAATCAAGATGGCGGCATCAATATGGCCGCCAGAACCTTGGAAATCTCGACCGATCGACCAAAGTAGCGAGGACGTCAGAATTTGGAGGAATGCAAAAATACGTATGAGGGGTCAAATTGATGGCTGGACCATAAGGATTAAAGTTCCGTATGCACTTTTGCAGCAATCAAGATGGCGGCATCAATATCGCCGCCGGAACCTTATAAATCTCAACCGATCTACCGAATTAGCGCTATCGCCAGAATTTGGAGCCAAGCAAAAATACGTATGAGGCCTCAAATTGATGGCTGGACCATAAGGATTAAAGTTCCGTATGCACTTTTGCAGCAATCAAGATGGCGGCATCAATATCGCCGCCGGAACCTTATAAATCTCAACCGATCTACCGAATTAGCGCTATCGCCAGAATTTGGAGCCAAGCAAAAATACGTATGAGGCCTCAAATTGATGGCTGGACCATAAGGATTAAAGTGCCGTATGCACTTTTGCAGAAATAAAGATGGCGGCATCAATATGGCCGCCGGAACCTTGGACATCTGGACCGATCGACCAAATTAGCGCTGACGTCAGAATTTGAAGCCAAGTAAAAATACGTATGAGGGCTCAAATTAATGGCTGGACCATAAGGATTAAAGTTCCGTATGCGATTTTGCAGAAATAAAGATGGCGGCATCAATATGACCGCCGGAACCTTGGAAATCTGAACCGATCGACCAAATTAGCGCTCACGTCAGAATTTGGAGCCAAGCAAAAATACGTATGAGGGCTCAAATTGATGGCTGGACCATAAGGATTGAAGTGCCGTATGCGCTTTTGCAGAAATCAAGATGGCGGCATCAATATGGCCGCCAGAACCTTGGAAATCTCGACCGATCGACCAAAGTAGCGAGGACGTCAGAATTTGGAGGAATGCAAAAATACGTATGAGGGGTCAAATTGATAGCTGGACCATGAGGATAAAAGTGCCGTATGCGCTTTTGCAGAGATCAAGATGGCGGCATCAATATGGCCGCCGGAACCTTGGAAATCTGGACCGATCGACCAAATTAGCGCTGACGTCAGAATTTGAAGCCAAGTAAAAATACGTATGAGGGCTTAAATTGATGGCTGGACCATAAGGATTAAAGTTCCGTATGCGATTTTGCAGAAATAAAGATGGCGGCATCAATATGGCCGCCGGAACCTTGGAAATCTTGACCGATCGACCAAATTAGCGCTGACGTCAGAATTTGGAGCCAAGCAAAAATACGTATGAGGGCTCAAATTGATGGCTGGACCATAAGGATTAAAGTTCCGTATGCGATTTTGCAGAAATAAAGATGACGGCATCAATATGGCCGCCGGAACCTTGGAAATCTGGACCGATCGACCAAATTAGCGCTGACGTCAGAATTTGGAGCCAAGCAAAAATACGTATGAGGGCTCAAATTGATGGCTGGACCATAAGGATTAAAGTTCCGTATGCACTTTTGCAGCAATCAAGATGGCGGCATCAATATGGCCGCCGGAACCTTGGAAATCTGGACCGATCGACCAAATTAGCGCTGACGTCAGAATTTGGAGCCAAGCAAAAATACGTATGAGGGCTCAAATTGATGGCTGGACCATTAGGATTAAAGTTCCGTATGCGATCTTGCAGAAATAAAGATAACGGCATCAATATGGCCGCCGGAACCTTGGAAATCTGGACCGATCGACCAAATTAGCGCTGACGTCAGAATTTGGAGCCAAGCAAAAATACGTATGAGGGCTCAAATTGATGGCTGGACCATAAGGATTAAAGTTCCGTATGCACTTTGGCAGCAATCAAGATGGCGGCATCAATATGGCCGCCGGAACCTTGGAAATCTGGACCGATCGACCAAATTAGCGCTGACGTCAGAATTTAGAGCCAAGCAAAAATACATATGGGGGCTCAAATTGATGGCTGGACCATAAGGATTAAAGTTCCGTATGCACTTTTGCAGCAATCAAGATGGCGGCATCAATATGGCCGCCGGAACCTTAGAAATCTGGACCGATCGACCAAATTAGCGCTGACGTCAGAATTTGGAGCCAAGCAAAAATACGTATGAGGGCTCAAATTGATGGCTGGACCATAAGGATTAAAGTTCCGTATGCACTTTTGCAGCAATCAAGATGGCGGCATCAATATCGCCGCCGGAACCTTATAAATCTCAACCGATCTACCGAATTAGCGCTATCGCCAGAATTTGGAGCCAAGCAAAAATACGTATGAGGCCTCAAATTGATGGCTGGACCATAAGGATTAAAGTGCCGTATGCACTTTTGCAGAAATACAGATGGCGGCATCAATATGGCCGCCGGAACCTTGGACATCTGGACCGATCGACCAAATTAGCGCTGACGTCAGAATTTGAAGCCAAGTAAAAATACGTATGGGGGGTCAAATTAATGGCTGGACCATAAGGATTAAAGATCCGTATGCGATTTTGCAGAAATAAAGATGGCGGCATCAATATGACCGCCGGAACCTTGGAAATCTGGACCGATCGACCAAATTAGCGCTCACGTCAGAATTTGGAGCCAAGCAAAAATACGTATGAGGGCTCAAATTGATGGCTGGACCATAAGGATTGAAGTGGCGTATGCGCTTTTGCAGAAATCAAGATGGCGGCATCAATATGGCCGCCAGAACCTTGGAAATCTCGACCGATCGACCAAAGTAGCGAGGACGTCAGAATTTGGAGCAATGCAAAAATACGTATGAGGGGTCAAATTGATAGCTGGAGCATAAGGATAAAAGTGCCGTATGCGCTTTTGCAGAGATCAAGATGGCGGCATCAATATCGCCGCCGGAACCTTGGAAATCTCAACCGATCTACCGAATTAGCGGTATCGTCAGAATTTGGAGCCAAGCAAAAATACGTATGAGAGCTCAAATTGATGGCTGGAGCATAAGGATTAAAGTGCCGTATGCGCTTTTGCAGAAATAGAGATGGCGGCATGAATATGGCCGCCGGAACCTTGGAAATGTCCACCGATCTACCGAATTAGCGCTATCGCCAGAAATTCGAGCCATGAAAAAATACGTATGAGGGTTCAAATTGATGGCTGGTCCATAAATATTCAAGTGCCGTATGCGCTTTTGCAGAAATCAAGATGGCGGCATCAATATGGCCGCTAGAACCTTGGAAATCTCGACCGATCGACCAAATTAGCGCTGACGTCAGAATTTGGAGCAATGCAAAAATACGTATGAGGGCTCAAATTGATGACTGGACCATAAGGATTAAAGTGCCGTATTCGCTTTTGTAGAAATCAAGATGGCGACATCAATATGGCTGCCGGAACCTTGGAAATCTCGACTGATCTACCGAATTAGCGCTATCGCCAGAATTTGGAGCCACCTAAAAATACGCATGAGGGCTCAAATTGATGGCTGGACCATAAGGATCAAAGTGCCGTATGCGCTTTTGCAGAAATCAAGATGGCGGCATCAGTATGGCTGCCGGAACCTTGGAAATCTTGACCGATCGACCAAAATAGCGCTGACCTCAGAATTTGGAGCAATGCCAAAATACGTATGAGGGGTCAAATTGATAGCTGGACCATAAGGATAAAAGTGCCGTATGCGCTTTTGCAGAGATCAAGATGGCGGCATCAATATCGCCGCCGGAACCTTGGAAATCTCAACCGATCTACCGAATTAGCGGTATCGTCAGAATTTGGAGCCAAGAAAAAATACGTATGAGAGCTCAAATTGATGGCTGGAGCATAAGGATTAAAGTGCCGTATGCGCTTTTGCAGAAATTGAGATGGCGGCATGAATATGGCCGCCGGAACCTTGGAAATCTCCACCGATCTACCGAATTAGCGCTATCGCCAGAATTTGGAGCCATGCAAAAATACGTATGAGGGCTCAAATTGATGGCTGGTCCATAAATATTGAAGTGCCGTATGCGCTTTTGCAGAAATCAAAATGGCGGCATCAATATGGCCGCCAGAACCTTGGAAATCTCGACCGATCGACCAAATTAGCGCTGACGTCAGAATTTGGAGCAATGCAAAAATACGTATGAGGGCTCAAATTGATGACTGGACCATAAGGATTAAAGTGCCGTATTCGCTTTTGTAGAAATCAAGATGGCGACATCAATATGGCCGCCGGAACCTTGGAAATCTCGACTGATCTACAGAATTAGCGCTATCGCCAGAATTTGGAGCCACCTAAAAATACGTATGAGGGCTCAAATTGATGACTGGACCATAAGGATTAAAGTGCCGCATGCGCTTTTGCAGAAATCAAGATGGCGGCATCAATATGGCTGCCGGAACCTTGGAAATCTTGACCGATCGACCAAATTAGCGCTGACGTCAGAATTTGAAGCCAAGCAAAAATACGTATGAGGGCTCAAATTGATGGCTGGACCATAAGGATCAAAGTGCCGTAGGCGCTTTTGCAGAAATCAAGATGACGGCATCAATATGGCCACCGGAACCTTGGAAATCTCGACCGATCGACCAAATTAGCGCTATCACCAGAATTTGGAGCCACCTAAAAATACGCATGAGTGCTCAAATTGATGGCTGGACAGTAAGGATCAAAGTGCCGTATGCGCTTTTGCAGAAATCAAGATGGCGGCATCAATATGGCTGCCGGAAACTTGGAAATCTTGACCGATCGACCAAATTAGCGCTGACGTCAGAATTTGGAGCAATGCAAAAATACGTATGAGGGCTCAAATTGATGACTGGACCATAAGGATTAAAGTGCCGTATGCGCTTTTGTAGAAATCAAGATGGCGACATCAATATGGCTGCCGGAACCTTGGAAATCTCGACCGATCTACCGAATTAGCGCTATCGCCAGAATTTGGAGCCACCTAAAAATACGCATGAGGGCTCAAATTGATGGCTGGACCATAAGGATCAAAGTGCCGCATGCGCTTTTGCAGAAATCAAGATGGCGGCATCAATATGGCTGCCGGAACCTTGGAAATCTTGACCGATCGACCAAATTAGCGCTGACGTCAGAATTTGAAGCCAAGCAAAAATACGTATGAGGGCTCAAATTGATGGCTGGACCATAAGGATTAAAGTTCCGTATGCGATTTTGCAGAAATAAAGATGGCGGCATCAATATGGCCGCCGGTACCTTGGAAATCTCGACCGTTTGACAAAATTAGCGCTATCGCCAGAATTTGGAGCCACCTAAGAATACGCATGAGGGCTCAAATTGATGGCTGGACCATAAGGATCAAGGTGCCGTAGGCGCTTTTGCAGAAATCAAGATGGCGGCATCAATATGGCCACCAGAACCTTGGAAATCTCGACCGATCGACCAAATTAGCGCTATCGCCAGAATTTGGAGCCACCTAAAAATACGCATGGGGGCTCAAATTGATGGCTGGACCATAAGGATGAAAGTGCCGTATGCGCTTTTGCAGAAATCAAGATGGCGGCATCAATATGGCCGCTAGAACCTTGGAAATCTCGACCGATCGACCAAATTAGCGCTGACGTCAGAATTTGGAGCAATGCAAAAATACGCATGAGGGCTCAAATTGATGGCTGGACCATAAGGATCAAAGTGCCGTATGCGCTTTTGCAGAAATCAAGATGACGGCATCAATGTGGCTGCCGGAACCTTGGAAATCTTGACCGATCGACCAAATTAGCGCTGACGTCAGAATTTGGAGCAATGCAAAAATACGTATGAGGGCTCAAATTGATGACTGGACCATAAGGATTAAAGTGCCGTATGCGCTTTTGTAGAAATCAAGATGGCGACATCAATATGGCTGCCGGAACCTTGGAAATCTCGACCGATCTACCGAATTAGCGCTATCGCCAGAATTTGGAGCCACCTAAAAATACGCATGAGGGCTCAAATTGATGGCTGGACCATAAGGATCAAAGTGCCGCATGCGCTTTTGCAGAAATCAAGATGGCGGCATCAATATGGCTGCCGGAACCTTGGAAATCTTGACCGATCGACCAAATTAGCGCTGACGTCAGAATTTGAAGCCAAGCAAAAATACGTATGAGGGCTCAAATTGATGGCTGGACCATAAGGATTAAAGTTCCGTATGCGATTTTGCAGAAATAAAGATGGCGGCATCAATATGGCCACCGGAACCTTGGAAATCTCGACCGATCGACCAAATTAGCGCTATCGCCTGAATTTCGAGCCATGAAAAAATACGTATGAGGGCTCAAATTGATGGCTGGAGCATAAGGATGAAAGTGCCGTATGCGCTTTTGCAGAAATCAAGATGGCGGCATCAATATGGCCGCTAGAACCTTGGAAATCTCGACCGATCGACCAAATTAGCGCTGACGTCAGAATTTGGAGCAATGCAAAAATACGCATGAGGGCTCAAATTGATGGCTGGACCATAAGGATCAAAGTGCCGTATGCGCTTTTGCAGAAATCAAGATGACGGCATCAATGTGGCTGCCGGAACCTTGGAAATCTTGACCGATCGACCAAATTAGCGCTGACGTCAGAATTTGGAGCCATGCAAAAATACGTATGAGGGCTCGAATTGATGGCTGGAGCATTAGGATTAAAGTACCGTTTGCGCTTTTGCAGAAATCAAGATGGCGGCATCAAGATGGCCGCCGGAACCTTGGAAATCTCGATCGATCTACAGAATTAGCGCTATCGCCAGAATTTGGAGCCACCTAAAAATACGCATGAGTGCTCAAATTGATGGCTGGATAGTAAGGATCAAAGTGCCGTATGCGCTTTTGCAGAAATCAAGATGGCGGCATCAATATGGCTGCCGGAAACTTGGAAATCTTGACCGATCGACCAAATTAGCGCTGACCTCAGAATTTGGAGCCATGCAAAAATACGTATGAGGACTCAATTGGATGGCTGGACCATAAGGATTAAAGTGCCGTAAGCGCTTTTGCAGAAATCAAGATGGCGGCATCAATATGGCCGCCGGAACCTTGGAAATCTCGACCGATCGACCAAATTAACGCTGACGTCAGAATTTGGAGCAATGCAAAAATACCGTATGAGGGCTTAAATGGATGACTGGAGCATAAGGATTAAAGTGCCGTATGCGCTTTTGTAGAAATCAAGATGGCGACATCAATATTGCCGCCGGAACCTTATAAATCTCGACCGATCGACCAAATTAGCGCTGACGTCAGAATTTGGAGCAATGCAAAAATACGTATGAGGGCTCAAATTGATGACTGGACCATAAGGATCAAAGTGCCGCATGCGCTTTTGCAGAAATCAAGATGGCGGCATCAATATGGCTGCCGGAACCTTGGAAATCTTGACCGATCGACCAAATTAGCGCTGATGTCAGAATTTGAAGCCAAGCAAAAATACGTATGAGGGCTCAAATTGATGGCTGGACCATAAGGATTAAAGTTCCGTATGCGATTTTGCAGAAATAAAGATGGCGGCATCAATATGGCCGCCGGAACCTTGGAAATCTCGACCGATCGACCAAATTAGCGCTATCGCCAGAATTTGGAGCCACCTAAGAATACGCATGAGGGCTCAAATTGATGGCTGGACCATAAGGATCAAAGTGCCGTAGGCGCTTTTGCAGAAATCAAGATGGCGGCATCAATATGGCCACCGGAACCTTGGAAATCTCGACCGATCGACCAAATTAGCGCTATCGCCAGAATTTGGAGCCACCTAAAAATACGCATGGGGGCTCAAATTGATGGCTGGACCATAAGGATCAAAGTGCCGTATGCGCTTTTGCAGAAATTAAGATGGCGGCATGAATATGGCCGCCGGAACCTTGGAAATCTCGACCGATCGACCAAATTAGCGCTGACGTCAGAATTTGGAGCCATTCAAAAATACGTATGAGGCCTCAAATGGATGGCTGGACCATAAGGATTAAAGTGCCGTATGAGGTTTTGCAGAAATCAAGATGGCGGCATCAATATGGCCGCCGGAACCTTGGAAATCTCGACCGATCGACCAAATTAACGCTGACGTCGGAATTTGGAGCAATGCAAAAATACGTATGAGGGCTTAAATTGATGACTGGACCATAAGGATTAAAGTGCCGTATTCGCTTTTGTAGAAATCAAGATAGCGACATCAATATGGCTGCCGAAACCTTGAAAATCTCGACCGATCTACCGAATTAGCGCTATCGCCAGAATTTGGAGCCACCTAAAAATACGCATGAGGGCTCAAATTGATGGCTGGACCATAAGGATTAAAGTGCCGTATGCGCTTTTGCGGAAATCAAGATGGCGACATCAATATGGCCGCCGGAACCTTGGAAATCTCGACCGATCGACCAAATTAACGCTGACGTCAGAATTTGGAGCAATGCAAAAATACGTATGAGGGCTTAAATGGATGACTGGAGCATAAGGATTAAAGTGCCGTATGCGCTTTTGTAGAAATCAAGATGGCGACATCAATATGGCTGCCGGAACCTTGGAAATCTCGACCGATCTACCGAATTAGCGCTATCGCCAGAATTTGGAGCCACCTAAAAATACGCATGAGGGCTCAAATTGATGGCTGGACCATAAGGATCAAAGTGCCGCATGCGCTTTTGCAGAAATCAAGATGGCGGCATCAATATGGCTGCCGGAACCTTGGAAATCTTGACCGATCGACCAAATTAGCGCTGACGTCAGAATTTGAAGCCAAGCCAAAATACGTATGAGGGCTCAAATTGATGGCTGGACCATAAGGATCAAAGTGCCGTATGCGCTTTTGCAGAAATTAAGATGGCGGCATCAATATGGCCGCCGGTACCTTGGAAATCTCGACCGATTGACAAAATTAGCGCTATCGCCAGAATTTGGAGCCACCTAAGAATACGCATGAGGGCTCAAATTGATGGCTGGACCATAAGGATCAAAGTGCCGTAGGCGCTTTTGCAGAAATCAAGATGGTGGCATCAATATGGCCACCGGAACCTTGGAAATCTCGACCGATCGACCAAATTAGCGCTATCGCCAGAATTTGGAGCCACCTAAAAATACGCATGAGGGCTCGAATTGATGGCTGGACCATAAGAATCAAAGTGCCGTATGCGCTTTTGCAGAAATTAAGATGGCGGCATCAATATGGCCGCCGGAACCTTGGAAATCTCGACCGATCGACCAAATTAGCGCTGACGTCAGAATTTGGAGCCATGCAAAAATACGTATGAGGCCTCAAATGGATGGCTGGACCATAAGGATTAAAGTGCCGTATGAGGTTTTGCAGAAATCAAGATGGCGGCATCAATATGGCCGCCGGAACCTTGGAAATCTCGACCGATCGACCAAATTAACGCTGACGTCAGAATTTGGAGCAATGCAAAAATACGTATGAGGGCTTAAATTGATGACTGGACCATAAGGATTAAAGTGCCGTATGCGCTTTTGTAGAAATCAAGATGGCGACATCAATATGGCTGCCGGAAACAAAATGATTCATGTGAAAAGTGGTTTTCGGAACTCAAATCACGAATCAATGTATCCAGTATTGTGGATGTACGTCGCAACAAGAACAAAATTGCAGAATTGATTGCCAAACCTGATGAGAAGAGCGTTGAATGTTATTCTCAGCGACGCGTATCCTAAGTCACGCCCTATTGATTCTGAACCCATAGAATGGTGGATCTCATATCACACATGTATAAGAAATCCGTGGTAGTATTCGACGTTGAAACTACCTAAATCGTCTGGAAATCAATTAATAGAGATTCAGTAGGTTGAGTAGCTCCAATCATATCATATGCCTTGTAGATTCAAATTTCTTCCGGAACGATTTCCTAAGTACCGACAGTCATTAACCGGTTGAGAAACTCACCATTGTATGATAAGAACTCAATTTATACCCAATTTACCGTCAAATTCTTAACGAGTTTCATATTGCATAGTAATTATGTCATGTTTTGATCCAGAGTACCTCTTCACTTTCAGTTTATTATCAGTAGTTGGAATGAATGCGTGGCTGCTCTGAATTTTTTTCATAGCAGGTGGATTTTTATATTTTCTATGCAATCTTTTCACTAATTGTTTATGCTCCTGCTTACTATAATGGAAAAATTTTATGTTCTTGAATTTTTCTTCTGCAAACTTGAATAGAGAAGTTGAGTCCACGATAGCATTTTTTGGTTCGACTTGTAAACTGTATCGAGTTGCTTCACTCTTCAAGCATGCTCCAAGACCATTGCAAATACATTTACCATGTGACGTTGCATTACAGTGCCACTCCGCTTGAATTCCAAAATCAGTCATGTGATTCATAAGATGCATCATCTGAGTTCTATTTTTGAAGTGCTGTTTTGCACCATCAGTTACATAATAAATTTTCTTTACTCGTTGATACACCTTTTTAATTTCCGGTATTACCTTCTGCTGCATCAAATATACTGCGGTAGCATTATGAGTTGTGCAGTCTGAGAGTAAAATAATGCTCTTGTGTTTCAACTCCTCGCCTGATCGATAATAGAAACCAACAGTAAGAACAGAAAATTGATCATTGTTATAATAAGAGGCTTGAGCTGCATTCTGTACAACGTATGCATAATTTTCTGCAAAGTCACAATGCAATAATACCTCATTTTCACCCAAATTCTCCTTCTTGTCAGTTATGAATTTTTCTTGTTCTTTCGAGATAAAACTGTGGGGAACTAGAACTGTCAAGCGTCTGTTCAATTCTTCTACTAATTCATTTGAGGGAAGACATACTTGTTTGAGGCTACATTGATCAGTAGATGTACAGGTGCTGAATATCACTTGCTGTGTATTACGAGGGTAGTTCAATAAGTCTTTAGAATAAAGTATAAAAACAATTTTTTTTGGGTAATTTTTTTTTATTTTTCAACATAATCTCCTTGGAGCTCTATACACTTGGTCAATCGCTTTTTAAGTTTTTTTAATCCTTCAGAAAAGTGCGTTTTCGGAAGTTCCTCAAAATAAGCACTTACAGAGGCAATGACGTCTTCGTTGTCCGTAAATCTCTGTCCACCGAGCCATTTTTTCAAGTTTGGAAATAAGAAAAAGTCACTGGGGGCTAAATCTGGTGAATACGGTGGGTGTTCGACCAATTCGAATTTTAGTTCTTCAATTTTAGCCATTGAAACGAAGCATGTGTGAACTCGGGCGTTGTCGTGATGAAAGAGAATTTTTTTTCTCGCCAAATGTGGTCGTTTTTTTTTTAATTTCTTCTTTCAGCTGCTCTAATAATGATGCATAATACTCACCAGTAATTGTTTTACCCTTTTCCAAGTAGTCAATAAGTATAATTCCACGTGCATCCCAAAAAACTGTAGCCATAACCTTACCAGCTGACTTTACGGTCTTTGCCTTCTTTGGAGCTGGTTCGCCTGTGGAAATCCACTGTTTGGATTGTTCCTTTGTCTCAGGAGTGTAGTGGTGTATCCATGTTTCATCCACAGTCACAAATCGACGACAAAATTCCTCAGGATTCCGACTTATGCGCGCCAAAAGAGCCTCAGAGGCGACCACTCTATTGCGTTTATTCTCAGCTGAGAGCAAACGCGGCACCCATCTTGCCGATAGCTTTTTCATGCCTAATTTTTCATGTAGAATTGAAACAACTGCACCTATAGATATCCTTGTGGCCTCAGCTAACTCACGCACTTTTAATCTTCTATCCTTCAACACCATATCGTGGATTTTATTGATGATTTCGGGAGTAGTTGCTTCTACGGGCCTTCCTGAACGTGGTTCGTCACTTATTGATATACGACCACGCTTAAATTCATTTACCCAGTTATAAACCGTTGCTAAGGCAGGGGCAGATGTGCCATGAACTGAGTCCAATTCATTTTTTATCTCATATGGAGTTAAACCCTTTAAATGAAAATGTTTAATTACGGCTCTGAACTCGTTTTTTTCCATTTTTCTTAACAAGCAATTTTTTTTTTCAATTGGTTATAAAAACACGTAAACAGAAGTAGTGGACTGTGACTGCACCATATATCTAGTCGGGAGTGGTACTGACTGAAAACAGATGATTTGGAGCGATTCGCGCGCCATCTGTTGGTCATTCTAAAGACTTATTGAACTACCCTCGTACTTTTTTCTAATAATTCCAGAATAAGTTCTGAAAATTTCTTCATATTGGGACATTTTTCACATTCTAGCAAATGACAAGCAGTTGTAGGTTTCTTACAAAGGATGTATCTAATACAATCTTTATAATCACTCAGCCTAGTTTCACATTGTTTACTCAAATTTTTCCTATTAATAGAGTCGATCATGAGCTTGACGTTTTGGTGGATTGTACATACACAGACGCTGTGCGTCCCTGATGCTCCAGCTACAACACACCATTTTGGCCGCAATTCCGCGAATTTTGAAGATCCTATAGGATGCTGTGGATATTTTTTCTTGAACTTTAAGTGCAATACTTTGATATCGTATAACAACAAATGTTTCTGTTTCATTACTTTGGAAGCATCAACTTTGATTGCAATAGTCTCTTTTTTGTAGGGCATTATGCGGCTGTTGGAATCATTTTCGTAGAACTCTTGTACTTTTTTAACACTTTCTTCATTGATATTTTTCCCCCTTTTGGAATTGTGGTATAGCTAATATTCCACCTGATTTTTTCAGTTCTTTGGACTGCATTGCCATCCTGTAAGAACACTAGAATTCTTCAGAGATTTGACGACTGCTCCAACAATCAGGAGCTATTGTAAGTATAGATTTCCGCAGAGGATCATTGTCTGGCAAACTTTTGAATTTCACCTTCAGACCACTCAGGAGATCCTCAAGTTCGTCCTCCCTAGTTTTGCCTACCTTCTTAGCAGGAAGCTTCTCTAGATAATCGTTAAGGTCTATTGAAAATTCAGTTACAACACTATCTAAAGTTTGGTCTTTTTGTGAAACATAAATACTGTGCCTGCACTCATGGCAAACTTTCGAACTAGGATGTAAATGTGGATATTTTTCTGACAAAGATGTCGATATAGTTCTCAAAGCTTTACCGGTATGTCCTTTTATCCCTAATGGGTTGCAACATCGCTTAGAATGAGACTTCTGTGGCTTCTCGTTATCTTCCATCTCAGATAATTGTGATTCAATAATGAGGTCTCAGACAAGATTACGAACAATCGAAAAATGTTTGAAACTGAAAAGCTTCAGAAAAGTAAATACTTTTCATGTGCAAAATGTGACGGACTACTGTTAAGTTCGTACTGTGGAGAAGAGACGCGATTGAGAGAGCTTTCCAACTATCCTGAAAAGGACTGTTGGAAATAATCAATGCGCACCCTCAATGGGCGAATGCAGAAATAGTCAACTATTCTGAGAAAAACTATTGACGATGCGAGAGATCTGAGCTCGCCTCAACAGATGAGACTGTCAACACCTATCCTGAAAAGGACTGCTGTTGAGTTCGTGCTGTGGAGAAGAGCCGCGATCGAGAGAGCTTTCCAACTATCCTGAAAAGGACTGTTGGAAATAATCAATGCGCACCCACAATGGGCGAATGCAGAAATCGTCGACTATTCTGAGAAGAACTATTGACGATGCGAGAGATCAGAGCTCGCCTCAACAGATGAGACTCTCAACACCTATCCTGAAAAGGACTGCTGTTGAGTTCGTGCCGTGGAGAAAAGCCGCGATCGAGAGAGCTTTCCAACTATCCTGAAAAGGACTGTTGGAAATAATCAATGCGCACCCTCAATGGGCGAATGCAGAAATCGTCGACTATTCTGAGAAGAACTATTGACGATGCGAGAGATCAGAGCTCGCCTCAACAGATGAGACTATCAACACCTATCCTGAAAAGGACTGCTGTTGAGTTCGTGTTGTGGAGAAGAGCCGCGATCGAGAGAGCTTTCCAACTATCCTGAAAAGGACTGTTGGAAATAATCAATGCGCACCCTCAATGGGCGAATGCAGAAATCGTCGACTATTCTGAGAAGAACTTTTGACGCTTTTCAACTTTTAGTAATTATTTGCAGGTAGGAAGGTACCCTGGAGTAGAAGATAATGCAGATGTGATGCTATACGGAACTCACAGTAAATGATGGTTTGCAATGGACCAGACTTAATCCGAGCTACTCGATCTACTGAATCACTATTAATTGATTTTCAGAAAATTTTGGTAGTCAGAACAGCGAATATTACCGATAATTTCTCATACAACCCATTCTATGGGTTCAGAATCAATAGAGGGTATAATAGCGTAGGCGTTGCTGAGAATAACCTTCCACGCATTTTTTCTCAGGTTTGGCAATAATTTCCAAGGTTTTGGCTTCCATACTGATGACGCCATCTTGATTTCTGCAAAAGCGCATACGGTACTTTGATCTTTATGGTTTAGCCATCAATTTGAGCCCTCATACGTAATTTTAGGTGGCTCCAAACTCTGGCGATAGCGTTAATTCGGTAGATCGGTCGAGATTTCCAAGGTTCCGGCGGCCATATTGATGCCGCCATCTTGATTTCTGCAAAAGCGCATAAGGCACTTTCATCCTTATGATCCAGCCATCAATTTGAGATCTCAAACGTATTTTTTCGTGGCTTCAAATTTTGGCGGCAGCACTGATCCGGTTGACATGGATTGACCCATATATATATATATATATATATATATCATATAAGTATAGAATAAGGAAATATTTATTATTTCCAAATTACAATGCTACAATGATTATTACTAAATGTTGTATGTCTCAATGACTACACACATTTCCACTTCAACAGTGAATGCGACTTTCTCTTTATACATTACTTAAATCAAACCAAAAACATAAATGAATATCATGTTATAATTAAATTTGATAAAATATTAAATAAGTAAGATATATTTATATATATATATATACCTCGGACTCAGTATACCTCGGACCCTAGGTATCCTTGCAGCTAAAGCACGCATACGAGGGGACAGCGAGTTGTCACCGCGGCTACAGCACGTATACGAGGTAACTGCGAGGAATTGCCATGTATACGCGAGCAACACTTGGTCGGCCTCGGGCTTCCCGTGTATCCACGGGTAACGTGCGGTGTGCCCGAGGCAACCCTCGGACTTCCCGTGTATACTCGGGTAATGCGCGGTGTGCCCGCGTGTACACAGGTAACGTGCGGTGTGCCCGAGGCAACCCTCGGGCTTCCCGTGTATACTCGAGTAACGCGCGGTGTGCCCGCGTATACACGGGTTACGCGCGGGCTTCCCCTGTATAGACGGGCTACGCGTGGGCTTCCCCTGTATAGACGGGCTACGCGTGGGCTTCCCGTGTATACTCGGTGAGCCCGCGGGCGACCCTCGGGCTAGAGTTCCGAGCGCAAGAGTTGTGCTATTGCCGCCATCGCAGCTCGTCGGTAAAACAGATCGTCAGCGCGTTGCGTGTGGCGAACGCCAGCAGGTTGTTAGCCTGAATAATAATAAGTTATTATTAACAATTGAGCACCCCGTTATAACGTAGAATATGGGTGATCTGAAACTGCAGTAGTTACCGATAATTACAGGGACCCATTATTTTCATTCAATTTTCAATTTTGAGTAAATATTTTTTTGGAGCGTTGTAGTTTTAATAAAGAAGAATGCCGCTACATACAGATATTTTCTTAAAATCGAAAGTTAAATGAAAATAATGGGTCCCTGCAATTGTCGGTAGCAGAGTGGTTTTCACATCACCTTAAGGGGATGAGAAGAGGAATTCCTACGTTACCGACTCAACGTCTTTTATTTTCTAAATAATTGTTTCAATATTATTATAGAAAAAAACGATACGCCATAGACCCTTTCTTTATCAATAAATAAGAATTACAAATTTTTTCAAGTAAATCTATTCATTTTGTCACTACGAACTTTAAGTTCCCCGTTATAAACAACCGTATTTGATATCTGGAACGTAAACCTCGTAGCGATTAAATAAATGGAATTGCTTGAAAAATTTTGGTTATTCTTCATTGATAAAGAAAAACCCGAATGTATCGTTTATTCTATACAATTTTTAAATAAATATTTAATAAAATTAAAAAGTGAGTCGATGACATAGATATCTTCTCTTGCCTTTCATGTCCCCCTAAAACATGCACTGAAAAATTTTAAGAGCACCTAAGCCAGCGAAAAATTAAAAACAAATGGTTAAATATTTTTAGATAAAAATAAATTCTACATAATATGTTACTTGTTGTTTTAGTATTCTTGTTTTTTTTTAATAAATTTAAATATATTTTATCGAACAAGCAAATTATTTGTTTAAAAGACGTATAAAGAATGGTTCTTGAATGGCAATAATGGAAATATTTGTTTGTTGAACATTACAACTATTTTAAAGTTACAAAGTACGAACACAAATATGAGATTAAAAAATTAAAAAGCCGGTAAGGTAGAAATCAGATTGGTATTTCACATACCCTTGAATGCTAAATAATAAAAAATGTTGCTTGTTGTTGTTGTCTTATCAAAATCTATTTTTCATATATCATATAACAACAATATATTGTTTATATTACGACTTATATAATGCATATACGTTGAAGAAATTCAAGATTCTGATTATCAGAGTGGTCAAGGTAAGTGCCTACTAAGAGATCGCTGGTTCGAGCCCCGGTCAGGGCAATTTTTTTTACAATTTATATTTATTTTCTCTTGTTCTGGAGCACATGCTAGATCACATGCTGAAGCATGATTTGGCATGTGCTTTTATATGTGCTACGATACGTGATTTGACACACGTGACGTACGTGTTTTAGCACGTGATGATTTTCAGCAGGGTAAGCATTTAACAAATTTTTCTTGTGAAAAAATGTCAGAGGTGCCGGCAGTGGGAATCGAATCCCGACCCTCCGCGTGGAAGGCCGACACTTTACCGACAATGCCACCGGGGAGTTCCCCTAAAAGTGCTTATGATTTATTTTTGTATACATTACCAAAGTAAACTTCCAAACGTGTCTAGCTAATTACATTAGCAGGGCAATACTAGCATACGGGTGGGGTGTGTTTAGCACGAACTTGCAGAAGAAATTTCAACCAGTTATAATACGAGGGTAGTTCAATAAGTCTTTAGAATGACCAACAGATGGCGCGCGAATCGCTCCAAATCATCTGTTTTCAGTCAGCACCACTCCCGACTAGATATATGGTGCAGTCACAGTCCACATCTTCTGAGTTTACGTGTTTTTATAACCAATTGAAAAAAAAATTGCTTGTTAAGAAAAATGGAAAAAAACGAGTTCAGAGCGGTAATTAAACATTTTCATTTAAAGGGTTTAACTCCATATGAGATAAAAAATGAATTGGACTCAGTTCATGGCACATCTGCCCCTGCCTTAGCAACGGTTTATAACTGGGTAAATGAATTTAAGCGTGGTCGTATATCAATAAGTGACGAACCACGTTCAGGAAGGCCCGTAGAAGCAACTACTCCCGAAATCATCAATAAAATCCACGATATGGTGTTGAAGGATAGAAGATTAAAAGTGCGTGAGTTAGCTGAGGCCACAAGGATATCTATAGGTGCAGTTGTTTCAATTCTACATGAAAAATTAGGCATGAAAAAGCTATCGGCAAGATGGGTGCCGCGTTTGCTCTCAGCTGAGAATAAACGCAATAGAGTGGTCGCCTCTGAGGCTCTTTTGGCGCGCATAAGTCGGAATCCTGAGGAATTTTGTCGTCGATTTGTGACTGTGGATGAAACATGGATACACCACTACACTCCTGAGACAAAGGAACAATCCAAACAGTGGATTTCCACAGGCGAACCAGCTCCAAAGAAGGCAAAGACCGTAAAGTCAGCTGGTAAGGTTATGGCTACAGTTTTTTGGGATGCACGTGGAATTATACTTATTGACTACTTGGAAAAGGGTAAAACAATTACTGGTGAGTATTATGCATCATTATTAGAGCAGCTGAAAGAAGAAATTAAAAAAAAACGACCACATTTGGCGAGAAAAAAATTCTCTTTCATCACGACAACGCCCGAGTTCACACATGCTTCGTTTCAATGGCTAAAATTGAAGAACTAAAATTCGAATTGGTCGAACACCCACCGTATTCACCAGATTTAGCCCCCAGTGACTTTTTCTTATTTCCAAACTTGAAAAAATGGCTCGGTGGACAGAGATTTACGGACAACGAAGACGTCATTGCCTCTGTAAGTGCTTATTTTGTGGAACTTCCGAAAACGCACTTTTCTGAAGGATTAAAAAAACTTAAAAAGCGATTGACCAAGTGTATAGAGCTCAAGGAGATTATGTTGAAAAATAAAAAATAATTTACCCAAAAAAAATTGTTTTTATACTGTATTCTAAAGACTTATTGAACTACCCTCGTAGGTTAGGTTTTAGATATCGGTTCCAAAAACATTTAATATTTCAACAATTTTGATGAATTCGAGTCAATTTAGACTGTTATAGTATTATTCATAATCTAATAAATGAATGTATCTCTTATGTATAACTCATAAAGTTAGATGATTTTTTAAATAATTCCTGACCATTTAAAAAACACTATTAATTTGAAAAGCCAATTGAATGCAACGTACTTGCGACGTACCTCTAACTAAGGTTATGTTTGTTTGTTTTGAATTGGCAGCTTCAGGACTTTGCATGCGGCAAACGTGCCCCGCCTCAGCTGCCAGACGTGCCCCACTAAGCATTTTTTTTTCAATTCTAAGATAATTTTCTTATTTTTCATCATAGAATAAAAATAAAAAAAGGAAATTAAAGTTCGAGAGCCAGTCTTTTTACAGGCCAGCGCATACACTGTGTCGTAAGCCACAAGCCGTAAAAAAAAGGTTATAAGTATATCTATATTTATGATCCATGATCCGCGCGTCGTTAGACTACCATATATATACATATAGGTATACAAATAACCTGCGGTATACAAATAACCACGGCAAAGTTTGTGCGTCGGGCTTAATGCACCAACAATTGAAAATTAGCAGACAACGGAACTTGTGAGCTCCAGATTTCAACCTCAATTTTTAATGAGTAAATATTTATATTTTGTAAATGTTGGGTCATTGAAAAAAGTGTACTAGGCTCACGATTAAATTTCATAAGTAAAAATACAAAAATATTCATTCTAATACTCAAATGCTGAATGCCAAAGTGACCCTACATGCCTGCCAAGATTGCCCCGCTCTCCCCTATATTCAGAGTAATGCTGATCCACTTTCGACATCCATACACACACGCACACACACACGCATAAGCACACACGCGCACGCACACATCCATACGAACATTTACTAAAAATAGTGTATTTTGAATCTTTATGTCTCAAAATATGTTTCTAATATGATTTTGTCATACTTGTACGAAAACGCGTTTTTTCATGCCCATATAGTGGGACTAAAGTTGCTGTTTTCCAACCAGCGCGCGGAAAAGACTGGCGCCCGGTATAGAGGGCGCAAAAGTAAATTTTCGAAAATCAGCTCTAAGTGAATTTAGGCATCCCTAAACATCAAGTATCATCCGGATGATACCACATGTTTACGTGTACCTAAACACTCTAGTTGGCTGATTTTACAGTCTAACAAGCGTGTGTTTGCACCGTGTCGAAGTAAAAACGGTCAAATTTAGTTTCGCTTCATAGGCATAAAAAACACGCTATCCATACACGTTTGACAAAAAATACGCTGTGCACCATGGGGGAAGGCCGTTTTCGCCCTTTTATCTGTGCTGCAATACTCGTCTTTAGCTCGCAGTACGCACTCGCCTACGACTTGTATTGCAAACCTCACGCGCGGGCGAAAAAAGCCTACTTTTCCCCCATGGTACACAATATACTATTTTAGCAAAACTTTTTTTTTACTTTCCCAAAGCTTCCTCTTTAGAAGCGAAACTATTATTGCCTGTATTTATTTGACACAACTAAATATTTTAATACGGTTAACTTCACTTTGTTAGTTGAATTTTGTTTCGAGTTATTTTGGAGTTATCTTATACCTGTGTACGTGTTTGATTTCGCCGGGAACGATGTATAGGTACATTATTAGGATGATGATTATCGTATTTATTTTCTAGGTTTTTTGTGTGAACATCGAGGTCAACATACTAAAGTACTATTATAGTAAATACTACTTGAGTAAATAAATTACTTATGATATCCCAGTTTTTCAAATTCCAATGATGGTGGTTAAGGGCCTACGAGCCTCATAGCTATAATCCGTATATATAGTATAATGTATACATGGGAAAAATTTATCTCCGTACTTACGTCTCGAAAAACGCACGAAACGAAAACCCAACATGTGCAATCGCTTTCTTTTTGCCTCTTCTATGAAATGATATCATTTGATGACAAATGCGTGGCTTCTAACATACGCTAAGAAAAACTACATTTGCAGACGGCAAAGATTTGACTGATAACGGACGTTGAGAGATACTCGAGACGCGCACGAGCGCGCACGTGCGGCAACTTCGCATGACAATATTATTTTCCAGGTTATGAGGGAGGAAAAGTATAGGACTTTTTTCTCCACTCTTAAATTTATATTCTCATAAAAAAATAATAACTAATAATCTACTAATCTATAAAATTAGCCTAAGTCTAATTTCTAAAATAAAACAACAATTACGGTTATAAAACGTATTGATTTCTTCGGCATTCGTTGATCATAAATCTTCTTACTAAAAGCGGCTGAAGCTTTGTGATGTTGTCACCAAATAAAATAGATTTGATTTAAGAGTTCGCAAACTTCTTAATTTTTATTGCTTTGAAATTTATTTTTCTTCTGGGATATCATATAGGTGGGGTACACGTAGACTTCAGCGCCCCCCGGTAGCGGAATAGCGACTCATTTGGGTGAATACGTTTTCATCCAAATATTCTAATATTAATCTGAAAATCGCTGAGAACTTCGAGAAATTGTTGTATAAGAAGCCAAAAGTTATTAATTTATCCGTTTTATATATAAAATCGCAGTTATCTGTTAAGGTAAAGAGGTAAAAAGAAAATGATCGCACCTCTACTCGGATTTTCTTTTAGTATATTTTTGGAGATAAAGACGGTAGAAAAATTTTTCCATTTACTATATATCCTAGTTAACTATTATATATAGATGTGTAAATCGTAGGCCCTTAAGATGTCTCCGTTGATTTTTCAAAATCCATCATTAACAAAAAATAGAAATTCCTCTAAAAGTTTGCGTTTTAAGCTTTTTATTAAAATTTTGGTTAGATGGGGTTGCCATGAAAACTGGAGAGCAAAAATTGTTTGAAATTAGAACTTTTAACATAAGCTTTTATGGCGTAATTAGCATTTGTGCTTATATAACTAAGTGAAACCCCATGATTTCTTTATAAAACCACTAGTAAATTGTAGTTTTCTAATAACAAATTCCGATTATAACGAAAATACCCGGTTGTCAGCCAAATATAACAAAGGTGACAAATTTGTAATAAATGGATGAGTTATTATTTGTTATATATTATAACATATATTTAAATGAATAAATATAGCAATTGACACTGAATCATTTTTCTTGGCATTGCGTTGATTATTACAGAAAAAAATTATGTACCTCCCACAGGGCCCTGCGTAGATACAGGACTTTAGCCAGAAATTTAAGAATCTGTTATGCCAAGATACGATACGTTTTAATCCATTTCTTCCCAAGTTGCCATTTTGTAGTCCATTGGTTTTTTGCCTAAAAACCGCCATTTTTAAATTTTCCAACGGAAATTTCAAAGTTCTGACTTCAGAATCGGAAAGAGCGGACAATTTTACTTCAGAAAAGTGCTATTGGTTATTATTATTTTTTTTCGACAATTTTTTAGGCAAAAAACTAATCGACTATAAAATGGCCGCTTGGGAAGAAATGGGTTAATGGGAGGTCGGAGCGAATTTTACTATTATAACCTCCACCTGGTGCCGTATTTTTCGTTATACGTCTAAAATTTATATAGTAACATCAAAATCAAGGGTGATAATGATTTGTTATTGCGTAAAGAACAGTGGACAACAGCGTTTTTGATTATTAATAGCTTCAAAAGTTTTTTATTATGAAATATTATATATTGTATTTGACCAATAGAACGGGGTCCAAATGACGGTCATCTTACCGGTTCTTAACCTCATCGGCGGCTTCACCTCGCGTCGTAGATTTCGTTATACGTCGAGATTTCATAAAAAATCGTACATAGCGACTTTGATAATCATCTATTATTATGTAAACAATAATGGACAACGAAATTTTTGTACTACAAATGCCTATACATTTTTATTTTTGTGATGCAATTTTTGGAGGTTAGGTCTAATTTCCACCAATCAGAATAGCTCCGACATCCCCGTAACAATTTTTAATGATCATATTTAGAGTGTCTCGTACACTCTACGATCAAAAAGGTTTATATATTTTTCCCTTTTTCTATAAATCATCGATTAACAATTTTCAATAATCATATTAAAGCGTCTTATACACTTTTAATAAAATACCTCTTAAGGTAAGGGTACACCCATTTTTCTAACTTTTTTCTTTTAAAGATTTTGTTATAAAATTTTTGTCCCTCATTTGTTATCTAAGAACATAGTTTCTTATCGAATTTGAAGTAATTTAATGCGTTATTATTGGAGTTATGCTTAAAATATCAATATATTTCATTAAAATCAATCAACCGTACAAACAGTTCCTACGTCAACCTACTTTATGAACTGGCTTAAAAAAATGTGTAAGTTATTATCATGCTCTAATCAATAGAAGTTTGAACTTTTTATTTTTTATACATTTTTGCCACTTTTTAAAAAATATAAACAATTATTTATACATTTTTGCCACTTTTAAAAAAATATGAACAATTAGTATGTTGCATAAAAATAGAAAGTGGATTTTTCGTATGAAGTAAGTAGAATAGCGAAAAATAATTAGGTCGTATTTTTTCTTTTGCCATAAAAATGAAAATTTTGAAAGTTACAGACGTTTAAAGTTTCCTAATTTTCGATATATATAGATATACTCTAATACTACGTGATATCATGAAAGTATACAATGGTGACGTCACGCAAATTTCAAATGGATTTAATTACTTCAATTTTCGTTAAATTGGAAAACTAAAAAATACGACCTAATTATTTTAGCATAAACTATTTGAGTATGAAATAAAAAAAAATCATGCAACAACCGAATTGTTTATAAAAATAAACTTAGAAAAAACATCTTTTATTTTATAATTAGATTTTTATAATAATAATATGATTTTATTTTAATACTAAAAATTCAAACTTATTATCTAAATATCTTCAAGAACATCTCAAAATTTCAACCTGATCCATTAAAAAGGTTGACGTAGAAACACTTTTGAACACTGAAATAAAAGTTTTGATAAAACAACAGTTTTGTTAAGCGGGTAGTATACATATAGCCTTCCTTGGACTATATTAGCATGTAAAAGAAAAAAGTAAGTAATTAGAGTATTGAAAATAAAGTTTCATTAAAGTAGAATATATTGTTGACGAATTTATTTCCTGGTAGAGCCTTAACTCCCCTCAAAAAATGAGATATGTGATTTTCAATATTTGTTGCTATATATAATATTCACATAAAAATGGTAATTTAAGACAATCTAAGTAGCTTCAATGTAAAGTGCCATCCAAAGAGAACAGTGTTAACACCTCAAAGCATTAACATAACATTTTCTTTCGTGTATTTGTAAGACTTTTTCAGTCAAAGAAAAATCTTTATTTTCAAAGCATGTAATTTGTAAATTATCTGAAGGATAATTAAAATATGTCATACAAATACACCAAAAAAAATTTATGTTAATACTTTGAGATTTTAGCACTTAAGAGTTATTTTATTAAAAGTGTATAAGACGCTTTAAACATGATTATTGAAAATTGTTAGTCAAGGATTTATAGAAAAAGGGAAATATATATAAGCCTTTTTAATTGAAGAGTGTATGGAGATGTTCTAAGTATGACAAATGAAAATTGTTAATCGTCGATATACTTAAAAAGGAGGGAAAAATATATAAACTGTTTTGATTGAAGCGTGCATGAGACACTCTAAATGTAATATATTAACGGGGAAACCAAAAATATATCACTCGTCTATAAAGGTACTATTAGAGACATTCCTAACATTATTGTTTTTATTTTTAGAGCTATATAATAAATAATCAAGTCTAATTAAAAGCAAATATTAGTTATTTCTAGCTTTAAAAACATGATAGAATTTTCTTAGAAGTGTATGACAATGTGGTGTGCGCGAGGGTTATTTTGAATATAGCCCATTTTCACTAAAAATCGACACATTATGCTAAATAACTTTGAATATATAGGCTTAAAAAATCTGTAATTGCTGTGTGACTTCATATAATAATTACAAATATTCCATGTAAGCCCCACATTTTAAAAATTTAATACAAAGATTTTAGAACTTTCACCGGGGCGCTACATTAAAAGAAAAGAAATTATTTAAAAGTGAATCTAAAGGTTTTTTTAGTTACGTCGAAAGAAAGCAGTTTTGTTCTGTCAGATTTTATGTAAGTAGATCAAAATAACAACCACTAAAAGTTGACAAAAAATAGAACATTTTTACACGTAAGTACCCGTTTTATTGTTTGGACCGAAAATTTTTTATTCTGCTGACTGACAGACGAAAAAACTCTTTTATAGTACGATCGGCATGGTTAAATTAGAAGCTCTGAGAAATTTTTTAAATATGGCTTGATTTTGGGCGATTTTAAAAACTCAAAGAATTTTAATGGATTTGAACCTATATGAATTGCTATTGCATGGATTTATATATAGCTGGATATCATTATGTAATTAACCCGCAAACTGTATTTAGACACTATATTGCTCAACCTATTTTTTTTTAAATTACATATATGGGCCCTTACCTAGGTAGCGGATTGTAGACCCGATCTCCTTATCATATTGGAACAGTATATAAGGTTTGAGGAAGCTAAGTGACAATGGATTAGCAGCGGTTCTTAGTTATTACATAATAAGGTCTTAAAGTATCTATATTAATAAATGCACACACGCTATTGCGCAGAACTTGCACGTTCTATTTCCGAATTCTGATATTTTTTGCTGGATGAATTGCGCAAGTCTTTCGGAAGTTCAAGTGAAAACTTTAGGCCCCGATAATGTACACGTATGAGCAAAATAATTGCAGAAGAATTGCAAATGATTGAAAATGCCGACACTTTTCAGCAGAATCGCAACATTGCGACAATATTGCACTTTCGCGTGCAGCAGAATTGCATCAGGTGATTACGCCATGCTCTGTGCAGCAAAATTGCAGCAGACTTATGTCATGCCCTGTGCAGCAAAATGGCAGCAGACTTACGTCATGCTATGTACTGTAAAATTGCAGCAAACTTACGTCATGCTCTGTGCAGCAAAATTGCAGCAGACTTAGGTCAGCCTGAGTGCAATAAAAAAGTTATTTAATGAAAGGTGATTCAAAAAACTAGGCTCGCCTCGTAGGTGATAAACTAATCATCGCCAAGCTCCGAAAAGCCGACATCTTTTGTATGCTGGAACACTGATCCTTTATTCCATTAACATACACTTTCTAGTCACGTAAGAACGAATATTCAGTGTACGATCTAGTGGTGGCACACGAACGACAATTTGCATTATAGTACATAGTCCGCTTCGGCAGAATTGCGCAAGATGCTCAAAGATCGTGACGCAATCGTCTGCTGTAGGTCTACTGCAATTCTGCTACACGCTTGCATTATGTTAACATGCATCTTGACTTCACTCTAGCTGATACATTTATGCCGCAATTCTGCTCCAAAGAGCCAGATGCAATCGCCTGCTACGATTTTGCCCCAATCATACTGTAAAGAGCTACCTGAAAACCTGTGCAATTCTTCTGCAGTAAGACCTGTTGCATTCACTTCAATTCTTCTACAATTCTGCTGCGCATTCACGTGCGTTATCGGGATCCACTATTTATGCACTCAATCTGCCACAAGACTTGCCCAATTCGGTTGTTACATGATTTTTTATTCCATGTTCAAATAATTTCTGCTAAAATAATTAGGTAGTGTTTTTTATTTTTGCAATTTAACGAAAATTGAAGTAATTACAACCATTTGAAATTTGCGTGACGTCACGATGTTATAGTTTCATGACGTCACGTAGCATTATATAATAGAGTATATATATATATATACATATATATATATATATATATATATATATATATATATATATATATATATATATATATATATATATATATATATCGAAAATTTGAAAACTCTAAACGTCTGTAACTTTCACTTTATGATAGAAGAAAAAATATGACCTAATTATTTTTTGCTATCCCCATTAGCCAGATGTATTGCAAATTGTTAGCAATGTGACATACATGTTTTGCACACGATTTCCTTAAGTTTGACGTAAAACTGCGTCCGTATATGCTAGAAATTTTGTATCTAGTATTGAAGTCAATTATGAGGACAAAGTAAAGGCAAAATTACAGCAACTATTGCTCAAGATGTGTAGACGTATCATAGGAATACATTGCCATCATATTTTCTTCATATTTCTCGATTTTTATGTTACATAAATTTCCATCAATATGCTGTTATTAATTTCCTTCCTATCTCTCTCGCACTGTCGCATATATGAGTAATTTTATTGAATATTATGTGAATAATATTAAAAAAAATAATATAATATATTAATAATATTGAAAACAAGTTGAAAGCAAATTGATGTACAAAACTTGCAGCAACAGTTATACATCAAATGTAAGTAAATCTGCGTCCGTATATGGCAGCAATTTGGTGGCAAGCATTTGCAGTCAATTTTACGGCACATTGACATCAATCCTTGATACTCGTCATTTCTTGAGCGCAAGTTGGAAGCAAATTGCTAACAAACATTGCACAACAACTATTGCCGCGACGTTGCCACGGCAAGCCTGGCTAATGGGGATTCTACCTATTTCATGTGAAAAATCAACTTTTTATTTTTGGTCAACATCCTAATTCTGCATATACCTGCCGTAATCGCGTATCAGCAAAAATGTAGTTAAATTTGGAAGTAGAATATGTACGTTTTGCTGCAATTTTCAACACGATCAAAAAAATTGCGATAGAATTACAGCGGGATTACAAATGGTTTTGTTACTAGAGGAGCTTAGTGAAGAATTCATTAAGTAATCATAAATAGTTCATAAAGAATTCATTTGGAATGTCTAAATTATGTGTTCAAAATGTATGAATTGTTTAAGAATTCTGTCAGTGAACTCTTTTCTAACACTTTTTGAATACTGGTGCTATTTTCGAAGGGTTCTTAATTGAACAAATTGAGTAGTAACAAGGTTATAATGTAAGGCCCAAAAACGGCATTGGGCGGAAAACCTGATTATCCCATTTAATACCTCTTTAGGGCCTAGGGGAGGTGGGTTGAAAAATTATTTTTCATAAATATGCTTGTCATCGAGAGTATCACTGTATATACGTTGAAAATTTTTAAGCTCTAAGTGGTTGCGAAGTTCCTTAAAAAATGTATAGAGAAACATGTTAAATTGTCAGTCTTGCTGTGGGGGTGCGATATTTGTTTTAGCATACACATTGCCATGCCATGCATCGGCTCTGTAGAGTCGTATAGGTAGACGACAGGATCGTGTACACGACGGCGGAGTTACAGCCCTACACACTACACGCGTCATGGGAAAAAAGCGAGAAAGAAATACGGCATGAGAGTAGCGTATAGTCAGAGCCAGCTCCTCGCGAGAAAGCGACGAGCTGTGCGCTGATGCGCAGGGCCGAGAGCGAGAGGGACAGGGATACCTGGGGTCAACGAGCAGGAGAGAGAGAGAGAGATAGAGAGAGAGAGAGCGAGAGAGAGAGAGGGGGGGGAGAGAGAGAGAGAGAGAAAGAGAGAGAGAGAGAGAGAGAGAGAGAGAGAGAGAGGCGTACTCGGAGCAGCGATATACAAGGGGAGAGAGCACAGGTGTTCAAGACTGGTCGCGTCGAGGCGGTGCAGGCAGCGGTGGCGGTGGTGGCGACCGGCGACTCGCGCCGGTCTCTGTGCCTTGCTCAGTGTCGGCCTAGCGCCGCGTACGTTCGCCCGCGCCGTGAGCTCCAGCTCCTTCTTTCCCTATCCAACTCCGGGCAAAGTTTGATCGAAGAGCAACGAATTATACGCATAATACCGCGCTCAGCAACTTTCTTTAATATCGTTCAATACACGCGCGCTTGAGCGTCGTCGTATTTCAGGTGCGACGGGATTTGATCCGAGTTTGTGGTGCTCAGCTCTTCCCGTTGACGGGTTTCGATTCTAGTGCCAAGGAGCGAGTGGTTCCTCATGACGCGAAGAACAGAGCGCCGTAGTATACGAGACAGCACCAGCAGAGACGCCGGAAATCGTAGTTGGGTATTATGCTAATCAGAAGGCGCTCAGAATGCGGGAGGAAGAGCTCGAGATATCACTCAAGGTTGGCCTTTGTATAACATACAACAACCTTCTTTACTTAGCAGAATTTCTGTACACTGGCATTGCTTTTCAGCGAGATTTTGGATATTTCGTGTGCAGGGTACACTGGATTTAAGTGCTCTTTTAAACAGACCTTTCTGCAGTTTGACATTTTGAAGCAATCGCTTATTGAGGCTGCATGTTTCTTTAATAAAATCGTTTAATTATTAAAATGAATTATTAAACAAGTCAAATAGTAGTTTTCCTTACTAGGATATAAAGTTGAACTTTACGCACCGAGTTGCGATCGACGCGCACGAGGACTGGCCCGAGTGTCGTGCAAACACACGAGGGTGAAAAGATTACGATCGTGTAGCGAACATTATTTTTTTATACTGCAGCGTGCGTAAAACAATTGGCTTCTACGCCCATTTTGAGGGCGTGAAATGCAATTTTACGAAATCATAGAAAAATAATGTTTGCAACTCAGGCGTTGAATATTGCGCTCCGCCCCGTGTAGAAATATCCTCAGATTGTCCCGAGTTTAAGCTGGATTCTGGTCTGTTTTACTTAAGTTTTCCATACACCGGGAGTACAAGCCAGATTCTGTCCTGAATCCTATCTGATAATCTAAACTTTGTGCTTTTATATTTCTAGGTTAGAGTACATGGGGAACTCTAGCCAGATTCTGACTGGATTTCCCTACGTACATCTAGTCACCCAAAAAATCTTTGAACGTAGGATATCCGAGTCAGAACCCTATCTGATATTCTAAGGTCTGCGCATTTTATTTCTAGGTTATAGCTAAACTCGTTTACATGCCGGAAAAAGTTAGAAAAAACATATCTGAATCTAATTCGTATATTTTATCATCTGTCATTTAATTAATTAGATCTAAAATGTATATTCTTATTAAAATAAAATAATAAAATCAATAATAATACAAAAATTATTAATATTACAAAGCTTACATTTAGGTAAAAATTTTCGTAACAATATTTTGAGAAGAGGTAAAACTCGTTGAAAGAAACCTGCTTTATCGGAATTTGTTGAGAAATTTTACAAGTATTTATATCTAGTAAATATGAATAGAATTAGTTAAAATGTCAATTTTAAGTGACAACCCAATTGACAAAAAGTCTATGATTTTCATTTTTAAATTTATGCTATTTATTGTTCAAATTAAAATATAATTATGTTAATGTTTCTTTATATTAAAAATAAGTTTTTACTAAACAAATATAAGGTCTAAATTGTACTATACGATATTTCATGTAAGAAATAAACTTTAATGTACCTGATAGTTTCAATACTTATCAGAGCTTTTTTCAAAATACAGTAGTCTCGCGTTATTTGCCTGCTGGTTAATTGCCCGTTAGGCATGCCCCCTGATACACAAACGTACTCACACACGCGACGGTCCCCACCTTTCCACCCGCTGCAGATCGCTACTAGCATTACGATATTAGAAAAAACTCTGATTGAGCTTTCGAAATATCATAAGTAACATAATATATTGATGAAAAAATGTTTTTTTATAATTATAGTGTATGTAAATAATTAAAAAAAATGTTCAAATAAAAAATATTTCTTTAATGAATTAATTAAGGTTATAATTAAGGTGACCTTACTATTTAATGCGAATAATCACTTTTTATTTAATTTTCAATTCAAAGAAAATATCTCTGAACAGTGTTGTTGTTTTTGATAGAGACAACAATGTTTCAGAGACATATTTAATCAAAATTGAGACTTAAATGACAAAAGTTTATTCATGTCGTTATTTTGAGTAGAAATAAGTAAATCATATTTATAAGTGTTGAAAATATTTTTATTAATTTTTTTAATTTTAAGGAATGTGAATACTATTTTTATTCTCGTTAATTAATAATTATTAATAACTTTTCGAGTGTCTCATACACTCTGCAGTTTGAACAGTATTGAATTAAAATTTCAATTTTTTAATGTTCTTTTGCTACATATTAATCATGACATTAAAATGTATAGATTATTTAATATTAAATAATAAATTCATTTATTTTTATTATAAAGAGCGATCTTTTGTTTTCAATAAAATATTTACAAACTGTACGAATAAAAAAACATTGCGTCAGTAAGTTAGAAATGATAATGACCGGCATTTCTTTTTTTTCCAAAAGAAAATTTTTTAAATAATTATCTAAATAATGTTGTTAAAAGGCATTATACAATATCTATATCTGTAAATAGTAATTAAATCTATTTGAACGATTAAGTAACATAAATATATGTTTTAAAGTTATGTATAGCACAGGTCTATACGGTCGAGTGGTTAAGGTATCAGCAAGGAACCACAGAGACCCCAGGTTCAAATCCCGCATCATTCAAATAAATTTTAATTTATTCAAAATAATTTATAATTTCTATTTCAGTTAATATATCTGTAATATAAATTTAAATTTGTCAAAAGTAATAATTATTAGATGTTAGGGTTAACAAGAGAAAAGAAATTTTTCTTCTTTAATGGGATTAGGATTGGAAATCCTGGTCAAAATCCGAGTTAGAATACTGACCAGAATCCTAATGAAAAGTGGGACACTCCCCTGCCGAGATCCAAAGAGATCTCCTGATCGAATCCCAGTCAGACTTAGAAAACTGACCGGATCCCGTAAATAAAGTCTATATTACTCTTTTAATGAATTTTGAAGTATCTGTAGCTGAAACATATTTATATATTCGCGTTCAAACTTTTTGAGGCCCACTTTGTCCCGGTCTCCCCTATTGATCAATTTCCTATACATTTAATTTAACAATTATCTAAACTTTAAACGGAAAACCATTGATATTTTTTAGAGTAAGTAGAATATTACTTTCTTTTTAAAGATATTACAACTTGTATACACTTATATACATTTTGTATCCTCTTATATCTACCGCTTTGTATAGCTGTAGCTTTAAAATTATTTTTATGAAAATTTACCAATGGTCTAATACTGTGTACACCTTATTTTTACCTATATGTAACCCTGTTATTTTTATTATAACGTTTCTTGTATTTTTAAAGTAAATAATAACATTTTCTAAGATTGAGATTGTTATACTTCCCTCTTAATTGTTTGATCATTTTTAAATTCTGTTATATATTATTTAGTAAATTTAAGCCCGAATACAAATAATAAATAATCCATACATTATTTGATCAATACAATAAATAAATTAACAACGTGTTCTATATAGAAAATCTCAAAAAATCAATTAACGACAATGAGTAAATTATCTAAGTATTCTATATTCAAAATCTAAAAAAGATATAGGTGAAGTGGGGCATATTCGTACAGCGGTTAAACTGCTCACTTTGAATATCTTTTAATTGATAAAACCATAGTAAAATTCTGCAAAAGATATATGTTAGTTTTTTATATGAAAGGAATGTATAAGTAGAATTTCAAGGGTTAAGATTGCTTATGTAATTTTGTACACAGGAGGTGTGATTTTCAAGGTCCTTTCTGTAACTTTTTAAATAATTATTCATTTCCGCACAGTATACGTGGACAGTAGGTTCAATTGCGAAGATTTTGAAAGTTGCGAAGCCTTGAATAATTAAAAATTGATGAAGTCATATTAAGTTGAAGAAAAAAATCCATTTGGGGCAAACTTGTACACATAGTCCTAACTTTACCGATATTATTTTTGCATACATTTTAGCCTGATGCACATGTTTCTACGCAAAAAACTCAACATTTTCACCCTAAGTTTCTTTTAAATCTCAACGTAAAAACACTAAAAATCACCTTTTCGTCCGGCTCCCATTTAAAATACACGTGTGTGCGAATTTGCCCCATGGTCGGGGCAAAATTGCACAAAATGACTTTTTTGGGTACATAAAATAAGAAGTTAAAAGTTAAAACATGCATTTTAAGAATATGGAATGCACATCTAAATGCTTCAAGTTTAGGGATCCATTGCTATAAAAAATTTAAATTTATCCAGGCGCATATGATAAATAAAAAAGTGAAATTGTACAAATATGCCCCACTCTCCCCTATAAATTGAAATTAAAAAATATTGAATATTTTCAGAGATGGGCACGCACAACTTTGTTATTCATCACTGTTTTACAACAGCAATACTGGTTCAAAGTATATAATCCTTTCTTTAAATGTGTATGTAACTGATATCAAAATGATTCAGCATTTTTTATAATATGAATTTTACATATACAGTTAACTTTAAGGGAGGCACACCACCTTTGAACCCAAAAACAAAACTTATTTGTATGAGTCCATACAAATTCTTCTTGTCAAGAGCAATCATTCAGAAATTTTTTTTACTATAAATACTTGGTAATACCTTTAACCCTTGAATGTGAAAAACGCCCGAAACTGTATAGTTGTGACCTGCGTTGGTGTTAGTAAATCATGGCTTCTACTTCATTTTATTAAACGCTGAATTAAAATATTAATAATTTTACTTTTCATGTATGTTAAGCTCCTAATCCAGTACCCACGGGATTCCAAATGATCCCCTCGACCAAATTTCTTCAGGTTTGGGGATATTACTTCTCAATACATTAGTTATGGTATGAATACAGGAAATTAATTTGTACTACGTAATATATTTTTTACATGCATATATGGGTGATTGTCAAGAAAACGGTAGTTTTGCACCTAATTTTTTAACAAAACTAAAAATCTCTTTTTTAGTGTTAATTTGGGTTTTAAGTTGTTATGGTAAGAAAAGACATACTTTTCTTGGAAACAGCTACAGGGGACAAAAAAGTTTTTACATGTATTTTTTATGGGAATTTTACCTGATCGGCCAAGGTAGTTACGGCCTCGGTAATTACTTTTTGCTAGAAAAATGCATGTAGTTTTATTTTAGCGTAACAAAAATATTTTTCCGCATAGTATATATATATATATATATATATATATATATATATATATATATATATATATATATATGCACACGTTATTATACCAGAATACCGCATACAAATTTTCTTTTATATGTAACTTACCAATAATTTGGATGACCACGGTAATTACATAACTTTTTAGCTTTTGGAATTTTAAAACGACAAAACTTTAAAACTAACTATAAAAACTGCAAATAAGAAGCGGGTCGCTCTCTTACGTTGTTGTTTGAAGTTCGAACTAAATAACCTCATAGGTTAGATGACGCTACTAAGCTGATGTACTCATTACATTACGATAAATTGGGTAATTACTTTTAGGCTATATATATCACTTGTGTGTTAAAATTGTAGCATAGTTTTTGTAGTTTTGTGTTTACTCTCTTAATTTGAAATAGTGAACTTGTCACTATTTTAGCTAGTTAAAATAATTCCACTTACGAGACAGTGAAAATTTCACTATTTTATAGTGAAACTTTCACCATTTTAGCTTGTGAAAATAATTCTACTTGCGAAAAGTGAAAATTTCACTATTTTGCCAGTGAAAACTGTATTTATTAGGAAAATAGTGACTTATCACTAATTTGGTAGTTAATACATAAGTTAAAAGCCGGCAAGGTAGGGATCGAGTTGGTATTTCATAACCTAATTTCAGTTGACATTATTTTTATTTCATGAACATTAAATATTATTTTTATTATGTAATAACAAAATAATTAATTAATTAATTAATAAAAATGGTGCAATTAATGTCTTAATTAGAATTCTGAACCATATTCCCTGTGTAAAAAATTGGACAAATGCCTAAAATTATTAATTTTTCAAAAGAAAAATTATAATTAAATTCAACTTTAATCTTTTTTGTAATGTGCATACTAATGAATTTATTCATATTATCGGTAGTACATTTTTAATCAATATATTTACATCAGTTATATTCGCAGCACCTTATATGAGTTATAAAATTTACTCTATGTAGGCAATCTACGTAGGCAAGTGGTGAAGACGTTGGACTGTAAACCTTGTGGACCAGAGTTCGATCCCCATCGGAGAAGTTTTTTTCGCATTTTTAATTTATTTCTTATTTTAATATATACAAATATTCAAATGATAATACATAATCAATATCTAATAAACCTTATAAATAATTATATATACGCGTTTAAATAACAGCCTTATTTTTTTAATTTACTGAATATGATTAAATTTCACTGATTCAAGTAGTGAAAATTTATTTCACTATTTCATAATAAGAGAGTAAGATGTTCAAATGTATCGTTTTTAAGAACTTCAAACGTTTACCAGACCGTAATAATATTTCCTTTCTACTCAGTGTATTGGCGACTCTAAAAATACCGATTTTTTGACAATCACCCATATATGGTGAAATTAATTAATAATATTAAATAATTAATTAAAAAGTAAATAATATGTATGTAATAGTATATTGTGTACCATGGGAGAGAAGTATGCTTTTTTCGCCCACGTGTGGGGTTTGCAATACGAGTCGAAGGCGAGTGCATATTGCGAGCTAAAAGCGAATATTGCAAACACACAAGGGTGGAAAAAGCCTCGCCTCTCTCCCATGGTGCACATCGTATTTTTTGTCGAACATGTATTGATAACCTGCATTTTTTATGCCTATGAAGCGAAACTAAATTTGGCCGTTCTTCGACAAACACACACTTGTTAAACTGTAAAATCAGCTTACTAGGGTGTTTAGGCACACTTGAACATGTGATATCATCCGAATGGTACTCCATGTTTAGTCTAAACCCTCTTAGAGCTTATTTATGAAAATGTACTTTACGCCAGCTATAGCGGGCGAAATAGTACATTATGTAACAAGGGAATAAAGTCGAACCTCTATGTCACTCGAGGGAATACTCGACTTTATTCCCGACTTAACTGTGGCCACTTTATTGACTAAAAAAGAGGGACTTCCGGTAAGAACGAAAATTTATTGAAAATGTATATTAATATAGAGATAAATAATTTAAAAAAAATGCATATGCGGGAAAATAAATTTGCGGGAAAAAAGTAAATTTGCGGGAGAAAGTAGATTTGCGGAAATCATATACTATTTTTGTCCCGCTTCTAAGGTCATTAATGTCATTACGGTTGAGTCAGGAATAAAAAACGAGCCTAAAGTGCTTGTTTTCTGACCGGCGGAAAAAAAAACAGCGGACAAAAAAGTAGCTTTTGTTACCCGCTGTTGATTTATTTACTTATTTGTACTTTTCGAGACTTGTCCGCAAAAATTCATACATGTGTCACAAAAAATATGGTGTATACCAAAGGCTAGTGGGCTTTTTGATCCCATGTGTTTGCAGTACTCGTCTTCGGCTTGCAATAGCGGGCGATAATAGTATATTATGACACTGTTGTGGTAGAAAAACACCACCCACAACAGTCTCATACGATATTTTATAGCACAACAACCTCAAAATCGACAATAAAGTTGGCATTTTGAGGTTAGTGTGCTATAATAGTATATTGTGTACCAAGGTCGTACACTGGGTTTTTTTATACCGAATGTGAAAAAGTCGAGGTCAAAAGCCCTTGGTGCACACCATATTTTTTGTGACACACGTATGGATTTTTGCAGAAATGTCTCTAAAAGTACAAGTAAATAAATCAACAGCGGGCAAAAAAAGTTACATATCGCTCGCTGGTCAGATAACAAGCAATTCCGTTCGTTTTTAGGTCCAAAAAACCGCGAAAGTCGTGCATGTGTTACAAGAAAATCTTTTCCACCCGCTATAAGCGAACAAATTATTTTCTGCCTGCGCAATCGGAAGCGGGCGTAATAGTATATTGTGCAACTAGGGGGTAAGAGAGCCATTTCTAGCGAGGGTGAGATGATTTTAACACGAGTCGTAGTCGAGGGCGCCGACGGCGCTTTGAGATGTAGACGAGTGCTAAAATCATCACCCAAGTTAGAAATTGCCCTTCTCTTTTAAGCATATAGGGTGAATGGGTAGTTGCACATTTTGAGTCGTGCGCCATTTACTTACAGAATTAAATTACAATTTCATCATCAAAATAACAATTTTCCAAAATTTTCAAAATTTTTTAAAATTGTCAAAATTTTTTAAAATTGTCAAAATTTTTTAATATTGTCAAAATTTTTTAAAATTGTCAAAATTTTTTAAAATTGTCAAAATTTTTTAAAATTGTCAAAATTTTTTAAAATTGTCAAAATTTTTTAAAATTGTCAAAATTTTTTAAAATTGTCAAAATTTTTTAAAATTGTCAAAATTTTTTAAAATTGTCAAAATTTTTTAAAATTGTCAAAATTTTTTAAAATTGTCAAAATTTTTTAAAATTGTCAAAATTTTTTAAAATTGTCAAAATTTTTTAAAATTGTCAAAATTTTTTAAAATTGTCAAAATTTTTTAAAATTGTCAAAATTTTTTAAAATTGTCAAAATTTTTTAAAATTGTCAAAATTTTTTAAAATTGTCAAAATTTTTTAAAATTGTCAAAATTTTTTAAAATTGTCAAAATTTTTTAAAATTGTCAAAATTTTTTAAAATTGTCAAAATTTTTTAAAATTGTCAAAATTTTTTAAACTTTTCCAAAATTTTCTAAATTTTCTACAAATTTGAAAAATTTTATTTAGGTCCAGGAGGTAATGGTCATAACCACTCGCTCCGGCGAAAACGCTCGAAATGCTCAACTTGCCATTCGCTTTAAATGCATGGAGAAGGGCCTATTACATGCACGTATTAAGAAAAGTACATTTTTTCCCGTTGACCGTTTTTTTGGCCCGCTGGTTGGAAAACAGCTACTTTAGTCCCGCTTTATGGACATGAAACAACGCGATTTCGTGCATGTGTGACAAAAAAAATTTACTACGAAGTAAACATTAATTTCCTGTATTCATACAATAACTAATGCATTGAAAAGTAATATCCCCAAACCCGGTGAAATTGGGTCGACGGAATCACTTGGAATCCCTTGGGTACTGGATTAGGAGCTTAACATACATGAAAAGTAAAATTATTAATATTTTAATTCAGCGTTTAATAAAATGAAGTAGAAGCCATGATTTACTAACACCAACGCAGGTCACAACTATACAGTTTCGGGCGTTGTTCACATTCAAGGCTTAAAGGTATTACCAATACAAATAATTTTTGTTTAGGATTCAAATTTATATTCCTAAGAGATGTATTAAGAGAAATCCATCAGATTCGAAAATCGAGATCCGCCAATTGGCATACAGTGTTTAGAATAGCGTTTCCTTAACTCTATATTTACTAGACCCTTAAAACGTTTAAAAAGACTTCTGAAAAGTATTTAAATATGTGTTTCAGAACTTCTTGGTACTAGCACAATAATTTTTTTTATCATATTTTGAGCTTGTATGCGGACAAAAATGATTTAGGCCTACATTACGAAATCGGAAATGGTCCACTTCGACCTGATGGACACGTTTACTTTTCAGTTTATCACATGGAAATTTAAATTTAAGGAGGGTCGATAGTGAAGTCAAAATGATAAGATGTTTCTGAAAATTTAATGTCATTCTTCTATGAAATTTACGATAGCATGTGAAATTTGAAAGCATTAGCCATTACCGTTTAAAAGATAATTGACTTCAAAGTTTGACTCTTACACACAGAATCTTATGGGAGCAACTTGTAAACTGACAATAAACATAGAGTGCGATTGTTTAAAAATGATAAGAAAGACATAAAAGACAATGCAAAATATTGAAAAAGTATTAGAGACCATGTACTCGAAATTTTAGAATGTACGATAACATCGATTCCGAGTACTAAGCTAAAGTGTAAATAAAAACACTAGCTTGTTGGCTGCGCAAGGAGCTGCGCGGTGAGAGGGGAGTCAGTGCTCGGTGCGGGGGGACTCTCCTTTCCTCGCCCCGCAAGGCAGATCTATCTAACCTCCTTAAAGTTATTAGTTGCGTGTGCCTGGAAGCACGCTTGGTAAATAAAGGGTTAAAAATTGATACAGAATAATAGTTGAAAACATAGATTGAATTAAATCATGCGTACATTAAAAAAGTATTTAATTTTTATGTATAGTCATTACAAAATTAAATAGTACATTATACGATTCGTATGACCTAAGTAGTCCTTTACAGCACGGCGTGTATTAGTGCCCGAGCGTAACAAGACCTTTAAGTAAAATAATGACTCGTAAACATTAATAGAGCTTTTATTTGCCATATAAAATGGCTGTTATTTCAGCAAACTTTAATGTCACATGAGCCATTTTTAACTAGTTCGTATAGCAAAATAGTTTATTGCAGTAGTAAAACCTTTGAGGTTTCTCCTCCACTACCACCAAGAGTCTTCTACAATGAAAATTAGTTTAAACAAATTATTTTAGAATTTTTTATTCTTGAGTTGCGTAGTGATATTATAAGTATAGTTTTAGATTTGTATAGTATAGTTTAATGTTTAATGGAAATATGATTATGAGTGATAAGAGATGATGATGATGATAGTGATGGTGATGGTGATGGTCAGTGGGTATATTATAGACTATATATATCTTAAATAAAGAATAATATCTTCTGTTTATTTTTTTCGTAAAGAATAAAATCCGTTATTTATTCGTCTAAAATAGCGGGGTGGTATTTTATTCTTTTATAAAGAATAATTTCTTGGCTTTATTCTTTTGTAAAAAATAAAATTCATCATTTACTCTTTTAAAAGAATAAAAGCTGAACTTTATTCTTTACAAAAGAATAAATCGTACAATTTAATCTTTCAAAGTCATTGTCAAATTTTCTAAAGAATAAAATCACACTTTTATACTTTTCTAAAAGAATGAAATGGTATTTTTATTCTTCCTAACGTCAATCTTTATTCTTTTAGGTTTAGAGTGTAGGAGTTTCTTCTTTTCAAGAGAAAACATCTAAATTTTTACTTAGCTGCAGTAAATTAAATGAGCTATTACATAGTACATTAAAAGATTTTATGAAGTTCAATTATTTTTAAACTTAAATATATTTATTGTTTTTAACACGTGCAAGAATAGGCCCCTTTCCTTGCATGTAAAGCGGATGGTAAATTGCCCATTTCAAGCGTGGCTTCATTACTTTTCTTATAATAAATATCAATTAAATAATTATCGAAATTACAAATTTTAATAATTTTCAAATAATTTATTTTTAATGTCTATTGTTAATTGTATTTTATATGTGAGTGGTGCACGACCATAAAAAAATCCGGTGGGTAATAGAAGGGGTACGCCCCCCCTCCTTTGTTGCACAATATACTATTTTTTTTCTTGTAAGAAGCTTTGTAAAAGTAAAAAAAAATGTTTTTATAACAACGTGTTAGAATCATGTTCTGGGGCAGTTCGATTTAAAATGCACTATTTTTAGAATGTCAATATTTATGTGTTTAAAAAAATGAGATGTTCAGTAATAAAGTGTAGAATGTTTAGTACATTTTTTTAGTTGTTTTATTTTTCTCTTGTCGAGAAAAAATCGTTTATTAAAAAAATCGATTTTGTACGTCCTACGAGAACATGAGTAAAATTGAATTATTTCCTTTATAAATTTCAAGAAAGGTAACTTTTAACGATCTCTTGGCTGAGTTATTTGCATACTTCGTCAGGACTTTTATTTTTCAGAATATTTGAGGTTATATTTTTTACAGAATTTTTGTGATCGCTTATATCTCGAGAACGGCACGGTCATTTTTTTTGTTTTTTGATGAACATACGAAATAAGATTGCTTGATTTATTTTTATTTTATAACTATTTTTCTATTTTACGATATTTTAAAACCTATAATGCAATTTATGATCATAAGCTTATACTTTTCTGTAATCTATTTTTAACAAACAATTTTATAAATAAAACACCTTTTTTAGGTGCACGATGCGCGTGCTGTATCATATCAAATCGTTTTATATATACCGGTTATATTATACAAGTTATTTTCACCCAAATTTTATATACATTACCATACGGATTTCAATTTTAATAAGTTTATAAATTACTGTCTACAAAAAATGTATTTCAATGTGTATTTTTTAATATTAAAAAGTTATATTAACGTATATACGAATCCATATATTACAAGTAATTTAGCAAATATAATGTACAATAAATGTTTGCATTAAAAAATTTGAAAATAAGAAAAAATAATTATTAAAATCACACGAACGACTTGTGGGGCAAATTTCGCACCTCGGTGAGCAGCAGCTCACAATGCCATTCGTGGAGCGTAAATACAAGTTCTGGCTTGTGGGGAGAATTTCGCACCACGGTGAGCAACCTTGAACGTCACACGTGACCGTAAATATAAGTTCTGGCTTGTGGGGCGAATTTCACACCACGGATGAGCGACTTTTGCTGCCGCGCGTGGATCGTAAACATGTGTTGTTATTTGGTGGGAGAAATTTGACACCGCCGTAGTCATTGCATCCAAACCCACTGTCTTACAGTGGAGATATTTTTAGACCATGCGAGATGTATAAATATATGCCTTCATAAACCGCGGGGATTATTTTCGCCCATGGTTTTCTCAGTGTAGGAGAATAACAACATTTCGCTCGCCACAAATAACGTTTAATGACCCTATTTAAATACCTAAACTAATTACTAACCTAACAATACGTTATAGATATCGCAGTACGTACACGCTCACATATGATTTTATACGCAACCAAATGGGCTTATATATTAACCAAGGTGAAATTCGGGCGCTTGCATATTTGGATTAATCGTCCAGCCTCTAGCGGCAGATGCGCGTATCGCACTGCGATATTCGTTTGACTTAAATATTTGATTGGTTGGGAAGTTACGCGCGAAATTCGAATTTCGTGTATAAAAAGCGAGTAATTAAAATTATAACGTGAAAAGCGCGATTTGAATATTCAATTGAATATTCAATTATTAGGTTGAAGTACATAATAATACTAAAATATGTATTATTTTATTTCAGAAATTAAAATTTTTACATCCAACATTTAGGTATAAAATAATATCTATTTGACAGTAACGTTACGTAAGTAACAATACAATTTTCAACATATTCTACTCAATACTATTCTACTCAATACATGATAGTATACTATACTACAATAATTTATCTTATATGCTGAGAAATGCGTATCATAAAAGACAATCTTGAAATTGTTGACACAATATGAAAAATTCTCGTTTGTGAATGAGGATTTCAGTAACAAAATAGAACTTAGGAGCATCTTCTGAAAACATAACTAAAATTGTTTTTCGCTTGATTCTATTTTCATTAACATCAATTCACTTAGTAGTCGTTACTGTATTTTTCATAGGGTTAGGTAACATCGTAGTAAATTTATTAAAACTTTCAATAGAATTAATCAAAATCTCTTTCTGTTTATCGAATAAATATGATGGATAATCACATATTTTATTAATAAACCTATAATTTTGTATAATTTGATGCCTAACAGCTACAGTTCGATTAATACTTAGTTTACTAGGAGTAGAGTTTCGAAGGAGTAGTTAGAACTCTACGCATTTTTAGTCTCAACAAACATGATATACGAACATACGAAGGAAAATTTTACATTTTATATGTACTTACATCATCTTTTGAGTCCGAGAGAATTCGGTTCATCGAAGTCTGCTTTGAGATCACGCTCAATTTCACGTACAATATTCACGTTCACGGGTACAAATTTAGGTTATGTTTCCTGAATCTGGCGGGCTCACTGTTGTTGTTTCGCGTTGCGGTGCTCAAGGAGATATAGAAAGTACATTTGCATTTTATAGCATAAAATGTGATATTTTTCAATAAAAATTACTATACTTTCTGGTAAAAATATCTACAGAGTGCTATAATATTTATAACCCCAATTTTATACTAAACTTAATTGTAATTTTTTCTATGAAGTTAGGCAATTTTTTATTCATGTTTTGTAAAAATTAACAAAAGTATTGTAAAAGTTATCAAAAGTGTAGTAAAAAGGCCATTTTTGGTAGTCTATGACTAAATTACTATACTTTTTACTCAAATTTACTAGACATTTCGTAATATTTACTAGACGATTTCTCTTCGTGTAAGTACGTGTATAGAACTTCATTAAAGTTCATAAAAAGTATACCAAAACTGTTCATTAAAAATAATTAATATTAATTAATTACAAAACATCATAAAAGTTGATTCAATATTGAAGTTCGTTGATCGTTAATAACATTTTTGCTCATTAAAATTTATTTAGTCTCAAATAATTTAAAGATATAGGAATTTATTGGACGTTATTCAGAAAAAAACAATTAAAATTCATTTATTTAATTGTTTTTTAAACTGTAAGTATGTGTATAAAACTTCATTAAAGTTCATAAAAAGTATACCAAAACTGTTCATTAAAAATAATTAATATTAATTAATTACAAAACATCATAAAAGTTGAATCAATGTTATTGAAGTTCATTTATGTTAATAACATTTTTGACGATTAAAATTTATTTAGTTGCAAATAATTTAAATACATAGGAATTCATTGGATATTATTCAGAAAAAAACAATTAAAATTCATTAATTTATTTGTTTTTATAGTATATTATGCACCTAGGGAATAAAGTGAGCCAGTAAATGCCTGCCTGTGGTTTGACGCCCGAGCGGAGCAAGGGCGTCATACACGCTGGCAATCGCTGGCTCACTTTATTCACGCGTGCAATATACAATTTTTTAACATATCTACCAGAAAGTTCGTACTCGTTCACCGCCGAAAAGGGAAAATAGTGCTACATATTAACTCCCTAACCTCACTCTAGTCCACGCCGCGCCACGCGCTACACATGCGTGTAGCGGCGGGGACTAGAGTGGGGTAGATATTTAATGTAGCGCTTTTTTCCCGACTCGACGGGGATAAAGTACGTACTTTATGGCTGCGTGTGTTAAAAATAACATTATGCAAGTGTATTAAAGTTTATTAAAATTTATAAAGGTCTATACTGAAATTGAACATTAAAAATTTTTAATGTCAAATAATTATAAAAATTCATTAAAATTCATTTAATATTATTAAAGTTAATTCATGGTTTGATAATTGAAATGTCGATGTTCATTGGAATTATAGAAGTTAATTAAAAATGATTGGACTTTAAAAAATTTTAATGAAATTTCTTGATATAGGTACAACAGCGATATTTTTGTTCTTCTGGTTAAAAATCAGTTGTGTTATCGATTCCATTGCAAACTATCCATGGGCCAAAATGTTTTCCTGTTTCAACAAAAAATTTCTACGTTGAAATGTCAGGAGGAATAGCACTATGAGGTCTCACTTTGATTCGTGATTGTTCTTTCCGTACAGAATGAAAATGTTCCCTCTAACAACTCGTAAATGCACGAGTTCAAGCTCGAATATAGCGAGACGCACGCGAGACGTTGAACACCTAGATATTCTTAATGAGGAGACTGAAATGAACAAATTAACGTTAAAAAATCGTGAGGAAGTAAAAAAAATGCGGAGACCTCTATGTGGCGTGTAAACTAATCCTCACTATAGGCAAGAAGGAAGGAAGGAAGGAAGGAAGGAACGAAGTCGACTTATGTACACGAGTGTATAAGTCTCGGCCGCGGAAGGAAAAGCGAGCGAGTGAGTCAAAGGTTTCTTTGCCGACACGTGGCCCTTTTCTGCGGCTGCTTAGCTCACGCGTTCTTGCGCATGCCGCCACCGCAGCTCATGTGCATACCTAGGTATCGTTCCTTCTTCGTGTATCCGTATCTATATACATACGTATATGGCTGAATCTGCCGTAACTGTTTAGCCCCCCAGTTTAGCTTTAAAGTATCCGAAAATTTATTAGACCAAAATTTTTTTTCTACATACTTAACTATTTTTTTTAGAGTTTGAGGGTTTTTTGCACCCATAATAACATTTAAAACAAAGTACTTGAATGGGATCCATTAAAAGTATTCCTATCAAAATGTATACACAATATTCTATGATGTTAGCAGGGGACGGAACTGACTGCAGGGATGAAACTGACATTCCAGATTAAAAATGCTCGTAACGTCTCGTATATTTTTATTAAAAATTATCCGCATTGATAATTCTTATGTCTACCAAATAGTATGAGAAAATGCATTTTGTTGACAAATAAACATAATTTAAATAGTGGTTTACAGGGAAGTAAGCGAAATTAACTGACATTTTTGTACGCTACAAAATTAAAAAATCTTCTTCTGCGCGGTTATAATTTTTCAAACCTTTGACAATTCTGACATTTGCATTTGTGTACTCTGCAATATATACTTTGAAAATTCGTCGTTAGATACTTCTGAGAAGTCAAATATCACGTTTTTCAACCCGATTAAAGCTATTATCAATATTTTGGTGCAAATCGCTGGACAAAAACTATGCATCCGGTTTTAACAGTAGATAGTTGAATTTACCTTTGAAACTAATGAAAATATACATAATGAACTCTACGATGTGACATATTCGTTATCTTTTCACGTGGTATAAGGTTTCATATTGACAATCATATTATACCTATTTTCGCTGATAATTAATGCAATTATTGTCATAACTTAAAAAATAATAAATACAATTATCTGAAATGTGACGAAAAACTTTACTATAATGTTATAATATTGTAAAAAAAATTTGAAGAGAACTGTGGAAAATTAAAAAATCATTGTAACCTAACCTTAATTTATAACTATTAACCCGTTGACTGTATCTTTTTTCTTCATTTCTTCCTTTTCCATTTTTTATGGTCGTGGAAAATAAGTTTTGTGCTCGATTCCAATGTTAAAACGTTTCTCAGGCATCTGAATTGTTACGTAAATTTTTGTAAGATTTTATTGTTTAATATTTACCATGTTAGTACAATAATCATTAAAAATGATTTGTCCCATATATTGGCCAAAACAGTCAACGGGTTAAAGTAGTTGTTAGCCAAGATCGGAGCTCGTATACTAGCCAACCAAAAAAAGTAAAGCCTGCCCAAGAATTTAACTTGAAAAACTACAAAATTCCGAAACCGCATCTAAATATAGGGAAGAACTTAAAAACAGATTATATAGGCATTCTGCGTTGTATGGAAATTCGACGCTACCGTTCGTGGTGACCGAAGTTTATAGATAATACGATACAAAGTACAACGAAAAGTTCCAATTCGGCGGCGCTATCAACAAAGCAGGGTGCCTGTAGCCTAAAGAACAATGGGGAAGGGGATGATATTGAAGTAACTTGGGGAAACATTAAAAGCTCGATGAAACAAGCTGCTAAGGCGGTGTTAGAATAAAAGTGACCAAAAATAAGCCGTGGTTCGACGAAAAATGTGAGGAATGGAAAAATAGAAGGCAACAAGCAAAAATGCTTAGCCTCAATAACACCACCGAAACAACGCTTACACATTATTATACTCGTAGCATAAGGGAATAAGCCAAACGAGACTTCCGAAAGGAAAAGCTAGAATGGGAAAATAAGAGAATGCTATTTTCTAAGGGACCGACAAGGGAACCTTATAACCGATGCAGCAGGGATACTAAGCAGGTGGAGAAGCTATTCTGATAAGCTACTTAATATACACGAAGAATAAACCGTTTCAGACTATGTAAATACAATTAAATCCACACTGCTGAACCAAACATCGAACAAACCACCTTTAATGATATTCACGCGGTCATCAAAAAGTTGAAAAATAGCAGATCCCCGGGAGTAGATCAACTACGAACCGAATAATTTATGGAGTGGGAAAGACAATCTTATTATAATAATTCATATATTTATATGCGCCATATGAAAAAGAGAAATGATGCCTAAGGAATGGAGAAACTTAATCATAATCCCAATTCACAAGGCAGGTGATAAAGTAATGAAATTATACTAATAAGACTCACACCCCTCGCGGAAGAAATCCTTCCCCATTAGCCAGATGTATTGCAAATTGCTGTCGATTTCCATAATGCTGGAAATTTTGTATCAGTATTGAAGTAAATTATGAGGACAAAGTGAAGGCAAAATTACAGCAACTATTGCTCATGATGTGCAGGCGTATCATAGGCATAAATTGCCATCATATTGTCGTCAAATTTTTAGATTTTTATGTTACACAAATTTCCATTAATATGCTGTTATTAATTTTCTCCCTCTCTCTCTCTCTCTCTCACACACTCTCGCATATATGAGTAGTTTTATTAAATATTATGTGAATAATATTGAAAATAAAATAATATAATATATTAATAATATTGAAAGGGGCCTGTGGCGGCTCAGTCGGTAGAGTGTCGGATTCCCACGCCGGTGACCCGGGTTCGAATCCTAGTCTCTGTCGATTGATACAAGCACCTCTGTAAAAATTACATGTGCTTTGTTTACAAACACACCGCAGACCCCCGTCGTCGATTAGCACCACATGGGAGCACAAACATGGCGACGTTAAAAAAAAAAAAAAAAAATAATAATAATATTGAAAACAAGTTGAAAGCAAATTGATGTACAAAATTTGCAGCAACAGTTACACTACAAATGTAAATAAATCTGCATCCGTATATGGCAGAAATTTGGTGGCAAGCATCTGCAGTCAATTTTACGGCACATTGACATCAATCCTTGATATTCGTCATTTCTTGAGCGCAAGTTGGAAGCAAATTGCTAACAAATATTGCACAACAAGTATTGCCGCGATTTTGTCACGGCAAGCCTGGTTAATGGGGTTGGAGATTACCAGTGTGGATTTCGACGAAACAGATCGACTAATGACCAGATGTTTACAGTTAGACAACTTTTAGAAAATAAATGGGAATATGGTGAAACGGTACATCAATTATTTATTGATTTTAAATAAGCGTATGATTCCATTATAAGGGCTATTAAACCACGTCTCTTAGTATTACTAGGTATACCAAAAAAGCTAGTTAACCTATTAAAAATATGTCTAGATAACAGTAGAGGCATATTTTGCGTAGGAAACAGATTATCAGAGCCATTTGAAATCCACAATGGATTAAAACAAGGGTATGCGCTATCGACCCTTCTATTCAATTTAGTATTAGAATACGTTGTTAGGGCCGTGCAAGAAAGTAGGGAGAGAATAACATTATAAGCTGTTTTTAACGCAATTATTAGCTTACGCAGGCGATATAGATATAATAGAGCAGAAAATAGGGAAACTGTAATGAAAAACGTATAAATACTGATAAAAACTGCTAAGAAAGTAGGACTAGAAATTAGCGATAAGAAAACTGAATTATACATGGTTAGTAATAGAATGGCATCCCCGTAGTATGCTAATTTCAAAATCTGCAGTTATTTAAATACATAAAATCATAACCAATTTTAAATTATATTATTTCCAGCGTTAATGTTTTTAGTTTTCATTTCCAAATTATATTCATACAAGATTTTTATTTCTTCAATTTTATATAGAAACTTGATAGTATATTCTTCACTACATGTTGTTCTCGTTCTAATTTGAATTTACACTAAAAATATTATTTACTATAAAAGTAGATACAGTAGAACCTCCCGGTGCGGTATTGTGAAACTCGGGGCTCGGGACTAGATACCCTGGTACAGGACCATATCTAACAAGGAGAGTCTACACCCTCTGGGTCACGAAATTTGATGAAACTTTAAGTGTTTTTATGTACCTAAAATGAAGCCAAGCACCCGTAGTTTTTTCCAATGGGCCTTTTTTCTCCAGATATAAGTCATTATACCCCAAATGAGTATAATTTTAGTAAAAATAAGCACGTCTTCTTCTCAACGTAACTATGCATGCTTTTACAGTAAAAAATAGCCCTAAAACACAATAAAACTAGGCGAAGAGAGCTTCAATTTAAGCTTTGTTACGTACAAAAATATAATTCCGAGTAAAAGTTATTAACAATCAAATATGATGACTGGAAATGTATGAATATTGGACGGAACTTAATTGTTCTAAATTCGGTGATTTTTCACACCTCTTTGTAACACCTCTCTAGTAACCATTTTTATTATTCTCTTCATTGAGTCAATTCTGAAGAATAGTTTAATGCCTCGTTGGACATGAAATATGTTCCGCCTGAATCAAAAACCCGTCGTAAGTGATTAAAAAGGATTAAATTCAATAAAGCCGATTAGCGAATTTTCAGGGGACTATAAAGACCACTCAGAGGGGTCGAGATAGTGGAAAAATCACATATATAGCATACATATTTAAGATATAAAATCTTGCATCAACATAGATCACGTCAAAATATTTTTGCAGTGTATATAACGGAATAATAATTTTTTACAGGATTTAACTGAGGCTGGCCCCTGAAAACTACAACTTTATGGAGTCGGCGCCAAACATTTTAACAAACTACCAAATGTTTACTGTACAAATGATAAATTATATATACCATAAAAAAAACCGTTGTCAATGTATTGGCACTCAGCTTCCTCAATCTAAATAAATTGCTCCAATATGAATTTCTTTATTCTAATACATTATTTTAAATTGCTATGGGGAAAGAAAGTTTGCAGGACGTCAGTACAACAACAATAGTAAAAAGCATTTGCTATATCCAAAAATATCGACACAAAGCAACCTGGATATTACCAAACAAATAGACGCTCAATCAAATCGATCACGAATTAATTGACAAAGAACGCCATGCTAACATTCTCGGTGTTAGAATTTACCGAGGCGCAGAGTGCGACTCCGACCATTTTTTGGTTGAAGCCAAAATCAAAGCTCAATACAGAAAATAAATTTTGAATGAGTATATATAGAGGAGTTTTTATATGCATATATGTGGTAAAATGAATTAAAAATTAATTAAAAATCAATAATATATTTTAATAAATTGTATTTGTTAATCTTACATAAAGCGCTGTATTCATGCGAAAATTACCGTATAGAAAAGTGGATTTCCTAAACCTGGAGTAATTGCCTAACAACTCTCAAATTGAAGGTAAATATATTATCTTTTGGGAGAAAAATTTCCGAGGATATTAAAAATTAGTCAAATAATATCAATATTTATTTTTGATTTCAAGTGTTAAAGGTCACTTTCACTATAATATATATCATTTTTTTAAAACAACTAATAAAAAAGTGGTATAAAAGTAAAAAATGTTATTAAACTTAAATTGCTTAGAATATTCAAAATATAAGGTCCGCCATTTTTGCTGATTTCAGCACCATAAATTGTATTGTCAATTATTTTTTCAATCCCGTTATTAGAGAAAGTATTTTTTTTACTTTTTATAGTGCTATTTTTTTAAATCAATTCTATTATTTTATACAAATTTTTATTATTGGTTAGAAATTAAAAATTTGAAACACATTCTGATCGACAGTTAGCATCGTTGTTGAGTGTACAACAACAGATTTGGGACTTTGCATGATTTTAAAAATGCATAAATGACTTAGAAAATGGTTCATTATCAACAGTAAAGTATTTTTCAGAATTTTTCAAACCCGAAATTATTGAAAAAAAATTATTATTTATATATGCGATTTCGAATTTTGCGTGAATTATTTCGAAAAGATTCGTATTGGCCAATCGAAATGGGACGTCACGATGGTATAATTTTGGAAATTTAGTACGGAGAAATGATTAAACGCTGAATTATCTCGTGGAAAATATTTATAAACAAAATAATGTGACACATATGCTTTATAATTTTCGACCAAGAATCCAATGGTGATATTAGATTTTGGGCCCGATATATTTTTAAGGCTCATTTAAGGCCCAACTACATTAAATAATACAACTACATGAAAACATATCTTTTTTATTACACATTTGAATTCCTCGCCTCAAATTACATACGTATATATTTAGTTTATTAATTATTTATATTGATCATTAATATTTAACCTGATTAGTTTGGGCCCTATCAAAATTAGGTTTCGTCTATCTTAAATCAGGTAGTGGACTAAAATAAACTAAATGCGTATTCATATGTATTTTGAGATAAGAAATTCATATATGAAATAAAAAAGATATGATCTCATTTAAAAATGAAAATTTGAGCCTTAAATGGGCCTTAAAATTCCTAGTCGAAAATTATAAAGGATAAGTGCAACATTATTTTGTTCAAAATATTTTCCATGAGATATTTCAGCGTTTAATAATTTTCCCTTATTAAATTTCCAAAATTATACCATCGTAACGGTACACAAATCCACTAGCTAATACGAATCGTTTCGAAATAATTCGCGCGAAATTTAAAATTGCATATATGGGTGATTCCGTCGTATCTTACTCGACGGATGAGTGAAAATTGTCGATTTTAACCACCAGCCTGCATTGATTCCCAGAATTTACAAGAGTTAACTTCGTATGAATTTTTATGTATTTTTAGCCGTAGAATCACGCGGTGTTATTAGTTTTTTTATGAAAATGATTAAAAATGCCTTCTATTTTGATAATACTTTTCATTGGGAGTTACGGAACTGACCTGTTACGGAACTGTCATTTTACTTTGAAACTGCTCTCGTAACTTCTAGACTTAACATACGATTTTTTTTGCAAATACGTTTTATGTACTTTAATATTAAGTAACGAAAAACACTTTTTACTTGTAGTAAAACATCTAATAAATAGTACCTAGATAGTAATTTAGTAGTGCTACGGAACTGACCTCTACAACTTTTTACTGAAATCTGAAGTGAAAAAACTGTTTATACTTGCGAAAATTTCAATTCCCAGAGCTATTTCCGGATACATTTGATGGGTCATAACATATAGTTTGCGAATCGACCGCCAGGATAGTCTATTATAGCAACCTACTGTGATTTTTGGTGTAGATACTGTTGTCATCAATATTTTATCTGCTGATAATTAACAAAATTTAAGTTTAAAACAAATACAAATGTATATTATTAACTTTATATTTTACTATGTACACGGAGGAAGTTTTCTTATATTGTACCTATCTTACTTTCTGCGTAGAGTGTCGCTTAATATCGAAATTTGAGTTTTGGACATATTACAGAACTGATATTTGTGACCTAATTTATTGATTTGTTTTAAAAGATAGCACTTACATACGTTTCCGGCTTTTAACAATTATAGTTCGTTATGCCATACATGTGCAAAAATTAAGAAGAGATTTTGTATCTGAATATATAAATGTCTAAGAGGCCTGGACGCAAAGTGGGCAAGTTTCGGCGAAATCACCCATACAAATAATGATTTTTTTCAATAAATTCGAGTCTGAAAAATTCTGAGAAATACTTTACTATTGATAATGAACGATTTTCTAAATCATATATGCATTTTTAAAAATCATGCAGAGCCCCATTGAATAAATTCGTTCCGTAACTACAAATGCATACATGTTTAGAAATCAAATTCAAAATCATTGCCAAAATTATATCATAATAACTCAATCATTAAAATGTAATTGCACCAAGTCAGAAGGCGAGCAGTAATATAAGGCTGAGTAGGCGAAAGAAACTTGGCGAAGGAGCGCGTAATCGACAACGAGACCTATACGGTGGCGGCAGCAGCAGTCCATGCATCGCGCTTAATAACGGGAACATATATATATATATATCTGTACAGAGAGAGGGAAGGAAACTCGCGAGCTCGGGCTCGGTTCTCTTCATATTCCCTTGCGCGCGCGCGTGCAGACCGCCTCTTCCTCTCGAGGTATGCGCGCGTTTATTTCGCATCGGTCTTGCCGGCACTTACTCCTAGGCTGACTCGTAGGTACCTAAAGGATACACGACTATTCGTGCTTCTCTATATACACGAGTCCCAGCTCCTTTTCCTTCGTCTCTACCGCAGGTTGCTGCTGTAGTCGCTTCTTCTTATTCTACTGTTGTTGCGCTTCTACTTCACGTTAAGTGCCGCTACGCGAGTCTACCTGCGCTTCCTCATTTTTCTTCCATTCGGTCGACTTCTGTAACAAGTAGCCGTCGGATACTTTTTTCGGATACTCAATATTCGACGAAAGTATCCCTCGGATAATTTTTTCGGATTCTCCTTTAAATCGCATATATCGGTTTACTACATGGTATACATTGCTTAGAAATTAATATTTCTTTGTTTTTTCTCAATATTTACAGAAAACAGAAAAGTATTCGAAAATATTTTGGGTCGAATACTTGCCGAACTCTGCGAGTTCTCGTAGGTGACAGAAAAACAATTCTTGTACAAAAATATACTTTTTGCGTCAAAGGAAAAGATCAAGACTCAAAAATGTAACTGAATATTCTTCTCGATATTACTAATCAACACCAATTTTTTCAATAATTTTCCATCTTATTTTTCCGAGATATAACCGTTAAACAAATACTGACGGTTTCGTGTATAACAAAACAAGAGATAGCTTTAATTCAAAATTTCGGGTCAGAGAAAATAGGTAATTTTATGCTCTTTCAAATGCAATATTATTGAAAAACTAAAACTCAAAAAACAAAAAACTGTTAAAAAACAAAAACACATAGAAAAACAAAAAAAGCGGGCGAAATGTGGTTCTTTTCCGCTCTCGTGAGGAAAACAAAACCCTTGGGCAGAAAGTACAGTACTTTTCTGCCTTATACAGGTAGGACAAAAAATATCATTTGCACTACGGGCGGAAGACGATGAACGCTCGTGCTGGTTGCAGCCCTTGGATCGACATCCTTCAACATCAGTGGCTCGAGTGACCTTGTCTCGGCCCGTAATGCACACTCGCGGTAATCGCCTACTTTCCGCCCTTGATACACAGTATAGTAATATCAAACTATGTATGAGCCGCCTTCCTTAAAGGAAAATAGAATTGGGCTCTGTATCATTAATTTTCACCGTGTATATTCAGAGTAATTCTGATCTACATCCGTACTCACACAAGCACACACACATACATACACTCACCGACACACACACACACACACACACACACACACACACACACACACACACACACACACACACACACACACACACACACATACACACACACACACACAAACACACACACACATACACACACACACAAACACTCACACACACACACACATACACACACACACAAACACTCACACACGTACTCACATCCATGCAGACATTTTCTAAAAAAAAGTGTATTTTGATTCCTAATGTCTCAAAACATTTTTCTATAACGATTTTAGCACAACTTTGTTTTAGAATCACAAACCTTTCTCTATGAGGAAACAACAATGCATTTGAAATTTGCTCTTAATCGGTATATGCGTTAAATAGGAAAAAAAAATAATTATAAAATGTAAACGTTATCGAGTTATAACAATGTACTCGTAAATGTTCTTGCATTGCATAATAAAACCAGCAACGATTAAAAAAGGAAACTAAATTATGGGTTCCGTCTAAGGAAGTAGTATTACAGTCATTAAGGGGAGACCCAAGTGAAATTTCAGACTAGTGATAGTTAATCAGTGCGGGGACAAATGCATTGGTTTTATATGTAGTTTTTCTCGAGAAATTCGATAGCGCACTAAAAAAAAAAAAAAAAAAAATTCTTTTACCATACTCTGGCTGAAAGTTCCACATTTTCTCCCGGCTCCGAAACTGAAATGTATCATTTTCGGCCCTGGTATGGTGAAAAATAGTATACACACCACGGGAAGGAAAATGGCTACTCCATAGCACGGTTTACCACCCTCGCCTTCGCTCGTCCTCGACTAGCTAATACTTTTCCTCCCTAGATGCGTAATACAGTGCGTTTCATAACTTTAAGACCACCCACATTTTGCGCTAAATCACTGTAATTTAATATTGTATTGATACATAAATTTTATAATCTTAAAAATAATCAAATTTCTCAACATTTTACGCTATTTAGACAATTTAAACATTTTTCGTAGTATTAAAATAACGAAATATCGTATTTTAGGCTGTTTCATAACAATAAGACCACTGTAAAGTTATATTATTTTATTACTATTCCTACTGTATATTACAATAAATTAATTTAAACTATGATTTGTCATTATATTTTAAAATTCTGAAAATTTTCTATTTCTAAACTCTAAAATAAAAAATATAATATGCGGAAAAGAATTAAAAAAATGAGATTTATTAATAATGTAATTTATTGTAATTAAAGCTGCATATGAAAACATTATAATTATTATTAGAGCTTAATATTATGTGTACAATATTTTTATTGTGTATTTGAGATATATATTACTATAGAATTCAATTCGTTATGTACAATATTTTAATTATAATATGTTTTATTTGTAAATAGTAACAAAAGACTGTAATTTTTAATTTAATAATTAATTGTACCTCCATTATTTTTTATTAATTCAAAAATGCGATTTCGCATACTTTCAACTAAATTTCGTAAAATTCTTTCATCAATTTCTTGCCAAGCTTTTAGAATAGCATCTTTTAATTGATTAACACTACCATATTGTTTATTTTCAGCATAAACTTTACGAACAAAAATAGCCCATAAATTTTCAATCGGATTAACGTCTGAAGAACACGCTGGCCAGGCTAGAACAATAATATCGTTATTGTTAAACCACACTTTCGTTTCACGACTTGCGTGAATTGATGCGTTATCTTGTTGAAATATCCAATCTTCTGTTTCATTATTATCTAAAAATGGCAAAAGGTGATCTTTCAGTACATTAATATACTCTTGTGAATTCATTTTACATGAAGGAAAAGCTAGAGGCAATTTATGTGAGATGCAAAATCCTCCCCAAACCATCAAGCTACCACCACCAAAATTTCTACGGGAAAAATATTCAGGCTCGTTTCTTAAGTCTCGCCAATACGAATGATGGCCATCAGGGCCATCTAAATTAAATTTCTTTTCATCAGAAAAAATAACCTTAAAATAAAGTAACAGTGAATTTAATATTCATAGAAATAAACCATGCATAATATATTATATACCAATATAATAATATTGTTCTATTTACTTTATTCCAGTCCGTATTCATATTAAGTTTCCCAAAATTTAATCTAGCATCTTTATGGCGAATTAGTAATCGAGGAGCTCTTTGTAATGATTGCCTTGCAAGGTGATTAGCGCTTTTAATTGTACGATATATTGTTGAGCGTGAAATATTTAAATTTAAATCTTCTTTAATTTTATTCAAATTTTTTTTTCGAATTGCTTGCTGCATTAATAATTCTGCGCTTTAAACGAGCAGAAACTTTGTTTTTGGGTCCGCCCTTTTTATTTTTACCATAGTTTTCAGGATTTTTAAGAAAATTTAAGATTAAGTACGCAATTTGACCTCCTCAATTTTCGAGAGATTTCTCTTATGCTCGTATCGCAGTCGCGATGTGCTAAAATCTTTCCTTTTTCCCAGAATGGAGGGGAGCCTGTATCTTAGTCTAAAAATTAAGATAATCATCAATTCATGCTAAAAATGATTAAAATCATAGTTATATATATAAGGGTGGTTCTCTGACAAATTGTGCGCGAAAAAAAATGGATTTTCCAAAAAGTTTTAACTATGATTTTAATCATTTTTAGCATGAATTGATGATTATCTTAATTTTTAGACTAAGATATATATATATATATATATATATATATATATATATATATATATATGGGTGGTTCTCGGACAAATCGTGCGCGAAAAAAAATGGATTTTCAAAAAAGTTTTAACTATGATTTTAATCATTTTTAGCATGAATTGATGATTATCTTAATTTTTAGACTAATATACAGCTCCCCTCCATTCTGGGACCTATACTGGGACTTTTGCACTATAAAAAGGTATCTCCATGATTTTTTTGGTGGTCGAGGCTTTGATCGAACTCTCAGAATCAGCATTTTAAGGTTTAATTGGCATATAAGATAAGACAAACTACAGAAAATTTTACAAAAAAAAGTATGAATACGTTTTTTGTGAAAAATGCTTCCCTGAGGAGTTATAAATTAATTTGTATGGCCAAAAAATGCAAAAAATGCTTAGATGGCCAAGTTTGACCCTCTGTAACTCGGAAAATAATGATGGAAAAAATCTGAAAAAATTCAGGGATACTCATACATACTATAGGAACATAAAAAAAATATTTTTGGAAAATCCATTTTTTTTCGCGCACGATTTGTCAGAGAACCACCCATATATATATTATGAGCACAGCAATAATTTAAAAAAACTTAATAGCGGTCTTATTGTTATGAAACAGCCTAAAATACGATATTTCGTTATTTTAATACTACGAAAAATTTTTAAATTGTCTAAATAGCGTAAAATGTTGAGAAATTTGATTATTTTCAAGATTATAAAGTTGATGTATCAATACAATATTAAATTACACTGATTTAGCCCAAAATGTGGGTGGTCTTAAAGTTATGAAACGCACTGTATACTGTTTCGGCCATTTTAAAAAAAATTTGTTGGTTTCTGATTTTTAATTTTTGATCCATTGCACCATCGCCTTAATCCATACGTTAAGTTGTTTAAAACCATCCCAGGAACCTGTACAAATTTTCAGCCCGGAAGTTGAAAAACTGTGGGGCCTGATACATTTCTACTGCGCCCGCATTTGACGCGCCGCGGCTTCTTGGGTCGGCTCGGCCGCGGAGTCGCAGTTGGCGGCGCGGCACGGACTCGCTGACACCGGTTGGTATTGAGCTGTTATTAGTATGCAACTGATTATTGTTATTAGTATGAACTGCAAATTCCTCTCATGCAGACGACGATTTCATTTTTACAATTGAACTTTTTATAATATACAACTTTATTCTAGAGAGAATACTCGAATACGGCGTAAACGATGTTGCCTTCGAAACATAAAAAATGCTACTCGTAATAGGAATAATGACATGCAACCTATAATTTGCAGTGTGTAAATTATTATTGAATCATTACTGTCGATATATAGGTTTATTTGTAAAGAAACCCAATGTATAAGCAATAAGAATCGACAAGTTCTGAGCCCACAGACCGTAAACCCATAAACTCTAAACCCCTAAACCGTAAGCCCGTAAACCCTAAACCCATGAATCCTAAGCCTGCAAACCGTGAACACGTAAACCCTAAACCCATGAGCCCTGAATCCATGAACCCTAATCTCTTGAACCTTAAACCTGTAATCCCTAAACCCGTGAACCCTAAACCCATTACCCCTATATCATGGGTCATTTACGAGACCCTCTCGTTTCTTTAGTCGCAGTATCTTCTCGATGAAAGTCAAGCTACTTTGTTCCATTTCTTCTCGTTTTTTATCATTGTGTTGACAATGTTGCTCGGTGTGATGTCACCTACGTCTCTTTCTAGTGCCGCTCTGTCTTGTTGCCACCTGTCGCATTGGAAGAACGTGTGCCAGGGATCACCCCTTACGTGTCTGCAGTGTAGACAGGTCGCATCTCTTACCTTTTCTAGTTTCTCCAAGAACGATCTGAAATAGCCGTGGCCAGTGAGAAACTACGTCACGTAGAAGTTGACCTCTCCGTGTTCGCGGTTGATCCATGGCTCGACCTTCTTGATGAGTATTTGTCTCGTATTTTTCTTGCCAGTCGTTTATTGTTTTCTTTCGCTCTTCGCATTTCGTTGCCAATCGATCGTTTTCCGCTTTTTTAAGGTAATTTCTTCGTCGTACCTGGGCGAGTAGGTCGATCGGGATCACACCTCCGACGACCGGCGCCGAAGTCTCGCATACCGTGCGATATGCGCACGCTACACGTAGCACCCCTGCTCGTTGAACGGTGGCAACCCTTTTTCTATACAAATCTTTGTTTAGCACGTTGCCCCATAACTACGCACCATACAGTAGAATAGAGTGTGTGACGGACATTAGTAGGCGTCGCTTGTTCGTTCTCGGGCCCTCGATGTTGGCCATCAACCTGCTCAGTGCTGAGGTCTGTCTAGCGACTTTTTCTGCTGCTTGCAACAAATGGGTTGCGAAGTTCATTTTAGAGTCCAGGGAACTCCTAGGTATTTGAATTCCATCGTAGATGGCGTTTCAGAAATCGGAGCCCAGTATCGATCCCTGGGCCACGCCAGAAGTTACCTCTCTTCTTTTTAGACCATGCGTTGTCTCATACATCAGCCACGTGTCCTTGAGATAGTTGTTAACCATTTCGAGTAGGTATGGTGGCACGCAAAATCTATTCTTCAATGTGTTGGTAATGTCCTTCCACTTTGCCGAGTTGAAAATAGTAATAATAATAATAATAATAGCAATAGCAATAATAATAATAATAATAAGAATAATAAGAATAATAAGAATAAATAATAATTTATACTTACTGAATGATAAAGAATGCAGAAAATATATAATGAACAATATTATATAACATTTATGAAGAATTATCATTTACCTAATTCATACAGATTATAAAATGAACTTACAACAATTGTAAAAGAAGAGAAATCACGTAAAGTCACTTTGGGAGGGAGATGGTACGGTCAGTTGAAGGAAACGACCATTAGAAAGCTTGCCGAGTACTATAAGAAAGCTATATACAGAAAAAAAGGGCGACGTTCAGGTAAAACGACACTCAATTGTATTGTATATGAACATTATGATTCTAATGTGTGTGAACGTATTAGAAATCATATAAATTCCTCATAATAAAAACAGCCGATGAAAGATGCAATCTATGCTGCCATATACCACGCAGTCTCTTCTGACGAGAATCCTCAACATTCGAAATGTCCTAAAGGTTCTTCGTCTTGGTGTTTCTACCCATCTGCACTAGCAAAGAACAAGCAGCCGGGCCCTCACATAAATAATGTAAGGATGCCATTGAATGATCTATGCTTTGAAAAAGCTCTCCCTCTATATGAATGACTACCTGACGAAGTATTACTTACAAGATGTGCTAGATGTTTGAGGCAAAATGCCAATGATAGTTTACACAGCATAATTTGGATTGAGTGCTCTAAGGAGGTGTTTGTGTCCAAGGCGCGAGTAAAATTCGCAGCTCTCATTGCCATCAGTGAGTACAATTTGGGAATAAAGAAAAACATCACAGAACTTATGAAGCAAGTAGGTTGTCAATCGGAGAATACACACTGTCGGTAGCACAAAGCTTAGACGAGCGTAAACTCATTAGGGGCGTACTAAAAACAACTGAAACATACAAAAAGGCCCGGAGAATCATAGCTTTGACTAATTGTAGACAGGAAAAAAATCTGCTCGAGAACAAAGGTGTTATGTATGGTGCAGGGATGTTCTGAAATCTATATGGAAAAATTAAAATGAGTTTGATATTATGTCGTTTCTGAGTTCGACTTCACGTAATGCATTTCACATTCTTCATTCTATTGTATAGTATGTGGTTGTATATAGTTGTAGATAGTGTCTGTAAATAATAATACTGCGGTTGTAATGAGATTTTGTGTATGTTATGATCGTATATAATATATCTGCTTATGAGAGCACAACAATCAGATATGATAAGGTTTACGTATAATTTTTTGTTATTTTCATTTCACCGAAATGAATTGATGAATATAAAACTATAATTGCTTATGTATTGGAGCTCTCTGTAAATAAACCTATATAATGACAGTAATGATTCAATAATAATTTACACAATGCATATTGTATAGGTTGCATGTCATTATTCCTATTACGAGTAGCATTTTTTATGTTTTTGAAGGCAACATCGTTTACGTCGTATTCGAGTATTCTCTCTAGAATAAAGTTGTATATTATAAAAAGTTCAATTCTAAAAATGAAATCGTCGTCTGCAGGAGAGGAATTTGCAGTTCATACTAATAACAATAATCAGTTGCATACTAATAACAGCTCAATACCAACCGGAGTCAGCAAGCCCGTGCCGTGCCGCCGACTGCGACTCCGCGGCCGGGCCGGCCCAATCTGAAATTTTTTTTACATGTTCCTGGGATAATTCTGAACAACTTAACGTATGGATTAAGACGACAGTGCAATGGATTAAAAATTAAAAATGAGAAACCAAAAATGTTTTTCAAAATGGCGAAAAATTAATTTTTTTTATTTTCTTTGAGTGCGCTATCGAATTTCTCATGAAAAACTACATATAAAACTATTGCATTTGTCCCCGCACTGATTAAAGGTGCAATTTCATGGTGTGTCAAACTTGTCACGTCAACTCGACCACATGACATTTTACAGGGGAATGGATCCCCATGTTTACATTAGTTTTATTATTTTTTGTAATATATTATTTCACTGTTACACACACATGATCTTCCTAAAAAGTAATATTTTACTTTAGTGATGGTTTGTAAACGTTCAAATATGTTCTCAACACTTTTTGAAACTTTTTATTTAGATAACCTTTTTTATGATATGCCTTGTATCTATGACAGTTCAATTGTTTATTGAAGTTAAACAATTTTAACATGAAAAATGCGAAAGCGCGCATAAAAATATCACGTGGTCAAATTGACGCAAAAATTTGACACTCGGTGAAAATGCACCTTAACTATCACTAGGCTGAAATTTCACTTGGGTCTCCCCTTAAGGGGACGCCGGATATCTCTGTCCTTGTCTAATTGAGTTTTCATTCATAATTTTAAGAGAAATCATATTTTTCTTTAAATAATAGTTGTCCCCAATTTGTTTTACAGTAACCTAATTATATGTCCAAGCTGGTTTCATATGATTGTTTTGTTTTCGAGAAAACTTTGACAAACTTAGTATGTAAAGGTTAATCTCCATGTAGTTGGCCCTTTTAGTGTGTCAAAGTTTTCTCGAAAACAAAACAATCATATGAACCCAGCTCGGACATATATGTAGATTACTATAAAACGAAGCGGGGACAACTATTATTTAAAGAAAAATATGATTTCTCTTAAAATTATGAATGAAAATTCAATTAGACAAGGACAGAGATATCCGGCGTCCCCTTAACGTGTGATTTGGGAGTTTTACGACTCTTGCGGGACCGGTTTCTCGCTTACTATACAGCGCGGCACCGCATCTCAAACTTGATGCCATTGCAATTCAGTACAAGTGATTTTCGTAAATTAAAACTATCTTTTTGGTCCTTTTTCAGGTGGATTTTTCGGTCCTCAGTTTCGGTTAAATTTGAAAAGCGCTATGTGCATAAAGTTTATAGCTCGTAAATATTTACTTTTGTAAGATGTAAAAAAATGAATTAATGTACTCGATTCTGAAGAAAATTATGTTTACGATTATGGAATCTAATAGAGCTTATATTTATGTTGAATTAATATTATATAACTAGCAACATTTGCTATTATCTGAAGAATATACTGTGTCCGCTTTGAGCTGGTAAGAATTTTGAACGCTTGAGTTTTTTTACATACGGGTGATTGTCAGAAATACTGTATTTTTTTCCTAATTATCGGACCAACCTAAAAATCTTCTTTTGGTTACAATTTTGGTTCAAAATTTGTATTCATGATAAAATGAGATATATTTTCCTTGCAAACTACTTGCAGGATACCAAACATTTTTATGTGTATTTTTATAGTGTTTACCGGACTAAACACAGAGAAATTTTTAAAAAATCAGAAAAAATTAGAACACATGTTACATATAACAAAGTCTAATAGATTTGTTATAAATAAATCATAATGTTTTTGTCCAATAACATCAGACTTGCATGAATTGTTCAGTGGCGACAAACCACAGTAACTACTTTTGGACCATATAATACAGCTTGTACTTTAAAATTTATCATATTTATCCTAGTTTTGCGTTTAAGAAGTTTAAATACATTATTTTGACAAACATCAAAAGTCTATAAGACGATAATAAAATTTTCTTTCTTCTCAGTATATGAGAAAAATCTTTTTGACGTGATAACCGAGGTGATAACTATACGATAGCTTGCATATTTCTGATAGGTTGTTTTGATGCAAGCAAAATACATTAGTCTTGCACTACATTGAAAATATATCCAGATCTGAGGCAGAATTGCGACACAATTGCGAAATTTCTCTAAAGGGAAGCAAAATGCGTATGACTCAAGCAGATGTGCGACAAAACTGCACCAGCATCTATCCATCAGATCAACGACATCTAAAAGCATATTATAAGACTAATTCAAGCAGAAATGGTGTAGTCCTCTGCATTGTTCTGGTTAATCACTTCCGCCGTGGTGCTTGCTACTTTTCCCCCTTAGTACACAGTATACTATATCGCCCGCTGCTGAGTTTTTAAATTTTTTATTTTAATATGTGTGATGTCGCCGTGTCGAGAAACGGTCGATTAAGTTTCGCTTCATAAGCATGGAGAAACGCAAAATTTCTCACATATGTTATACAAATAACAGCGTTATTGACTTCGTGTGTTTGCATTATTTGTCTCCGACTCGCACCATTGAACCAAAAAGACCAATCGGCAAAAAAAGAGTTTCACACTCAGACAAGAAAGACCTACTTCTCTAAAATGTCTATATTCAATAGTGAATATGTTACTAAAAATGTTATGGTGATTCATAACAAATTTTGAAACCTTCCGTTGAATATTTTTTTGAAAGTAAGATAAAATATCGGTATAAACGTTTTAATACCATTATGCTACTTGCATATTTTAACAGCATCTAATCTGCACATACATCTTAAAAAAATATAAATCTTATACGATAAGGCTTTGAAAACTCGCTATGATATAATGAAAAATAATACTCCCCTCCCTCTCTCTCTTTCTCTCTCCCTCTCTCTCTCTCTCTCTCTCTCTTTCTCTCTCTCTTTCTCTGTCCCTCTCTCTCTCTCCCTTTCTCTCTCTCTCTCTCTCTCTCTCTCTCTCTCTCTCTCTCTCTCTCTGTCTTTCTCTCTCCCTCTCTCTTCCTCCATTTTTCCATGCTAAACCTCGATGGCACTATACATAATACTCCTTCCCACAGATATTCACACGATTAAGACCTCGATTAAGAGGAGTCCGTATCTTCTGTCCTTATGTAATCACGTTTTTACTATTTATTCAAATAGTAGTTTGTTAATTGAAAAACTGAGAGTCGTCCCTAATTCTTCGTAAAATAAGGAATATTTTGAGACCTAAAATAATATTTAACATTATTTCCTTTTCGAGAATACTTCGAAACGCGAAAGTTGAGGTTAGGTTTTCCGTTTCGAACTATTCTCCGAAAGTAAATAATGTTAGGTACTCTTTTAGGTCTCTAAATATTCCTTATTTTAAGGCTTCCTCTTGGCAAATAGCATAATTAAGCCGAGCCAACCGCCCGTTTTCGATAGTGGGCCGGGATCGCGGTAATAATTACGCACCGCCAGGACAGACAAATACGCAGTTGTGCTCGCTTGTTGTTGTTTCTGCTGCGCGTTAATAATGCTGTCGCGTAGCGGCGGGTAAAACTTGGGACCGGATAATTATAGAATTTAATTGAAGCGCGCGAGTGAACGCTGCTGCGGGGACCTGTCGATCTTTCGACGACAACGCGTGAGCAGTAGCGCTGTACTAAAACCTCGGCTAAAACTTATGACTTTTTTAACATTGTGCGCTCAATTCTGTGTTCTCTGTGGGAGATGAAATTTCCTCGAGAAGAAGATTGTGTCTGCGAAACAATTAGAGCTTTTTATAGCAGTGAACTTTTTTTGCCTTTTGCTTTCTAAGTACAAGCTACGCGGAATGGGAATGATTCGTTGAAAGTCAAACCTGTGTGTAGCATGTACATCATATTACGCTTTGTGAATTCGTATACGAGATTATTCATTTATGAAACGAAATATTCGAAAAATTAGTGAAAATTAAATACTGCTCGAATTTACATATTAAATTAAATAGCAGGAACGGGAAACATCATTTTATAATATTTTTTTTTTATGAATATTATCAATTATAATAGCAAATTATAACAAAATATTTTTAAACGCTTTTAAATTATGATATTAAAGAAAATGGAACCTAAGGCTAAATTGTTATTTTAATATGTTACTTTGTGTAAAAAAGCATTTGAATTAAGACAATAATAAATAATATAAACTCACGTCATGAAATTGAAATTGTTAAATAACATGCGTAATACTGATAATTTATATAAATTATTTATTATACATTTTTGTATATTTCGATTTTATTTTACGACCAGTTAAACATTCATATAATAATAGTACATTTCGACACGGTTGCGGTGTTTTTCGCTTCGCTCGAGCGAAAAACGTCATATGAGGCAAATAATCTACTTAGGCACTAGGTTCGAACCGTAATTTATACCACGTGCGTTGAAAAATCATATCATAGTTGTGATTTTGAGGTTAGTGTGGTATAAAACATATTCACTACATTGTTACGACACTGTATGATCCATAAATATCAAATTTTCATATGTTCAATGATGCGCAATTCACTTTAAGGTCTTTAGGGAATTATCTAAATATTTTTTTATAAAAATCTGCTTCACGAATCTGCATACAGAAATAAATATTCCATTGCTGTTATTGTGGCTGAAGGACTCTCAAGAAATATTAAAAAAAACAGTATATTTTTATTGATAATTTAGATGAACTTTTAGACATGCGCATTCATTATGTAGTGCTTCATTGAAAAAATAAAATAAAATTTAAGACGATGTCAGATAAAAATCAAATGATTATTAATCTGTTATACGAGTAGTACATACTATACATTATGAGCTATGCTATGTTGTGATTACTGTAAATTTTCTCTTTTGCAAATTCTGTAGCAACTAGAAAGTAACTGGAAAATAAAATAATCAGAAGGTACATACAAATTTATGTATAAATATAAGTTTTAAAATGCAATTAAACCATATATTTTATATTTTTATGTGGTAAGTGATAAATGACAATGCTAATATTCTTATTACAATTAATTTATTGGCTTTCGGGAATACGCATTTAGGCATTTTTAATGTTTAAATATTATAATAAAAAAGGTTTAATTAAAACATTATGGTCTCTCATTATGGCCAACAATATTTCTAATGAATTTAATGTAAATAAATAAATTGATGAATGTATACATTTTAATTAATTTTATATTTTACAAATTAAACAATTGATTAAACCTGTATGAGTATTAGATAATCGTATTATTTTTCTATAGTTTTCTCGAATAGGTAGTAACGTGTTATATTCTGGCATACCTATTTATTGATTAGGATAAGCATCGCGACAGTGTGTCGTATCTATGAAAACAGCGATAAAATCAACTGGAGCTATGACCCTTATTCAATTTTCTTTATTGTTTTTAATCAGCTTTAAAAAACAGGTTCTTAATTTGATATGTATGTTTTTTTTCAATAAAGGACGATAATATCATATGTATACGTTATTTTCAGTATATCAACTCGATATTTTAGTATGCTTTAATTTTAGAGTACCTATATTGATTAATGATTACTATTATATTATAATAGTATATTATAATTATATATATATATATATATATATATATATATATATATATATATATATATATATATATATATATTACATTATATTACTCCTATAAATAAATTATTTATGAAATATATATCCTATTTCGAATAAGTCGATTTTCACATTTATTTTATATTTATTCATATATAGATATATAAGAATATTTTCTGCATAAATTTTATTCTTCACGCATTTTCATGATGTTTAGTTTTAATAATTCAAAATTCCTACTTTTGTTTGTAAAATTCTTTTGTATGTAAGTAAAAAACATACATTTCTATGAAGTAAATTATCATTACAAAATCTGCTCGAAATTAATCTGTTTAATACGAATACATAAACATGCTAATTTGGATTATGCAAAATTATATGCAAAAATTCAAAGGAAGTTACATTTCTCATGCGACATTGCGTGGCTATAATAAAGGAATATTTATCTTTTATACATCTCTCAAAATTTGCACAAATCTTGAATCAAGCAAACTACAGTAAGTCATTTTTCCCCTCTTATAGCTAGGCAAAATTATTTTTATACAAATAGAACTTGAAATTCTATTACCCTGAAAATACTATGCATAAAGCATGAAACATAAAATACAAGAAGAAAAAATTAAAAAACAATATATTAAAGAACGTAATTCAATGCATGTGAATAATGAATCTGGCATAATTTCCTGATTCATAATATGAGTGTCAAAGAAAGATCGCGTGCAATAATTAATTAAGGCGATATTTCAATAATAATATAATTCATGAATGATGATTCCAGACAAACGCTGCGTAAAGTTTGATGCAATGTACTTTTGTTCGGACTCGCAATAGTTGTCGGTGAAAAATACCATATGCGCGAGTCCAACGACCTGCAACGATTCCGAGTCAAAGTGTGCAAATGTGTATAGAACATATATGTAGTGCAGAGCTCGTCGGTAGTAGATAAAGTGTTATGTATTAAGATATCGATTCTTCCACTCAAAGCAAACCACAGACCAACGGTGCTGTGGTTGGTTCGATTATGCACACGTGAGATATAATGTTACGAATGCTGTATAAGTCACTTCTGTGTGCATCGGAAGGACATTATGTATTATTTAATATTTTTTGTATGCATATTTCTGGCGTATGGTGAGAAAAAGTGCGCTTTGTGTTATTTTGAAAAATTCTAAAATATTGTAAACTTGCTTCATACAAGAGAAGTACAATTCAAAGTTTTTGATTTCTTGTTTCGACATGATCATGTATGCATTTTCGAAACATTGCAATGTAAGAAACGTCCGTATATGAATATTTTGAAAGATTTTTGATAAGATCATATCGACGCTCCTTACGAAGACTAGCGCATTTCAAATTTCTCTAAAACATCTAGATCTTTAGAGAAACCTCGTGCATAATCTAGCACTTTTTAGATTCTCTGATAAAGATTTGCACTTTTTTATAAATAATAAAAAATATGTTTTTGTTGTAAATCTGAGCATTGATATTTTTCGTAGGATACTCCTGAAAAGAACTTGTATTTCTCGAGAAACCTGAAATATGCTAAACTTCGTAAAAAGCCCTGTATATATATATATATATATATATATATATATATATATATATATATATATATATACGTTACTACACCAGAATACCTCATAACAAAATTTGTACAAATGTAACTTACCTATAATTTTGATAGCCCCGGTAATTACGTATTTTTTTAGCTTTTGGAATTTTAAAACAAATAACCTAAAAACTAACTATCAAAACTGCAAATAAACACCGGCTTGCGCGTTTATGTATTTTTTTTAAGTTTAACCTGAAAAACCTCATAGGTTAGATAGTTCAACTAAGCTATCCTACTCATAACGGAACGATAACTTTAGCGGCAACGCTAAACCTTGAAAAGTTGGCACAACTATTTGTAATACTCATACAGACAAAGAAGTATAAAAAAAAATTCTGAACAAATTAGATCATACTGTACGTGTAATGTACTTCAAAGTCTAATAGGTTAGATATAGTTAAATCATAAATCTTGTGCCTAATAAATTCAGAATTGTCTTAATACCGTGGCGTCAGGCCACGGTAATTACTTTTAGGATATATATATATATCGCATTTACTTTAAATATATAGCATATTTATCTTAGTTTTGTGTTCAAGAAGTTCAAATACATTTTTTGGAAGAACTTTGAAAGTTTATGAAACCATAATAATATTTCTTTTCTACTTAATGTACTGACGACACTAAAACTACCGATTTTTTGACAATCACCCATATATGGGATGAGTCCATGCATGGAAACCTAGGTATATCTCAAAAAGAAAGCATTTTTGCTGATATATAGGACTCTCGAGACTTTGTTCTAATAGCATTTTTCGAAATACTAAAATATTTGCTTAAAACTTTGTATATTGTTAGATTGATAACAATTTGAAAGGACAATGATGTCCTGTTTTAGTATAATTTGATATATGTATTAGATTACAACCTATTATTTATTAGGCTTGTTCGCGTATAACACAATGTTGGGCATAAAAATACAAATTAGCATACTACCATAGCTCTGAAACTCGAAATGCTGGGAATAAAACTAACTTTTTCAAAGGTATGAGAATATCATAACTATTGAATTTGAGACTGGTAATTAGAAATTTTGATTTAATATTATATATCCTTTTGATTTTATTAAAGCTAGACAATATAAACATTTATACTAAGGTCGTTTTTATGTTGACATTACTGTTTTTGTAAAAAAAGTTAATAGTTTATCAATGATAACGACAAACTTACAAACCCATATGATTTTGTTGTACGAATTACGATTGTAGAATGTAAAAATATAACATGCGGACAAGCGGGTATACATCTAGGTAAAACTCGGTATAAAAGTAGTCGTTGCTTTTTTCCCGTGGCACGAAATGTAATCGACAGGATTCGTAATTTATGACTAATCCCACTTTATCTTAACCACGAAGAAAAACTTCTTTAGGTTTTTCATGATTTCTGACATACAAAGATTGCATGAGTCATCTGACTGTTTGATACATGAATATAATATAAAACAAATATAATTATAACAGTTTCGTTATAAACTTAAATTATATTCCAAGAGTTAATCGCATTCCTGCTTAAACTTTAATAATGAAAAGTAAAAACTGATTAAAAATCGATCTTGTTAACGTAGATTCCTATATAAAACTATATTAGATAAAATGACAACTTACATATTATGTTCAATATATTATATTAAAAGTTGATAATACCTTACAATTTTTTTTGTATAATTATGTTATAAGTTTTTGATCCATTGTTGAAAATCTTATTGAGGGTAAATTTGTTACCTTTAATATAATTTTCTATTTGATGAATAAAATAATCATTTTTTTTTCTTTTACAAATTTAGTAAATATGTTACTGCTATCCTTTATTAATAAGCTATGCAACCCAGATGAGTAAAAATACATAGAATAATCACATCACTATTTGCGTACATGAGTGCTTATTCGCGCACTCATAATAGATATATGCTATTACGAGCCGTTTCTCCATAGCTGTTACCGCTCGGTGCCATCAATACATTCGATGTACACGGAAAAAAATGTTGAACTCAAAAGTTACGGAATCTTTGAATTTTATAACTACTAAGAAGTGTTGAATTGAAATACTACCTAAAATGACATTTCTTAACCCCAAATTGATAATACAAGCTATCAAATAATATTGAGATGAAAATATTTAAGAAGTAAGGATATGATATGACCGATTCGGTTATGCGAAGACGCCAAGATTTATTGAGCTGCTACAGCGCTAGGCTAGTGCCGCCGCGTCTTGGCGTTGGGCACGATTCGCGCCCAACGCCGGAACCGCTGATGCCGGAGAGTCGTAAAAGTATCCCGTGCGCATGTTACGTTCTGCCTCATCTCCAATGATCGAGCTATTGTTGGTTCATAATGTTGAAACTAATTTTATAATATTATAAGATATGTATTATATTTTTTTAAAGCAAAAATAAATCAATATTCTTTAAAGTCATGAATATTTGAAAAATATTAACTATTTAACAAATTCACCTTAAATACAAAAAAATTCATTTAAAATTTTATCATTGATTGTCAAATTTAAGTATAAAAGTAAATAAAGGTAAGTATAAGTAAAAGTATCAAAGTGTAATTACTAATCTGACTAACATAGCTCAGTACTTTATCATTAATATTTTTGAATAATATAGCTCTAAAGGAAAGCTAGTGAATAAAATATATTACCGGTGCATATGTGGAGACTTATAAATTAAGTTCAACACCAATAATTTAATAACCTCAGGTTCAAAGAGATCAGCATATTGAATTCACAAAATCAGTTTCTCAGAAGCTTCATCAATTATCATCAAAAAGAAAAATAAGTTAAGAATATACAATATAAGAATAACACGTTTCTCTTCAAATATATAAGGTACAAAATCACTCAACAAAGTTATTCATTCGCATAAACAGATTAAATACAAACGAGTTTTGGAAGTTCAATCTCTCGAGTGTTCGAAAATAAACATAAGTATTCTTTGAACCATTACCTATACTGTCTATATGTATAGTTTCTGAAGGTTTAGACAAAATATTTCATATTCATTTAGCTATAATATTCATTTTTAAAATTCATTTCTGAAAAGGTTAATACTAAACTAATCAATCTTAAACAGATGAAAATAATTATGAAAAACACTGACCCTTAAGGAGAGACCGGAGTCCTATACCTTACATACAGTCAACGACATTGCAGTTTTTCATTTTACTCGATGAAGTTTTAAGATTGCTCAATTTATCGACCACAGGCACATTTTTTGTGATCAATAGATTCCTCTGGTCGAAAAAGTACGGAAACAAAAAGAATTCATTAAGTAAAACGAAAAATTACAATGTCGTAACCAACCTCCCCATTATAAAGGGGAGGTCGGAGCTATCCTGATTGGTGCAGATTTTACCTAACCTCAAAAATTAATATCATAAAAATAAAAATTTGTAGTCATTTATGGTACAAAAATGCGGTTATCCGGTGTTCTTGTCATAATAATAAATGTTTATAAAGCTTCAGGCGTACATAATTGCGTACAATTTCGTAAAATAATGAAAAATACGGCGCGAGGTGAAACTATCAGTAAGGCTAAGAAATGGTAAGATGACCATCACTTTTACCGTTTTCCATTCGTCAATTGTAACAATATTTCATAATAAAAAACTTTTGAGGCTACAAATAAACAAAATTACTATTGTCCGGTGTTCTTTACATAATAACAAACTATTATCAATCTCGATTTTGATGTTACTATGTGAATTTTAGACGTATAATGAAACTATAAAAAATACCTTTCTAAAAAGTAAAATCTTGGCAAGTATAAGTTTCATTATTACCCACAATATAAATTAAAAGAAATATGTTATTACCAAAATAAGACGTTCAATTATGAATTTCATGAATACGCTACAATTAAAATAGTAAACTTAAACTAATATTCTATTTAAAAAATAATATAGTTTCAAATATTTCCATTTTTTACTAATTCTGATAATCTCAAATGAACGCTAAAGAAATTAATGAAATCGATTAATAAATTGGCAAGTATTGTATTTTTATTTGTATATCAATTTCCTTCTTTTATTAATTAGTATGAAGTATACAAATTATTTAAAAAATATTATTGTTTAAAATATTTCTATTTTTTACTAATTCCGATAATCTGAAATAAACGCTAAAGAAATTAATTAAATCGATTAATAAATTGGCAAGTATTATATTTTTATTTGTAACTCAATGTCATTTTTTTATGAATTAGTATAAAGTATACAAATTAATAATACCTTTCAAATTTAATATTGTAAGACATTAAATTTAACATAAATACATGTTGATAAGAAATAGGTCAAAAAGTCGAACCGCAAACACTGATCTATAATACTCTCGCTACATTACACTCGCGTTACATGTAGTGCGCATATGAAAATTCATTTCTATTATAGGTAAGCTAACTGATACTTTTTGAAATCCAGCCAATATAATATTACGGACAAACAGTTTATACCTTATCTAGGGCTCTGACTTGCTGCCATCGTTAATTGCTACGAACCTTAGGTAACTCGAGCACTGTTCGAGGTTATTTTTCCCAAACTCGAGCAATGTTCCAGGTTTAACTGTAGTTCAATATAAAATATAGTGCATTGACGGTCTCTTTAATTTCGACATATAACTATGAACATACTTGACGGACCCGTCGTCTCAAAGTTTACGGTGTTCGTAGAATAGAAGGTAATATTTCTAAGTAAAAGAAGTTAGCAAAATCATAGATTTTTTTTGAGGGCAAAGCCATCTAAGGCACACCCGAATATAATATTACGGACAAACAGTTTATACCTTATCTAGGGCTCTGACTTGCTGCCATCGTTAATTGCTACGAACCTTAGGTAACTCGAGCACTGTTCGAGGTTATTTTTCCCAAACTCGAGCAATGTTCCAGGTTTAACTGTAGTTCAATATAAAATATAGACGCATTGACGGTCTCTTTAATTTCGACATATAACTATGAACATACTTGACGGACCCGTCGTCTCGCAGTCTATCGGTGGACTACCTACCTTGTTTAAGATCAATTTTTGATCATAAACATCCAACGTGTATTACTCAATATTTTTATATTTCATTTATTTTATTCTTTTATAATAAAACATTACATATTTTTGTACCCTTTAAAAAACTGATAATAATATCCAAAATTACAGCGTTGTTTGTGTTTTGTGACATAATAAACTACTTACTATTTCTTGCATAGGATACTTTCTTTTAGCTTTTATCTCAAGAGTTCGTCATCATTATTAATATTGTCTTATTCATTAAATATATATCACATCACATATTGCATAAAACAATTGTATACATATATGTTTGCAGCATCTATGATTATGCTAATGCGCCGGTTCGAATACGCGTATAAATGAAACGGGTTAAACTGAAATTTTATATATTATACACGCGGTGGGTGCATCCCGAACTAACTCCGCACTATTCGGCTGTGCGGACCCAGTCGGGTGTGCCTTAGATGGCTTTGCCCTCAAAAAAAATCTATGATTTTGCTAACTTCTTTTACTTAGAAATATTACCTTCTATTCTACGAACACCGTAAACTTTGAGACGACGGGTCCGTCAAGTATGTTTATAGTTATATGTCGAAATTAAAGAGACCGTCAATGCACTATATTTTATATTGAACTACAGTTAAACCTGGAACATTGCTCGAGTTTGGGAAAAATAACCTCGAACAGTGCTCGAGTTACCTAAGGTTCGTAGCAATTAACGATGGCAGCAAGTCAGAGCCCTAGATAAGGTATAAACTGTTTGTCCGTAATATTATATTGGCTGGATTTCAAAAAGTATCAGTTAGCTTACCTATAATAGAAATGAATTTTCATATGCGCACTACATGTAACGCGAGTGTAATGTAGCGAGAGTATTATAGATCAGTGTTTGCGGTTCGACTTTTTGACCTATTTCTTATCAACATGTATTTATGTTAAATTTAATGTCTTACAATATTAAATTTGAAAGGTATTATTAATTTGTATACTTTATACTAATTCATAAAAAAATGACATTGAGTTACAAATAAAAATATAATACTTGCTAATTTATTAATCGATTTAATTAATTTCTTTAGCGTTTATTTCAGATTATCGGAATTAGTAAAAAATAGAAATATTTTAAACAATAATATTTTTTAAATAATTTGTATACTTTATACTAATTAATAAAAGAAGGAAATTGATATACAAATAAAAATACAATACTTGCCAATTTATTAATCGATTTCATTAATTTCTTTAGCGTTCATTTGAGATTATCAGAATTAGTAAAAAATGGAAATATTTTAAACTATATTATTTTTTAAATAGAATATTAGTTTAAGTTTACTATTTTAATTGTAGCGTATTCATGAAATTCATAATTGAACGTCTTATTTTGGTAATAACATATTTCTTTTAATTTATATTGTGGGTAATAATGAAACTTATACTTGCCAAGATTTTACTTTTTAGAAAGGTATTTTTTATAGTTTCACAACTTTTCCAGAGACGGAAATGTATTCTTACTATTCTCGAAAAAATAGAAATATTTTAAAAATAGAATACTAGTTTATGTTTACTATTTTAATTATAGCGTATTTCCTTTAATTTATATTGTGGGTTATAACGAAACTTATACTTGCCAAGATTTTACTTTTTAGAAAGTTATGTGTTACTTTCAAATAAATAAATGTTTGTGTATGGGTAACTTGAAAGTTTCATTGACTCCATTTTCTTTTAAACTACTTGAAGAAATCTTTTGCAATTTTACCTAAACCATTATGTAGCCCTATTGATTATGAAAATTCACTTAAAATAAATTTAAACAAAATTCTTTCGCAAAACCTTATAGTATTCTCATGTTTTATTCAGATATCAAGTTAACGCTGGGTGTAAAGAGTCTTTTTAATATAATTATAAACCTGAGCTTGCAAACATTTGATTAATTATAGTTTTATAATTTCATTAAAATGACCCTTCTGAGTCAGCGTTGACTTTAGATCTGGATAAAACATGAGTATATTATGTGTTACTTTCAAATAAATAAATATTTGTGTATGGGTAATTTAAAAGTTTCATTGACTCCATTTTCTTTTAAATTACTTGAAATAATCTTTTGCAATTTTACCTAAACCATTACATAGCCCTATTTGATTATGAAAATTCACTTAAAATAAATTTTAAAAAAATTCCTTCGATAGAACCTTATAATATTCTCATGTTTTATTCAGATATCAAGTCAACGCTGAGTGAAAAGAGTCTTTTTAATGTAATTATAAACCTGAGCTTGCAAACATTTGATTAATTATATCTTTATAATTTCATTAAAATGACCCTTCTGAGCGAGCGTTGACTTTATATCTGGATAGAACATGAGTATATTATGTGTTACTTTCAAATAAATAAATATTTGTGTATGGGTAATTTAAAAGTTTCATTGACTCCATTTTCTTTTAAATTACTTGAAATAATCTTTTGCAATTTTACCTAAACCATTACATAGCCCTATTTGATTATGAAATTTCACTTAAAGTAAATTTTAAAAAAATTCCTTCGATATAACCTTATAATATTCTCATGTTTTATTCAGATATCAAGTTAACGCTGGGTGAAAAGAGTCTTTTTAATGTAATTATAAACCTGAGCTTGCAAACATTTGATTAATTATAGTTTTGTAATTTTATTAAAATGACCCTTCTGAGCCAGCGTTGTCTTTATATCTGGATAGAACATGAGTATGTTATATGTTACTTTCAAATAATCCTTTAAACACAAGAAGCACTTACACGAGCACAAAGATTCACAAAGACCCTCAACAATAACAAAAATTTGGGTTAAAAAACAGTACATCTATTGGAGTATTTAATATTTAACAGATGCTTTTGTGATGCAGCAACTTGATTAGAGAACTTGATTTGTATTCAAACTTCACTGGCTGTTTATTTTACCCTCAGAGAATAATTGCTTGAGATATCAAGAAAAGACAGAATCTTAGCATTTGACCTTGTACCTCGCTATAACAAGCAGTTTACAGTAAAATTGAGTAATATCCTTTAAACATAAGAAGCACTTACACTAGTACAAAGATTCACAAACACCCTTGTCAATAACAAAAATTTGTGTTAAAAAACAGTACATCTATTGGAGTATTAAATATTTAACAGATGCTTCTGCGATACACCAACTTGATTGGAGAACTTGATTTGTATTATATTTACATCATGACAACATCAGAGCAGATATTCAATTACTTCATCCCCATGATTGTGTGGTATTTTTCTGGTGCATAGTGGCGTATGCCCTGTATGTTTATGATCAATCAGCAGATGACTTTGTATATTCCCGATGATGATTACACACAAGCACATAAATACTTGTTACTAAGAAGTAGCACACCACAAGTATAACAAAAATTTTATCTAATAATTCTTCGTTGAATGCAATTATCACAGCTAATTGCTGTATATGCATTTTAACAATGACTTTACCTATAAGCGTGGCACCAAAGAAATTCCAACCATATTTCTGAGCAAAACAACTTTACTTGATGACTTCATTATTTCAGTAATGCTTGTTTCATCTTGTTTATTCCTTGTGAGTTTCAAGAGGGCAACATACTCAAAGGCAGAGAAGACGTCCTTAATTGTTGGGAATACAATAATTTTATTCCACATGACCGTCTTGTCACTTTTTCGGATGTACGATATTTTTCGAAATCGTTGTACAGAGATTTCATCGCGTAATAAAAACAAATCACGTAAAAACAACCCGTTTTATTTTAATAATACAAATGACACAAAGGCGTCCTTCATCCTTCAACATTTGATTTTGATAATAGGTTAGAAGATTTTGTGGTTGTCGTCTGCACTGTCTGCAGGCACTATATATATATATATATATATATATGGTCTGTATGTGTGTATATGTGTATTATACATATGATATGTGTATATTATATACATATGAGTAGAGAAAACGGAAGTCACATATATATGATTAGAGAAAACGGAAATGCGGAGAACAAAATGAAAAGAAAAAATTTGAGCAAATATATTATGCTTTATATCTTTAATTAGATGAATCTTTTTTAACAGAAACTTTTTTTACGTGATAGACTAAATTATTATCTCTTAAAACAGTGTCAATAGACTGCACATAAGTCAATCAGTGTTTAGATATTGATATTTAAAGATTTTGAAGAGGTTAAAAATACACAATTAGACGTATAAAAGGCGACGGTGCGCCCTTCGGCTTCGTATCGTACCGTGGGTACTTATACGTGCCAGCGGGCGCTGCCGCGCCCCTTGATAATACGGCGCAAGGTGGAGGTCACAATGGTGTAGTTCGCTCCGATCTCCCCTTAAGTCTTCATTTTAAACAAAATTATTACATTTGTATGCTACCTGTCTAATTTATAATAATAATAATAATATCAATACAAGTTTATTAACATTACTACTATACACTCAAACTAAAGTAATAATACTTGTGCTATTATAAAAATTCAAAAGCATTGAATTACCTTGAAAATTAAGATTTATAAGCCTGCATAACACCCAAACTATGCTTGCAGCATATAGCAGTAATAATTTTTAATTAATTCCAGTTTAGTACTTACCTTTGTCAAGGGTAGATGGAAATAGAGCAAAGCGCGACAAAGACGATGAAGAATAGACAAAACAAAAAAAACGATATATAGAAGGGCGGCTTTCGTTGAAATATGATATAGCGGTTCCGAGTTCCGACGTTGGGCACGATTCGCGCCCAACATCGAGACACGGCAGCACCGCCCTAGCGCTGTAGTAGCTTAATGAATCTTGGACTCTACGTGTAACCGAAACGGTCATATGTAATCCTCATGTTCGAAATATTTTCGTTCCAATAGTTATTGAAATGATGTATTATTATTTTGGAAATTTCCAATTACCAAAATAGTGGTATAAAGTTATTGATTGGTTGAAATAAATAAATACCAGTTTTACTTTAAACATTTGAGTTCGACATTTTTTTCCGTGTACATATAGATATTATACGGTCGATCACTGAACTCTCCCGAGATCTACCTCATATATAGTCGTGTCTCCGGCGCCTTTCTCGCTCGTACATATAAACACCTTGTGGATTTGAAAAACTCTTGAGGCTAGTTCTTCACAAACCGGCTACAGACAAATATAATGCATACGCACACATAGGACACACCTATACATAACACGACCGGTTTTGGTAAAGCGCACCGTGCGGTGATGCGCTTCTGCGTGTGCTGTTGCATCCTTAGACACACCTGACCTACTTTTAATGTGAGATGCATTCGATTGCCTTGTGGACCGTTATTCATCGCTTCCGACGCACCTTTCGTTTCAGGCTTTTTGGCTGCCCTGCTGCGGTATAATGTTCGAGGTATTCCTATAAAAAGACCGTTCTATGGTCTTCTTCTTTTTTCGGAGAAGACGAAGAGAAGAAATGAAGCGTGAACATTTATAAGTGAGCTTGATTAGGTTCGTTAATTTTTACGTGGACCGGAATGGTAAAGAGTTTGCCTGTGGGCATTACAGTACGCAGTTATTTGGACCCGTGCTTCAATATCATTATTTACAGATGATTTGTGTGGATTAGCAAGTGATTTTATTATGATTAAGTGAATTTACGGTATTTTTTATAATCGTATAAAATGGTTCGTATTGAGCCTTGGTATCGGTATCCAAGAATTGTGTAACTAATACAATAATTCAAAGACATTCATTTTTATCATATAACTGTAGATGTCTTTACAACCAGTAGATGTTTTCAAAATACTAAAAATTATACATGAATAATGTAAATAAAAATTTATATACATAATTATCTATCTGATCTATAAATTTGGTTCATTAATTTAATCTAATTCGTTGATAACTTCAACAATTTAACGAAGTTCATTTTCCTGTAAGTTTTAATTACATTTCTTTACTTGCTCCATTCGCTTAAAAACGGTGGAATGTTGTCAAGTAAGTATAGAAGTTGTTTCGAAAGTAATATATCGTTAAAGAGTGAATCATCTATATATTCATAAATAGAAATTTAGAAAATTAATTAATTTAATTTTAAATTCTTAGACAACAAATTATTTTATTAACTTTATGATACTTTATTAAAAGGTGAACAGAAACCAATTTTTATCATTTGGAAAATTGATTTATTTTATAGATCTACAGAAAACAAGTAACTGAACTACAATGTAACCATGAAGGTCAATTATTATAACTGTCACTGATGTAGCAATTGTACTGATATATAAGACTATAGATTTCTACTACTAATAAATTAAATAATCTATTATTAAGTTCGTTGCATTCATTAAAAAGCTTGAGCTAAAAGTATGCATATTCATCAACGATTCATCAATCTCTTCACGCTGCGAAATAATATAATCAATCCGTATCTCCATTTCCGGTGCAGCTTTTTGAAATGAATAGCTTAACGATTACATGCATATTCACGATCATCGTCGAGATTAGTAAGGCAAAAATGAAGCCGAGGAAAAGCGCGAAAAAGCCGCTAAACGACCCGGTTTGCGTGCAGTCCCGTCGCAAGGAAAAGCGCGCCAATGGACGATACATGCGACCGGCGCGTGTCAACAAGAAGAGCTAAGCCGAGGATCGACCGCTCGAGTTTATTAAGTCGGTCGAGTGTCCGCTTTGTGTGGCTGAGCTGCGACTCACAAGGAGAGTCCACAACCTGCGGAAAGTAGTTTTCGATTAGCTTCAGAAATTGTTTTCTGGTACCTAAAAATAATGCCTAGCACCCGTATTTTCGTCTCATAGGCCCTTGTGGTCTAGATATGATCATTTGAATTCAAAATACGCATTATTTCAGTAAAAAAATCATACCTATACTTCGTAACATAACTCTGCAAGTTTTTTTGCTAGAGAAACGATGTAATAATTGTTGTAATGTAAAAAAATTGACTAAAAGAGCTTTAATTTAAGCTTTGTTTATAATTTAAACTCTTGTTATCAAACTTATGATTTTTTAAAAAAATATCTAATTAGTGAAGAACAATGTGCATTTGTTTACATAATGACGTGACGTATAATAATGAGAAATATGATCACAAGTACTGTAAACAAATATATATTATTCTTTACTTCACTGATTTTAGGGAAGTAAAGTATTTTTTCAAAATTGAAACGGTGGAGGTCTTGCAAATTGTATAAGGATTCTAAATAGCGTCTAAGAAAATCATAAATTTGAAAATAAAAGTTGTTAGGTTGTCCACTCGACGGAACAAACATCTGATCGAATTTGTTTGAAATTTTTAGAAATCCTCCAATATGGTTAGCGAAAACGAACATTCGATCCAATGAAGTTTCATATTTCAAAAAAAATTCAAACAAATTCGATCAGATGTTTGTTCCGTCAGTGTACACGAGCGTTATTTTTTCCCATATTTTAGGTAGAAGCTCATTTATTGTTAGTTTTTGGTTATCAATTATTTTCGTAAAATAGAAAAATTTTATCTAATCAATGATGTACAGTTATTTTACTCATAATCTTTTATGACAATGAAATCACATTTTCTATATTTCCCAGATTTCGACGGAATTTCTACCTTGACTAAATAATACTCTCTGAAACACTTGGTTAAAATTTAAAGACATACTTAAGAAAGTAATTTCCCGTGACTACTACCTTAAGTGTGATAGCTAATCTGCAATGGGCGAACAAATATATATTATCTAGGTCATAGAACTGACAAAGGAGGAACAAGTATATGTACATGCATGTGTAATTGTAATAGACGCAATCAAATTTGCATATATAGGTCAGAATACAGCATGCTTCTTTTACTGGGCTATGGTAGAAAAAAGATACCAAAATAAGAAAAAGAAAAATAAATAGATAAGTTTTATTCAAATCTATCTATTTTAGCTAACTTGTTTGAAAAAATGGACAAATTATAGAATTAGAAAGTCACGCATTGGAAGATTCACCGTTAGGCTTTAAAAAGTCTTCCTTTAAAGGGTCACTCTACGATCTCAGCAATAATTTTCAATTATTTTTTTTTCATAGAAAAATTTATTTAAAATATTCAAACTTTTTACGCATAAAAGAAGAGGTTTCACACTTATAAAATATATTTTTTATTTTTATTTTGTATGTAAAATCTGGCTGGTCCGGCTGCCTGAAGTTGACCCTACTACAATCTGGTTGACGTGATATCTCCACTTTGAAGAGCCGGAAAGCAAAAAAGTGGACAAGTTATTAAAAAATAAGCTTTTCGCTATAGCCGGTAGCTCAATAAACAAAATTTGATGAAAAATAACAAAATGGCGGACATTTGAAATATTCAACCTTTTTTGCAACTTGAATTGTTTAAATAAATAGGGTAAATATTAATAAATAATTATAATTCTGCTAGGGGCTATACATATATCCATACGTGTGTAGAATATGCCATAAAACTTTCAGTCCGATCGGTCAAATAGTTTGTTCTCAATTATGTCAACCAGGTCGAAAAACGTTGTTTCGAGAAAAACGCGATTTACTTTTTTTCATCGAAAAATGTACCGTAAATCTAATGATTCTTAGCCTATTATTAAAAAATGGCTTCATACCTTCAATCAGCGATGCCTGCTCCATAGATTTCACCTTCAGCTTCCTCGTAAACGTAAACATCTAGCCGAGATTTACGAAGAGGGGAGAGAGAAGCGAAGGTATATCGCAGGTATACACTGTGCGCGCCAGGTGCGCGGTCCCGAGCGCCCGAGACCCTTCGCTTGCTCCGCGTTTCTATACCTGTTTTCGAACTTTCTGACCAAAATATTTGTGTCCACATCATTTCTACATATGTCTAGTATAAGAATCTGTGGTTTTTAGAAAATCCATTTTTTCAAAATGATACCGTAGAGTGACCCCTAAAATATATATTATTGGAAGATTCAATTCAACTCTGGAGATTATTAAAATAACTTTTTTGAATAAAATATATTTACTATTCTTGAGTTTTTTAATAATTAATACTAATGGAAATTAAAGTATAAACATATTTTTTATGAGAAAGACTTATTATATCGATCTTTGTTTTACCGATTTCGACTTTAAATACTTCTGTTGCTATGCGGGATCCTTTATTTTCGAGCAATGATCTACATAATGTTAATTCAAGTTTATTTAATTCTGATTTCTGATTTTTACGAGCTATAACAAATTTTAATTTTTTACTTAGTAACGATCACAATTAGTTAGGAAGTGTTTTTTAATTTTATCATACGTGTGGTTTTATAGTGTATTGAATTGTTCAGATTTATTTGTTAATTAAAGCTTAAAAAATCTATTTAATTTTGTCAAAAATGCTTCATTATTCTTAAAAGTTAACGCCAGGTTACGGTTGTATGATGACGATCCATCTGCGCGTTTAACAGAAGCCGATCGTCGCATAAAAACTACCGATTACCATAATTGTTACCCTTGCAAACTTGCACCGCGTAAAATCTATTTATGATATTTAATTATCGCGATAAGTGCGCATGCTCAAGATGTACGTAGAATATCTATACGGAATAAATGCTGAAAGAAATTCTTATACGATCACGACAATTCTTAAGTTTGATTTTATTATAAGAAACTCGGAAAGCAGAATGAAAAAGAAGGAAAAATATAACTTTTTAACGACTCAACAAACAAGGAAGACGAGGAAAAAGAGTGTGGCACTAGCGTAGTGGCCTGCGAGAGGAACCGGTTATCTTTGTAGTACGACTATACGGCACGGAGAATCGGGTCGGTGCATTTGTCAATTAAGTGGTAAAAGGCATTTTTTCTCCATTTGCTTTCAGGTGGTGATAGTCGGCAATGGCGCGGTGGGCAAATCATCCATGATCCAGAGGTTCTGCAAGGGCACGTACACCCGTGACTACAAAAAGACCATTGGGGTCGATTTTCTCGAACGAGAGATCGAGTAAGTAAATTCAGAACTTTATTTAACGCCCACAAATTTTTTTTAATACATTCATAGTCTATTGTTGATACATAGGATTCACGTAATTGGCTTAAGAATGATATTAGTATATTGCGCATCTATTAAGGGGAGATTGTAATATAAAACGCAGAAAAAAGTGAATAAGTATACGGATTCGTTTTATGACACGTAAAAAACAATTTTTATATTAGAAAATGACTGCCTATGATTGAGAAATTAGAAGTTTTCGCCGCGGTCTTGCGGAAATTGTTAATCATGTAATTATACTACCGATAAAGCTCTAAAAATAAACAAAAAATTTTTTTTAATGACTTTAATGATTTACATAAAAAAATAGATTTCTTTTTAAAACTTTTATATTTTTAAAAAAGGTCGATCATTTTTTAAAGTTATACACTTTTTCCTTCATGTAGAGGTTTATTTACAGCATATTTTTATGCAGAATAAGAATCTTTTTTTTTTGGTACAGTTTTAGCAGAACGAATGCTAGAACCTATACCGTTATGTAACTCCTGCACCAAGGCCACAGCGAAATCTAGTAATTTGTGGATTATAAGAGGCTATTTTGTAATATAAAAAATTTTCTACTTCTCGAATTGTGCCCAAATATATATAAAAAGTTTTAAAAAAGTTACATTGTACTGGCTCTTTAAGGGGTCAAGCCTGAGTTAAATTCTACAAAAAATCATTGTTCATTTTATATACAGCAAAAATACTTTGACACAATCTAAGTTGATGCAAGTTTTTATATCTTAAATATGTATAATATACGTGATTTTGTCACGAATTATACCCCCAAGTGGACTTTATAGTCCCTTGAAAATTCGCTAATCTACATTATTGAATTTAAGCCATTTTAACCACTTACCACATGTGTTTGAATCAGGCGGTGAATTTTTTATAGTCACCAAGGCTTTAAAGTATTCTTCAGAAGTGTACTGACGGACTTAAGGAGCTACATTAAAAAAAAGATTATTTCCAATTGCTAGAAACACACATATATGGAAATAATCTTCTTTTAAAAATGTAACTCCTTAAGTCCGTGAGTACACTTCTGAAGAATACTTTAAAGCCTTGGTGACCATGAAAAATGCACCGCCTGATTCAAAAATACGTGGTAAGTGGTAAAAAAGGCTTCAATTCAATAATGTAGATTAGCGAATTTTCAAGCGACTATAAAGACCACTTGGAGGGGTATAATTCGTGACAAAATCGCGAATACAAAATAATATACATATTTAAGATATAAAAACTTGCATCAACTTGGATTGTGTCAAAATATTTTTGCTGTTTATAAAATGGACAGTGATTTTTTATAGAATTTAATTCAGGCTTGACCGCTTAAGAAAAATCTGAAAACTTACCCTTTGTTTTTGCGCTTTACATGATAATCTCTCCTTAAAATAAGTATTCTACTTTCTTAAATTTTTTTTGTATATGGACTTATGATATATAGAACCACTATTTTAGAGCGCGATATGAGATATAACCACAAGTAATCGAACATCGGTTTTCGTGACTTTTAATTAAGAATTATTTATTAATGTATTTAAAAATGTATTGCTCGAGCAGCCAAATTTTCGGTTTATGATATATATGATTCCTTTTCCAAGCGGCTTAAGAGTTTCTACCTTTTCCAAGTGCATTCTGAATTGATACCTTAATTTTTATTCGGAAGTGACCTGTTCATACTACATATTTTTTTGCTCATTGCAAGTTTTATTAATTGTTATTAACCCATTTATAAATATATTACATTAGTACATACACTGTATTTGTGCGCATATTTCTTCAAGAATTACAGCAAATGCGTATCTGAATGTATGACTTGCATATTTTTGCGCAATTGTGCATGACGAGTAATATCTCGTTAAACTTATAACGTCATTAAACCATACCTTCATGTAAAAAATAAATTTTATTTACATTCATCAATGAAGTATGCATATCTTAAAATTATGCGTTGACTAGTTTCTGGGTAGAAACTCTACTAAAAATTACATTTTTTCTAGCGTAGAGCTCACTAGAATATACATTATGACTTTTAATTTAATATTGTGTAGGATTATTTCTAATGACTTAATAAGTAATTAACCGATTCGGAAATCTAGTGAACAGTTAAATGACAAGGTTTATGAATTAATTAGCTGAACTGGTAAATTTTCTGCTAGGACAGCTTTTTTAAATTTATTCGAGATTTTGATCTTAACTCGATTCTTAAAATTTGTTCCCATCAATTGTATAGTTGTCTTGATCTTTACATTTTAGTTGGTCAACTCATTCTCACGATTTTACAATTCATTCTCAATTTTTATTTTTTTCGTTGTCAGAATGTTTTGGAGACTTTTATTACCATTTTTTTGCTCTTCTATTTTTTTATTATTAAAACACTTCCAATATGTATTGTTCACATTTATATTGATCTGTAACATTAAATAGATTCCATGCATTAAAAATGCACAAATCTATTTAATCAGAATGAATTGATTTGAAAAGAAGTAATCGATTTTCATGAAGGTTACTTTTCTATACTAACGTAATAAGTATTAGTGAATTTAAAAGAAAAACTGTTGTAATGGCGATTGTACTTTACTCGATCGACAAGTGTAAAAAAGAACTTTCTTACTTTCTTATATTTCTGCCTTGTTTCGATCGACTTGACATTTCTGCTTCGCGGTTTATTTAACCAGTGATACCCATGGCAAGTTCATTAACTCAATAAAAGCGTGTCAGTGTCTCGTAGAGCAAAACAGGAACAAGTCGAACGGAATGCAGACCGATAAGCGTTGTTAAATGAGCGACAATTCAAGCAAGGCAATTTTACCTCGGATTAGAATTTCACTTTTATTACAAGTAACACGGCCGTAGTTTATTTGAATGTACGAGCAACTTCAGTTTGTACAGTATGAATATCTACAAGCATGATAGAAATAAGCATTTCCCTGTTGGGTAATGAAAACCATTTATTCAATCATCTGCTATGGGTATAATACCATTTTCATGGCCGACGATATTTTGTTCGTAGAATTTTAATTACTATAATTTGTCACTTATTACTCACATACATAATTTGAATTTTTAAAACAACTTTATTGCGAGTTTTTAAAAACTTGGATTATTATGTAGAACATTAATTTAAAGCATCGTCAGTTACTAGCCATTTAAATACTTTATAATATTGATAATTATTGTATTACAATTAGTTTTGTCATTCATCCAATCTGATTTTTGTGCTAACGACTTCCTTTATTGCTTGATTAATCAAAATATTCTCAATATATGCTTCTTTTTATTTTTAATTATACATTTTGGTGATACGTAAATTAATTCATTCTATTTTAAAGCGGATCTCTACCTTTGTTGAAAGAATCTACAGCTTCTTCTTTAGGGGCTTAATGATTTTATAGTGTACTAGCTTTAGTTGGTACTCTAGCCACGTTAAAGAAATTTAAAGCTTTTTGTAAATAATGTACAAGTTTAATATTATAAAACGCTTTTCTGCAAAAAGAGCATAATAATGACTTTACATCTAGCTTTCAAATTATAATATCTAAATAGTTTCTTAAATAATATACAAATAATTCCTTAAATATTGATTTAAATATCCTGGTAGAAACTTTCCCTAACAGTTCGACAACGCTTGGACAAATCTTTATGCATTGGCTAGTGGTTTCACAATTGGCTGGCCAACAGTCCCGCTTATTTCGTCATGGATTTATTCCCGCCATTGATCAACGGATGGTGAATTTTGAAAATCACGATAAAAGCTAATTTAATATAACTTACTATTCAAATAGCTTATTTTACATTGCATTATCAATAAAAAGTCGCTATATAAAATAAATAATATATAGTTTATCTTATAAAATAAGATTAAAAATAAACATACTTTATGTCAGATTTCGAGGTTATCCGTGTTGTAGATATGCGCATACCAGCTATCTAACCTCGCGCATACGCAAGATAACCAGTCGTTGACCAACGAAAATTGATGAACGGTTGGCGAATAGGCCGTTTTGGTTGGACTATTTTCTACCGGGTAGGATTTTAGAAATATGAATTGAATGTATTTATTAGTATTGTTCCAGTGTAAATATTGTAATATTATTCATTTAAATAAATATATCTATTAAAATTCTTATTGTTATTAAACAAGTATTAGTAGTGCGTTCGCTTTACTTTATTAGTATTAATATTTATTAAAAAAGAGAATTGTCGAATGTATCTTCGTACGAATAGGAGCAAAGAGGCTCTAGGTTCGGCGGCCGCGAGCACGGAAATGATTGTCATTCTACCGGGGCCGCAGCTGTCTCTCGGCCGATCACTGGATCGAGGGAGGGACAACGTCACGGTGCGCGAAGAGGCACACCCATGGACGTTTGGCCATTCGAAGGAACATTCGAAAAAGTTGAAAGCCAGGGTTGCTATGTGAGTCAACAGGGGCTTAGTTACATGCTTTCTTTGCCTCTTTTTGAGTCAGATTGATTAAAACATTCAAAGCGATCGGACGTAATCAGTGCTGTTGTTTTATATTGAATAAAAACGATTTTTCTAAATCTTCCGCTTGCGTCTCTTCTTTTCAACAAGAACAAGTATAAATTAAAAATTTTCAACATTTTTTATAAAAATCTTTTATATACACATTTGTTGGTAGATGTTAATGGAGAATGTATTTATGAAATAATATTATATAGGTATATATATTTACGAAGAATATAAATTACACTCAATGTATGGCAGTGGGATTCTGGAAAGAACAAGATCATGGCGTTTAAAGCATTCGTCACGTGTGTGGTATATTATATATATATATATATATATATATATATATATATATATATATATATATATATATATATATATATATATATATATATATATATATATATATATATATATATATATATATATTGTCTCATTATGTGAATGGGTACGTGGGCGGAATGGAATATAATCAATACACATATATAGTTATGTGTCATCGGTTGCGGCTATTCGGACGATCTGTATAAATGCCATTACCATAAGAATATATGTATATATATATGCATTATAGTTCAGGCTTATGGATCCCAAAGAATACATCTGTCCCTTTTTAAAGTGATTGAAAAATATAAAATTCTTAGCACTAACAGGGGTTATGGATGGATCAGAACATGAAAGACACCGACGGCCGTGATTTTGCTGGCGGTCACGATTCGCTCGCCCTTAACACTCTTGGGTGTTTGGTTGGAGTATTTTAGTATATTAGTAAGAATGCTAAATCGGTACTCCAAAAGCGAGGTGTGCATGTGTGGGAGCGTGTGCATGGGTGCGTGTATGTGTGTGGATGGTGCGTGTGTGAGCGTGTGCGTGGGTTGGTGTATGTGTGACATAAAATATTTTAGTCTACATGTACATCACGCATGATCACTGTCCCATACCACCTTCCTATCTTCAAAAAAATAAATGATAGAAAATGGTTCCTGGCGATTTTGAGTGAAACGGAAATCGAGAATTTCATATTTACAATTTTCAAATTCTAAAAATAGGACTCCGGTTAACTTTCACATAAATTATGGACCACATTTACATCACACATGGTCATGAACTCCCACCCAATAGTATACGCCCAAAAATAAACGATACAAAATCGAGATTGTTTAAGTCGATTTTCAGTGAAACGGACATACAGAATTTTATTTTCTTAATTTTATAAATTGAAAAATAATACGTCCGGTTCATTTCAAAAAAGGTTCCGATAACATATGCATAGCTTTTGATCTACTCTTACACTACACATAGTGACAAACTCCCACCCCCATGGCATCAGCCATAAAATAAGCAATAAAAAGTGGTTGATAATAAGAACAACAGAAATTCGTCCGGCACCATTGGTGTTATCCATATGGAATAAATTGTCGGCGAAATGAGAGTCAGAGCCCCGCGGAACACTTTTTTAAGAGGATAACTTGACTGTTTGATATGTGTGGCTGGCGATCCATGGATCATCGGCGATCCCCTTGCTATAGGTGAACAGCCAATAAAACTGCAATCCAAAAACGCGTTTTTCTAAACTATCCGAGAATCCATCTCGATAAAGGCCACTACACAAGTGGTTTCCAAAAAATGCTTTGAATTGAAAACGATTATAGAGCTGCGACTTAATTATTTTGTGTACTAAAGAAATGACTATTGACAATCATGAGCCAATTTCACTCTTGAAATACGTGTCATATTAACTTAGATCTGTCTGGGAAACCGGATTTTGTAATTTCATAGCCTATTCCCACACAATACTTTATGAAAATGAAAAAAGGATGACCATACAGGCCTAATACGTAAAACGTTATTAGGTGATGTATAAAACTGATGTGAATATAGATAATTCAAAAAACTTTAAACATTTAAACAACAATTTCCTTCCGTATGAGGTAATTTTTTAATTTTTACTACTGAATGTCTGATAAAATTTTAATTTTTTTCACTTATTTTATCGAATTTGACTCTCTTTGTTTAAGTTTCCCTTTACTTCTGACTGAAAATGGCAGTTGAAAATTCAATGACTTTTCATTTTTGTGAAAATTTATTTTGAAGAGTTCCTTGACATGCCGATTTCGACTCTGGTAAGTTTTTTATAATGGCTGACATGACATTAATAATGGAGGACTCAAAATGGCGGTTAAAATATTGTAAATAATTATAATTTTCACGAAAATTTATACCAAAAGGTCTTTTGACACGCCGAACATAGTAATTAAAAATATTATTTAAATAATAGTATATTGTGCAACTAGGGGGGAAATGGGCCATTTCTAGCAAGAATGAGACGAGTGCTAAAATTATCACCCGAGCTAGTAATTGCCCTCCCCCTTTTACACACCGTACTTTTTTTGACAAGTACATGTAAGACCCTTTTTATGCAAATAGGGCGAATGGGGAGTTGCACATTTTGGATCGTGCGTTATTCACTTACTCAAATTACTAGAACTTCTCAAAATTTCAACAATTTTCAAAACTTAAAAATTTTGTCAATTTTTGAAATTTTCCAATATTTTGACAATTTTAACAATTTTGAAAAGTTTTGAACCTGTGGAGTAATGAATCCATTACATTTATATTTATATATTAATATTGATACTTTTGCTTCTTCATAGAGGAAGCTTTGTGATGATAAAAAGAAAGTTTTATTAGAAATATGTTTTGCGATATTGGGGATTAAAATACACTATTTTTTTAAAAAGTCTGTGTGGATGTGTGTGTGCATGTGTGTGTGTGGGTGTGTGTGTGTGTGTATGTGTATGTGTGCGTGTGTGGGTGTGTGTGCATGCGTGTGTGTGTGTGTGTGCGCGCGCGTGTGTGTGTGTGTGTGTGTGTGTATGCGCGTGTGCAGGATCAACATTACTCTGAATATACTCCATGAAAATTAATGTTTGGGGGTCATGTTTTTGCCTTTCTTTGAGGAAGGCGACTTAGTAGTATATTACGTACTGCGGGGATGTAAGAGGTTGGCCGGCCCATAGCTCGTGTAAATTGACGTCCATGCCGAAGGCGAGGCCGACAAACACGAGCTACGGAGTGGCTCTCTTACTTCCCGAGGTGCGTATACTATTTTTCGTCACAGCGAGTTCGAAATTACAATTTCCCCATTTTGAAGTTAGGGCCGCAGTGACGAAAAAATTTCTTTTTTTATTTTTGGGTGCGTTTTTTTGCGGTTTTTTGATTTTAGAGTTTTAGTTTTTCTGTTTATTTTGATACCTTAGAAATAATATTATCGATTGAGTATCGATTAATTGATAACAACAAAGAATTTCATAGTGAAAATTTAGTTTGAGGACAGTAAGTACCAATGAATTCGTAGCGGTTTTTTATATTCAGCAGCAGTATAGTTATTTAACTTATAGAATGTAATTGATATTTTTTCGCGCAACATTATAATACATACTGTTAGTACTAATAGTTATACTTATAAAACAAATATTCCAAGGTTGTCTATAAGTTTATACTTTTTGGAATCTCCTTTTAGGAAACAATTCATAATATTTTTACAATATAATAATTATTAAATAATAATGCGTACTTAAATATTATTTGCGGATCAATACTAACACGTTCTCTACTAACATATTATTACATTTTTATAATAGATTGCTTGATTTCTCCTGAACAAAGGCATATACGTATAACAAGTACCTCATTCTCTTGTGAGTTATTTCTAAGTCTTAATTGACTATGCTGTTGAGCTTTCATTTTATTACAAAAATAGGGAAGAATACAGATTTTTAGTTAACAGTGTATTCTTGTAGATCGAGGTAAAGTGTCTTTGTAAACTTTTGAAATTTACACGATATCTTCAAAATTAAAGAAGTTATAGTTAAATCTTTAAAAAACGTTGTTACGTCACTTCGACCGGCACCTTTCATGTTTTAACGGTGTGACGTCTCTCAAAGGACCTTTAATAAGCTATAACTTTTGCAATTAATTTCAAAAAGCAATACACGTCGGCTTAGATTCTGTATCAATTATACAAGTGCCGATCAAAAAAATTTTTTTTTATTCTTCCCTATTATACTTACAAAACACATGATAGTTAATTACAAAATAAGTTTATACTTTAAAAACTTAAAATTTGTATTTACCATTTTTGTGCGAACCTTTTATTAAATTATCATAATAAAATAATTTCCCACAAGTAAATATGCACAATGAATAGAGTTTCTTATTGCAAGTTAGCTGTAAGAATGAATAGTTAATCGGGAAATTATATGAAAAAAATCTATAAGGTCTGTCAGGTAGAGAACAGAAAAGTAATGGACACGTATTTTTTCCTTTTTCAATTAATTAAAAATTAAAGCAGATATAGGAGGTTGAAGCGCGCGTATTTACGCCCGTGACGTCATTCGCATTGGAGTATATATATATATATACCAAAAAGTAACAAAAAAATACGTGTCCATTATTTTTTTGTTCTCTACCTGACGGACTTAATGGTTTTCCATTTTATTTTTCATGCAAATTCCCAATTGAATGTTACTCAAATTTTAAGACTTCTCGGAGCCAGTTTTTACAACATTTCTTATAAATGATGCAACGTTCGCTTTTTTTCTTAATTCCCTTTGTCAGAGATACATTTATTTAAATGATCAAACTATCGAGTCAATTCAAACGTTTAAAAAAGTTTTTAACCCGTTTAAATTGTTGCTGTTCAAACGTATCCTAAATGTTTTTAAAGGTTTTATATAAATCAAAATGCGGACATTTTGCACCTTTTTAACGCGTTGTAAACACGTTTGTTCAACATTAAAACGTGTTGTGACGTAACCTTTTTAGAACGTTTTAAGAACGTTATGTGCTACTAGGGAAGAGCGTAATAGCATAAAATTATTGTATGTTGGAAAATTAATAAGAACATTATAATGGGACAATTCTGAACGTGGAGTTTAAAAAAAATCAGGATATGTTCGACTAGCTAAGACTATCACGCCTATATACCTCCTAGTTTATTAGTACTATTAGTGCTTACAGCATATCAATGGTTTTATCTGTTATTCAATTTGAAAACTTATACTTTTTATTTATCCTATATAAAAAAGTGATGGCTATTTGTGACGCAATAAATCGTGAAAGTGTGAAATTAGAAAAAAAGAGAGCAAATAAGGAGAGGGAAGTGAGGACGAGGGGTTAAAATTAAAGTAGGTGATACTTATGTAAAGCACACATAACTAAATGCATATTTATGTATTTGTATGTATAGTGGGAGGGGGAAGTGAAGACGAGGTGTTAAAAATAAAGTAGATGACACTGATGTATAGTACAGGTAACTAAATGCACATTTATGTGTTTGTATGTGTAGTTATTAAGCTTGATTTGTACAATTATCGAAAAAGTTGCGTAACGCAATAAATCGAAAAAGCAAATAAGAGGGCAATTATGGAGGAGGTAGTGAGGGTGAGGTATTAAAATTAAACTAGACGACACTTATGTATACTGTCAAGGACCCAGTTCCTGATCAGTTAAGGCATGTCGTCACGTTATTTGTTGTGTCAAAACATAAAAATGAGGTATTCATGGAAAATGAAATTTCTAATAACAAATATAACTGTAAATCTTTAATATAAAATTGAAAAAATACATAAATAATCAAAATTAAGTTAAATATAAAGCCTCAAAGAAAAAAAGCTGTGGGAGCAATTTCTGATCACTTAAAATTTGTATGGGAGTAGTTTCTGATCATATCAAGACCCAATTCCTGATAACATATATTATTGACGTACAAGTATTTTATATGATCAATTAAAACTTATTAAGTAATACTAATACGGTAGATATACTAAAATATAACATTTTCGGCTGTGTGATTATAAATGTGAAACTTAGGCGACGTAAAAGTGTTCGGTTATTCGTACTCGCTCTACTGCACGATATAGACTCGCGTGCGATCATATATTTATAACCTATAAAACGCACATAGTGTTCTGATTTATTTTCACGTTTTGTGCGACTTTTGCCTGATAAATTATTTACACATGGATAAAAACTACTTATAGAATTGTGTTATTACAAATATTTGTGTGTTTTAAGATTTTTAAAATTTTTAATTGACATAATCGTGAAACGCCAGAAATCGGAAAAGTATATGAATGAGAAAATAAAGAGGAAAGATGAACGTACTACCACGCACCCCACTATTACCATGCATTCCATTATCCACACACTCTACTATGCACATACCTCTAATAAAAAAAGAGTTTTTTTTTCAAATAAAAAATATGAAAAAGTAACCTCATTGAATAGTAGGTTGTGTTATCTACATAGAAAATTGTTGGAATTCTGATTTAAAACGATTGCAACTTTTACAGGGTTAGGGTTTGATAACTACAAATGTTTTTTATAGATTCACGGATAATATAATTTTTTATTAAAAATACTTTAGATAATAAATCAAGTGAGAAAATGTATTAAAATTTCATGTGATTTTTAACCACCAAATTCATCAACAGTATCTCCACTGATTTCACCATCAGTATCTCCGCAAAGGGAAACATTACCAAAACGATATTACGTAAGTAACAACTAATTTACATTTCACTACATCTGTCTGATTACTATGCTTCGCTATTATTATTCAACCATTCTGAATAATTGATAATTACTATTATTATTAACATTTAACTAATACAGATTTAATATTGTATTTTTAAAATACATTGATGTTACGCACACATATTTTAATTAATTCTTCAAAGTTTAAAATATTAATTATAGAGGTAATTATCAAAAAAACATATATAAAATTTTAGAAGGTTGACGATACTGACAAGTCGAATATCAATAAAGATGGTGAAGAACCGATATACGTTAACACAACTTTAATTAATAGGTGCAATCGCACTGATCCCCGAAATTTTTTTCTGGATCTATTGCATGAGCTATTCAATAGAAAAGAATTAAGTGAAACGAGTTTGACTGGCGCCCGCTGCCCCTTATATCCTGATAAGCCAGCAAAGAAAAAAATTGATGATCTTGTGTTCCAATCTATGTTGTGTAAGTACTATTATTCCTCGTTTATGTGTTATACAGTTACAATATTTTTAAATGTATTAATTTGTCATTGCAGATCAGGAAAATAAATTATTCCCCAAAAAAAACAAATGTAGAGGGTACACTTAAATCATCAATAACATCCAAGAGTAATAATGCCACCGTAAGGAGAGACAATCCTAACTCAAAAGAAAATAAATAAGATTTAAAATAATTCATTTAAATAATGTTTTTAATTACTAAATAATAAATTATTCTTTCATAAAGTGAAAAAAATTTCGAACTGGCTATTATTTTCAACCAGGGATTTCGAATCTCAAAAATATGATTTTTCAACTCATCTCTGTGATGTTTTAATTTTAATTTCATAGATTTGTTAAAGGAAAGTCAAAAGACTCTTTGGTACAAATTTTGGTGAAAATTATAATTATTTATAATATTTTAACTGCTATTTTAAGTCCTTCTTAAGAAAATCTTACCAGAGTCGAAATCAGCAAGTCAAGGAACTCTTCAAAATAAATTTTCACAAAAATGAATATCATTTAATTTTCAACTGCCATTTTCAGTCATCCATATTGTGTCAGCCATTTTGAATTTCGAAAATCTGATTTCAAATTCGAAATCGGCATGTCGAAGAATCCTTTCTTAAGTACAAATTTTCACGAAAATTAATTTTTGTTTCAATTTTTTATTTTCTGACCGCCATTTCGTTAGACATTTTGAATTTCAAAAATCTGATTTCATATACGAAATCGTCAAATTACAAATTTTTTAGGATAAATTTTCACAAAAATGTAAACCATTTTTTATTTTCCGACTGCCATGTTGAACCAGCCATTTTCAATTTTTGAAAATCTCATATCATATAGTCCACTTTGGCTATAAGTATCGAATCCATCACTCTATAAATTTAAAATAGACTATAATAATCACGTGGATGGCTGTCTATAGAGAGCTCAATATTCAAATAAAGATACTGCACATTCATATAATTTTCGCAGCGATCGGGTAGATTAATAAGCAGTTGATGCACGCGCACATCACCTACATACATCACAATGCAGTCAATTACCTTACCTACGTTGTTGCTGATGTTTTATACTGCCGTCTTCACAGAGCTCCTCGAGGAAGATTTCGCTGCAGTAGGTATACGTCGAGGAGCGCGCTCTTCTTGGAACGTGATTTATCGAATAGAAAATTAACGTTTTGCACGACATGACAATACTCTTGCAGGCATCAGGTTTGATTACATCTGCGGCGCCCTCGGGTTACTTTATTTTCGAGTGATGGTCTACATCGAACATTAATACCAGTTTATTTATTTCTATAATTTGGTATATTTTTGTGATCTATACAAAATTTTAATTTTGTATATTAACGACCAAAGATTATTAAGCATATCAATTAAACATTTATTCAACTACATTAGATTTTAAAAAGTTCAGGAGAGACAATTGAAACTGGCTCTTTTTTCATTAAATAAAACCTTTCTGGATAAAGCATCTACGCTTACCTAATACTTAACAATGTTTTGGACTGACTCGATAATAATTCTAAAATTTTGGAATAGAACCGTTAAGTGAAGTTTATATTAGTGACATTTTTCCACCACATTCAATACTCAATAGAAATATTCTGTAAGAATTCATGTGCCACGTCCGCCGATCTTTGTGTGTGTGTGTGGGATATGATATTAATCGCAGAATTGTTCTTGCCATGCGATTACTAGGAATAGGATTGAATGGCATTATAAATTTTTGCGCCTTCATGGATCTCCCGCGACCAATTTTTCAATCGATTTACGATATAGTTGTTAAGAAAATTGCCATTGAAGCAGAATCTGTTTGTAAGCTCAGTATGAAAACTGCAGCTAAAAAAGATCGAGAAAAAACTGACGATCCAAATGGCATTACTGTATCTGGTGATGGTTCGTGGAGGAAGTGTGGTTTTTCATCTCTTTACGGGTTTGTTTCACTTATCGGCTGGTATACTGGCAAAGTAGTCGATGTTTTGGTGAAATCGAAATATTGCAAAGCTTGTGAATTTTGGAAAACCAAAACTGACACCATCGAGTTAAAGAAGTGGAGCCAAACTCACAAAGATGAATGTCAAGCGAACCACGTCGGCTCTGTAGGAAAGATGGAAGTGGGCGCCGTCATCGAAATTATCTAGCGCTCAGAATCTTTGCACAATTTGAAGTACGCTAATTACGTGGGCGACAGAGATTCAAAAACCTTCAAGGGAATCATAGATTCTGAGCCCTACGAGAAGTTCACCGTAAAAGAAAAAGAAGAGTGGCACGACAGCACGGAGAAAGAAAAGGATAGATAGATAGATAGATATACGATTTATTTGTCAATTTTGGCAAAAATACATTACATAAAAATTGTTATTTTGTCATTACATTAAGTCTTTGATCACTATCACAGTTCGTCAGTGTATAAATATAAAAATTGTTGCACAAATTTGTCATTATCTAATATCACAGTTTGTTTATATCACAGTTCCATAACAATTTCTGAAGTCTACTCATTCTTGCATACACGTACATCCATCACGTCACAATTTAAAAACAATTACAATTCAGCCGATACATACACTCATCACACACGCAGATATATTTACTCTAAGGACGGAGAGGAGGGGAAAAACGCGACTGGCGGAAGAAATCTGCTGGTCGTGCAGATCCCCGAATCTCAGGCGAGGGTGCTGGAGTACCACAAAGATCGGCTCTTCTACGATCTCGGACAGGTCACCTTTAAAGTGACCAGACGGGATCCTGACGAGACCACAGACCAGGAGTAAGTATCTAAGGGGGATGTCACAATCACAATGGCTACCTCCCAAATCAAATTTATTCAGATTAACTTGCACAAGAGCAAAGGTGCTTCTGCTGTTTTGCAAAAGAGCATGGCTGCGGTGCACGCAGGCATAGCACTAATCCAGGAACTCTGGATTGTGAAAGACTGTATCACATGGCTGGGTAATGTTTGTTTTTGTTACAGGGACACCAGTATAAGCAACCCAAAGGCGTGTGTGCTGGTAAAAGGAGTTTCAGCATTCCCACTGATGGATCTCTGCACGAGGGACCTGGCAGTGGTGTCAATAGAGGTCGGACCAGATCTCAATCTGATTGTGGGATCGACGTACTTACCTCATGATGCGCCGGACTGTTCTACTCCGAAAGTGCGCAAACTTGCCAGCTTCTGTGAGGTAAGAGGTTTATCTCTATTGTTGGGATGTGATGCCAACTCGCACCATCAGGTGTGGGGCTGTACGGATTCAAACAACAGGGGAGTGAACCTTCTGCAGATCAAGTCTTATAAAGAATAATGGCATGACCAGATGGTGGAACAACAATCTGCAAAAAATGAGAAATAACTACAGAAGGCTCTACAGTAGAGCAAGGAAAACTAAAAGGGCGATAGACTTGGTCAATTATAACAAGTCCAGGGACGCTTATAGAGAAGCGTAAGATTTGCCCAACAAAAATCATGGGAATCTTTTTGCGAAAGTGTCACTAGTAATTCTATTCTGTAAATATTAGTAAATGTAGTATAACTATTCTGAAAACTGTTAAAAAGCAGGATGGAGCTACTCAGTCACAGACGAGGAGACTCTTGATTGCCTAATCAGGGCTAACTTCTCGGGCTTTACTAGGACTGAGGGGGGAGTCGGGGGCACCTCGGAGCCGAGCGGTTCCGAGGCAGGAGGTTGGGCGGTCGGGTCACATTCGGGAACCAACAGTCGCCTGACCTCTGAAGTCGTCACTCCAGCCAGGGTTAGGTGGGTCATTGGATCCTTTAGCCCCTACAAGTCCCTGGACCCTGATGGGATATCGCAGGTTCTTTTGCAAAGGATAGGCGAACCCATTATTGGGCCATCAGTGGAACTTGATAAGGCTAGTCTTGCCCTGAGACACATCCCATCCACTTGTCGGGGAACCGGAGTAGTCTTCATACCCAATGCAGGCAGAAATGGCTACACATCGCCTAAGGACTTCAGGCCTACCAGTCTCACTTCTTTCCTCCTGAAACTAACAGAAAGATTAGTTGATAGGTTTGTACGTGAAACAACGCTATCTCTAAAGCCTCTTCACAATGGACAGCATGCATATCGTGCTGGAAGATCTACAGAATCAGCTCTAAACGAAGCCGTCACTTGGATTGAAAGTCAACTTGAAGCCAAAGGATTTGCCATAGGTATCTTTACGGACATCGAAGGGAGTTCAATAATACCAAGACAGAGATTATCAGGGAAGCTTTTCGGAAAAGAAGAGTGTTGGCATTACTAATCGACCGGATTTGCTTCATGCTGAAGAACAGATACATTACGGTTAGCAAAGGTGGCAAAACTATTATGGGCTCGGTCAGTGACGGATGCCCACATAGGGTGTACTTTCTCCCCTCCTCTGGTGCATAGTCGTTGACGAACTTATAACTCGGATCACCGGAATAGGATGTAAATCAGTCGGATACGCTGATGACGTACTAACTATTACCAGGGGGGCCTTTCTGGAACCCCTAGTAAGCATCACACAACGGGTCCTAAATACTATTAATACTTTGTGCCTGGAAACGGGTCTTTCAGTCAATGCAGATAAGACCGAAGTAGTGGTGTTCACCAGAAATTATAAATGGTCACTACCAATGGGCTTCAAGCTGGGAGGACACGAACTCAAGATTTCTGAGGAAGTAAAGTATCTAGTGGTTATTCTAGATAAGAAACTTAACTGGAACGCACAACTTGCGGGACAGTACAAAAAGCACACAGCAGCCATATGGCAATGTAGAAGGGCCATTGGCAGAAATTGGGGCTTAAAACTAGAGATGGGTATGTGGATTCATAATGCCATTCTGAAACCAAGACTAACATATGCGGCGGTAGTCTGGTGGAATAAATCAGAACAATGCACGGCAAGGAAGATGATTGGAAGGGCCAGGAGCCTAACACTGAGATACATCACGGAAGTCATGAGCATAACTCCAACTGCGGCGATGGGCGCCCTGGTGAATCTTGAACCTCTCCATCTAACTCTAAAATCCGAGGCGGCTATATCGGTGATCCGATTAAAAGATACAGTTGGATGGAATACTAATGTAAAGCGGGCAAAAATGCTTCAGGGACTCCAACTGCGGCGATGGGCGCCCTGGTGAATCTTGAACCTCTCCATCTAACTCTAAAATCCGAGGCGGCTATATCGGCGATCCGATTAAAAGATACAGTTGGATGGAATACTAATGTAAAGCGGGCAAAAATGCTTCAGGGACTCCTTCTTCCTGCAGGGAGATATTTTATCAATGTCCACAGATAAGAGTCTAATGAAGTATATCTCTGATAAGAAAATCAAAATAAGCATACCCACTCGCAATGAGTGGTTGAATGGACCCTGCCCCATACCGGAGAAGGGAGAGAACTGGTTCACCGATGGTTTCAAAGGTGAAGCGGGCGTGGGGGCAGGGGTATACAGGAGGATGGGCAGTACGGGATTCACGGCCCCTATGGGAAACAGTGCGATCATCCATGAGGCAGAGACACTCGGTATCATTTGGTGTGCACAGAAAGCCGCCGAGGATGAGGGTGGAAGGAATATCTTCATCTGCACAGACAGCAAATGCACTCTATCAGCATTAGCTAATTACACAACGAAATGAGGCAATAAACAACTTGGCAAACTCAGGAAACACCGTTACACTGGTATGGACTCCTTGACACAGCAATATTCTCGGAAATGAGATAGCTGACAGTAGCTCTTGCTAAACTAGGCGCCAAAGAGAGATTCATCGGACCGGAACCAATGATTGGCATCAATGCTAAGAGGAGATCGGACGAGTTGAACAACTAGGTGATCAAAAAGAAGTACTGGACTATGGCTAAAGGTTGCCGGCAGGCTAAAGCCTTGCTAGGCACGGAGTTCAACGAGAGGAGGAGCAACGACTTCCTGAAACTCAAGAGAGCGGATGCAATAACCATTACTGGTATTCTTACTGGACAGGTTTTGTTTGGAAGAGGGGGAAACCTCATCGCATATTCTCTGTAAGTGCCCAGCAATCATGAGCAAGCGAAGAATGGTGACTGGGGAGTTTTTCCTCACTGAACAAGATATAGCTAACAGCAGTGCGGGGGAGATACTTTCCCTTTGGAATGTAATCTGGAATCACCTGGAGTCAAAATAACTGAGGGCAGAAGCTAATATTGACTCTGGGCGTTGGGCGAGATTTTATATGAAATCTGTACCCGACGTCTAGATGTTCAGTAGGGTCGCAAAGGAATTACCCAAGCGACATGAGTCTGATATAAAACTCAACCTAGAATTTTCTAATAATAATAATAATAATTTGTCTAACTGATCGGAAGTTATCCGCCTTATACGATTAACGTTGAAAAAACGATTTTTTTTTATTCTGATAAAAAGTACGAGGTTTCTAATATGTATTTCTGTCAGTTAAAACTACTAAAATTGAAAAGATAAAGGTTTGAACTTATACTTAGGCGCATAAAAAGCAAAGAAATGCTAATATTTTTCTATTTATTACAATTTTTCTTTAAGTGATCGGTATGACCCTGTTCCCTAAGGGAACACACCACGTTTGAACCCAAAATCAAAACTTATTTGTATGGGTTCATAAAAATTCTTCCTTTCAAAAGCAATAATTCTGAAATTTTTTCCTATACCTTTCCCTATCTTTACTATAAATACTTGATAGTACTTTTAATTTCACCGTAAAAAACCTCAAAATTTTGATCCAGCGCGTCATATAAAATCACCATAGTTATCAAGCTTCTAATCCACTGCCCACGGGATTTCAAATGATCCCGTAGACCACATTTATCCAGGTTTGGGGATATTACTACTTTTCAATACATTAGTTATGATATGGATACAGGAAATTACTTTTTACTGCGTAGACAAATTTTTACATACATATTATTGACTTTTTAATTAATTATTTAATATTATTAATTAATGTTACCATGGATATTACCAGCGTTATAAAATCTCGAAGACTGGGATGGGTCGGGCATGTAGCGAGGATGGAAACTGATAGGACAGCACTTAGAGTACTAGTAGGAAAACCAGAAGGCACAAGGCCTGCGGATAGGCCAAGACGAAGGTGGGAAGACAATGTCAGGGCTTACTTGCGAGAAATAGGATACTATCAGAAAAACTGGATTAACCTTACAACGAATAGAGAGATGGCGTGATTGTGTGAACAAGGCTATGGAATACATAGTCTCATCAACGATGAATGATGGCTACGGTGATTATGCTAACAAGACCACAGCGGATATAGGAACTGCGGTCTTTTAAGCCTTAACCACTAATCTCTGGCCACTGTAATAATAATAATAAAAATAATAATAGTAATAATAATAATCATAATTAATTACCATAAAAATGAATTTCCTGTATTCATCACATAACTAATGTATTGAAAAGTAATATCTCCAAACCTGGAGAAATTTGGTCAACGAGATCACCTTGAATCTAGTGGGCAGTGGATTAGGAGCTTCATAACTATGGTGAATTTGTATGATGTGCTGGATCAAGATTTTGAGGTTTCTTTACGGTAAAATTAAAAGTATTATCAAGTATTTATAGTAAAAGAAATTCAGAATGATTGCTTTTGAAAGGAAGAATTTGTATGGTTTCATACAAACAAGTTTTGTTTTTTGGGTTCAAAGGTGCCCCATTAAGGGGAAAGACCAAGGTGATGATTTCGAAAAATCCAATTTTTTTCTATTAAATTTTTCTATTCCTTAGGATCTTAAAATTATGTAAGAAAAGTTTTGAAAAGTAATTTGAAACTTTCTTAGAAATATGAATCGTTTTGTACAGATACCTTAACGCTAGAAATCACGATTTTTCAAAACGGTGACAATGTTTAAAAAAAAAATTATTGCGGGTTTGTATTTTTTAGGGTATCAAAGAACTATGAAAAAAAGTTTAGGTAGGAATTTGAAAAGTTCTTTGAACTACAAAAGGTTTCATGCAGATACTCTCATCGATTGAAATCGTAATTTTCTCGATGCTTCTTTTTTTAACCTGGGAGGATCTATAACTCCGCCATTTCTTAACCATTCTATTTGAACATGTTAAAAACCCGACCATTTTTTCCTGACTTTTGGCTTTCTTTCAAAAGTTCACCATTTTGTTACAATTTTTTTTAAAACCCCTATGCTCAACTGAACTTGCTTTGCTTTATTTGAGTCCTTTACTTAATCCGTCTACTACAGTTATAGATTTTTTTGAATTTACACAAAAGATACTTTAAAATATGTACTATAAAATGGTAATAATATTTCTTAAGATGTTCAAATACAAACCAAAAAAAGTCTTGAAAACAGCTGTAGTTTTCTTATGTTTAGCGTGGCTTTCCCCCTTAATAATTCCTCGAATATTAATTCATTTTGAGGCAACATCTTTTATTGTTAATAACTTTGGGTCAGATTAATATTTTTGTATAAAGCAGATTGTAAATTAAAGCTCCGTTTGTCTACTTTTATTATCTTTTCAATTATTTTTCTAGCATAAAATCTTGCAGAGTTATGGTCAGAAATAGGGGTGCCACTTTTCAATGAAAGAATGCATACTTAAAGTATAATACCTGATATCAGGTAACTCCTGCATTAGATATAGCACACAAAATGATCATGCAAAATATTTCTTTAATACTTTACTAAAATATTGTAATATGAGAGAAGATATAATATGAAAGAAGAGCTTAAGGTAAAAGTACCTATTACGAAACACCGTCTTAACTGTGCCACTTTTATGAAACAGTATCAAAAATAATAAAATAAGAAATAATTATAACATGCATAAGTGAATATAAATTTTTTATTGATAATTATGAATGTTTTCGTCTGTAAATACACGAACATGAGTATTGTTATACAATAAGTAGTAGGGGCCTGCGGCGGCTCAGTCGGTAGAGTGTCGGATTCCCACGCCGGTGACCCGGGTTCGAATCCTAGTCTCTGCCGATTGATACAAGCACCTCTGTAAAAAATTACATGTGCTTTGTTTACAAACACACCGCAGACCCCCGTCGTCGATTAGCACCACATGGAAGCACAAACATGGCGACGTTAAATAATAATAAAAAAAAAAAAAAAAAAAACAATAAGTAGTATTATAACAAAATCATTCAATTTTGCGTGTCTCCAAACCCGTACAGATCGGCGGTTGTGGGAGCCGAAGCAGCTGATTGATACGACTTTGTTTTTTAACTATATTTATAAATATAAATGACTTGATATCATGTGCAATAGCTTAAACTGTAGCTTTAGGTCCGTAGATTTGAATTATCTACAAACTATTTTAATGTCGATGCGATTTTTATTAAATATGTAGCTGTTTCATGATAAGTGCGCGAGTTAGTGGAAGTCTGTATTTATGAAACACCTTTGCAAGGGCTCTTTCTTAATAATTTTAGCTATTTGCATATTATTTTCTGTATTATGAAGCAATAAATACTACATTTTAATGATATAGCTCTCATACATATGAAAGCTAAGTAAAATAAGCATGTTTATTGAATTTGGCAGCCTAACCTGTAACTTATAGATTATGAAGTCGATTCTATGAGGCATAACCCTAAAAATAATCATTTTGTTGTTATTAAAAACTTTTTAAAAAGGATGTCAATCTTATGTTGACGTTATTACTCGTGTATATTAGGCGCATTGTTTACGACAGATATAGCAATTGTAAGTAAAATATTTATTACATTCCATAATAGGGACATAAATTATGAAACACCCGGACATCGTGCGATTGCACTGTTTCATAATACGTGCAATGGAGCACTTCAGTATCTTATTAATATAGTTAATTATAACATTTAATTTGTATTTTAAAGGCATTATCGGCTTAAGGAAAGTCTAGCCCTTCGAGAACTATCAAATGTTTTAACGTTAAACATTTATTCAATCTCAATTTTACAAAAGTATAAAATGCACCCCAAAAATCGTTCAATAATAGGTACTTTTACCTTATCACATGAAACGAATTGTTTTTAAAATAAAAAATAATCAAAACCCAAAAAGTTACATCCAATTGTTCATAAGTGCGTCAATGTGTAAGTATAAAGAATTGGGTGTAACTATTTGGATTTTGATTATTTTTTAATTGTTCCAGGAGTAAGTCCCACTGAAATTATTCAAGAAACAATAAGAGACCCTCTAGATTCAAATCGGATGAAAAATTAAAAAAAGTGTGCGTTTCGAGACGCGCTAGATGTAGAATACATTGACCTTTAATGCGGGGATATATGTATGTAATACGAATGTTATTTTATTTGAAAGTTACGTTATTCCATTTGTCACATTCACTAAGAAATATCGCAAAAATGAAAACGAATCGATTGTATACAATGCATGAATATTACGTACATTAAATAAGTGGATCCTGCATAAATATGTACCTCAAGTATAATTTATATAATAATTTGTTTTCATATTATAATATAAGAAATGATATACTATAAAAGAAGGATATTTAACTGATGAAAAAATAATTCTTTTAGAAAATGTCCATATTGCAAAAGTGATTATCGACAACGAGAGAAATATTTAACGAAATACTACAGACTTTTTTATTTCATGAAGGTCTCATTTTTTTAATTTCTTGAATCATTTCAAGATGACTTATCGATATAAAAATTGGAAAAATTCGATGAACTTGCAAAGTTTTATCCGATTGTTTCTAATACACATTCACTAACTTATAAACAATTTCTAATTTTGCAGATTTATCGATATTTTTCAATTTTCATATCGGTACGTCCTTCTGAAATCGTTCAAAGGACAAAATAAAACTTTCCAAACTAAATCGCGTAATACATAAAAAAAGTCTGCAGCGTTTTGTTGAATATTTCTCTAGTTAACAGTAATTACTTTTACAAAATGGGAATTATGTTAAAAAATTTTTTTTAAAAGAAAAAAGAATTGATTGTATACAATGCAGCGAGCGTATATATATATATATATATATATATATATATATATATATTATAACGTGGTGTTCAATCATTAATAATTACGAATTAATTGAGCATGCTAGCGTCCTGCAGGCGTGCGTCACACGCAGCGATTCGACTTCTTGCGGAGTTTTCTCGACGCACTGGTTTTCGCGACCTGTAAGGAGCGCGAAAACGCGAAGACTAATGCTATCGTAACACGCACAGCAATGTAGTCTTACTTTGGCCTAACTCGGTGCGAGGAGCAGGCGGGTTCGGGTTTATTAAGGTACACTGATTTGATAACAACAATATAAGCTATATTCTGAAATAGTGAATAAATAAATAATCTACAATTACTTTACATAGAAAACTGAGTTGGTAATGATAAATAAAAATCGCGTAAGTCTAGCGTCGCTCGCGTGTTCAACACGACCGTCGTTGAACACGCCATCGGATTCACGGAGGGTTACGATCGCGCGCGTTCCCTCTATCCCGCGAGCTGAACGAAGCCCTTTTGTCTTGAAGGAACGGCACGCTATTCGTAGCGTGGCCCTATAATCGTCCGCGGTTGTCGCGGGCTAGCCCTTACCTCTATTAACTAGAGTTCGACGCTATGGTGTGTAGACGCGTTGCTGACGATGTTGCTCGATGCTGCGGTTAGACGAGGCTCTCCTGTTATATATTGCAGCGTCCTTCGTCATGCCACCAAAAAATGCTGATGGTCGGCGTCCTCCGCGGCGTCTTCTAAAAATGGCGTCGGAGCGTCTCTTTCTGCGGCGAGGCACGCGGCGTGAGGAGTCGAGCGATAGTTCTTCCTCTCCGTCACCGTGGCCCCCCGTTCCTTCTCCGCTCTCGTCTTTTCGCCTGTTGCCGCACGTGGGCATGCGATGGCGTATCATGCCCCTTTTCGGGACTTCTCGTTCCCGAATTATACGCGACTCGTTACATGCCCCTCGCAGACATTGCTTGCCTCGGTAAGCAACTTCTGCCAATCGAAACCACGAAGTCACGAAACGAACGGGGAAAGGATCGGACAAAGAGGGTTGAAGAAGATGATTCTAACTCTGATTCAATTCTATTTTCTTTTTCTTTTCTTTATTTCTTTTCTTTATTCTTCCCCTCTTTTTTCCTTCCTGTTTCACTTTCGTCGCGGTCGTCCAAGGCTTTCACGATCGCATCGTGGACCCTTCCAACATTCGGGCACTTGGACGGCCATCGAACTCCCGGTCTACGGCATATGCCGCAGTACCGGGTCTTGCCTGCGTCGGGAGTCTTCGGAGTCCGAGGCCGGGCTCCTACCGATTACCCAACGGCCACGGCGGAGGTGGTCGGCTGCAACGAGGGGTCCGTTGGGAACCGTGGGACCCCGGTCCCCTCTCGTTCCTGCTGTAACCGGGACAACTCCGCCCTGGCCTCCGCGACGGCTCGCGTACGGATGTCGACCTCGCGCTTGGCGGCCGCCAAGCGCGCGGCTTTCTCCGCCGCGGCTGCCTCTTCGGCTTGTTGCAGCCTCCTCTTGCGGTCCTTCAACCATACGGGAATGTATTCGGACAACTCCCGATGCCTCTGAACGGGAAATTATCCACCCTCCCGTATAGTTGGATGCGTCTCGGTACTGGGCGCTGAAAGCGTCCCATGTCGCAATGGCCTCGCGCATGGAACGGCGGTAATGTGACAGTCTGGGTCGCCATCTCCCGAGTGGGAGGTTTCAAGGAGATGGGGCTCCCCTTCGGCGGGTCCGCCGGAGACTCAAAAGAGCCCACGGCCTTGGGTACCCCGGGTGAGCCACATCGCTCAGTCTCTGAATCCTCCTCCCACTCCTCGATGACGACCGAGTTTTGGGCCTGAAGTTGGTGGTTCCTCTCTTGGAGGGCCTCCGCCACCTCTTCCAGGATGTCCTTTGTCGGTGCCATCTGAAACAAAATGCATCGAACATGGGGAAAGCCGATTTTTATGGGAGTGGGTTCCTTCGAGTTCGCCGAGGAGATGGACATCCTCTCTGAATTTATCGCCTCCTCAAGGCCGACCGCGTCGTCTTTTCTCTAATGTTTCTGCGGGTCTCGGTTGGCCTTTCGTCGACGGGCCGGCTCCTACATTTCTAACGACGTATGCTGTTTATTGCGGTCATCCATGTCTCGGTTTCGTTGAGCCTCGCGATGTTATTTCCGGTGGTATTACCCCCGTTGGGGTCGCAGGCTGCGCGGTTTCGTCGGGTATAGGAAGGTCGCGCGTCGCCATCGCATCCCGCGGTGGTTGGATCGCTTCCACGTCTTTTTCTTCAGGGGTCTTCGATGTTTCTTCTGCCGGATTCACGCCCGGTACGAACATCTTCAAGTCTTCGGCCTGGACAAGTTCTTCTACTTGTTCCGTGGGGCCTAAGAGCTTGTATGAGTTGGGCCGGAGCACGCCTATTATGATGTACGGCTCCGAATATTTGGGTGCCAATTTTGCGGTGAAACCCTCGGTTACCGAAGACAGGACTCTATTTTTCCGCCAGTCGATGTCTCCTAGCGGAAACTCTTCTTCTCTGCGTCCAGCATCTGTTCGGCCTTGAAACGCAAGGCGGACTGTTCCTGCGCCTCGCGCAACCTTAGCATGTGAGCGTTCCAAGCTTGCGTCAATTCTTGCTGAACGGATTCCGACGAGGAACGTTCCTGTTCTCTACGTACGGTGCCAGGGGGTGTCGGTTGTCTGCCATAATTCAGCATCGCTGGGCTAAAACCGGTGGAGCTATGCTTAGCCGTGTTCATAGCGAAGACGAGCTCTGGTAGATGTTCGTTCCAAGTCTTTTGGTTCTCTGTTATATAGAACGCAATCATCGTCTTGAGGGACCTATTTTCCCTTTCCACGGGGTTTGCTCTCGGGCAGTACGGGGGGCTTGTGGTATGGTAGATACCTTGTTGCAAGAGATATTCATCGACAGCCTTATTTTTAAATTCTGTGCCGTTATCCGAATGGAAAGTCTCTGGTGCTCCGAACCGCATCACGATCTGCTCGTGAAACTCTTTAATGCCGGTCCGGGCGTTTGCTTTCCGGATGGGGATACATTCCACCCATCTGGTGAATAAATCTTGGAACACCAAGATATATTCGTACCCACCCCTACTCCGTGGCAATTGTCCGATGATATCGCCGGCTACAATTTGCCATGGTCTCTCGACCGGTCGCAAACCCTTTCTTCCGATAGGTGGCTTCTGGACCACTTTATTGTTGGAAAACCATGCACCCGCGGACGTATTCTTGTACGTCCGTATACATATGTGGCCAGAAGTATTGCTGGCACACTCGGGCATAGGTCTTTTCTCGTCCGAGGTGCCCAGCGGTCGGGTTATCATGGTTTTCTCGTAGTATGGTGTGTCAGTGTTCCTTTGGCACTACCGACATCCAAGCATCTTCGTCGCCTACAGTGTCCTCGATCTCTTCATCTGGCTTGTGATGGTAGAGGTTTCCCCCAATGACCTTCCAATTGGGCTTTTCTCGAGGGTTTGTGGCTGTTTTTTTGAGGGTAGCTAGTACCATTGGTCTTCTGTACCCTCTGACCAATTGAAGGGGCCTATTTGTGTCTCTACCTCTTCGTACATCCTGGACAATGCGTCTGGGACGTAATTTAGTGTACCTTTCTTGTGGACTATTTCATATACCAAGTCTCCAACGAGCAATTCCCGTGAAGGAGTCAGCCATTTGTTTCTCTGCTGGAGATGATGCAGAACTTCCTGACGCCATCTGTTCCAAAAGTGGTTTCGCATAATTTTTAAATTATTCCATCGAGAGTGAATACCTTTTACTAAGCCAATATCCAAGAATGGTTTTGGTAGAACCAAGAGAGGACTCCCAATCAAGAAATGTCCTGGTGTTAGAGCCGCATAGTCCGTAATCTCATTGCTTATGGGGCAGAGCGGACGTGAATTTAGGCAGGCTTCAATTTGTGCTGCTACCGTGGACAGCTCCTCGAAAGTGAGCGATTTATCTCCAATTACTCACTTAAAGTGATACTTGAAGCTTCGAGCTGCCGACTACCAAAGCCCTCCAAAATGTGGTGCCCTCGGTGGGATGAACGACCAGAGAGTGCCGTTATTGTCGATGTCAGCGGCGACCTCCTGTAACACCTTAAACATTTCTGTGAATAGTCGATCAATCTCAATGGCTGGACCCTTAAGGTTTGTACCGTTGTCACTGAAGACCATCTTGCAAAGTCCTCGGCGTGCTGTAAAGGGACAATAGGCAACTAAAAAGGCAACAGAAGTTAATTCGGATACTACTTCGATATGAACCGCCTTAACCACCATACAAATAAAAATAGCTATGTATCCTTCTGACGCCCTTGCACCTCTTCCTATCGAAAACAAAATCGGAAAAGGGTCTGCGTAGTCCAAACCAGTGTAGGCAAAATACCGCTGTGGCGTCAAGCGAACTGACGGAACAGGGGCCATCTGCTGCTGAATTGGATTACCTGCATACCGTATGCAACGATGGCATTTTCTATATATATGCCTTGCACTAATCTTAGGCCACGAGGAATCCAAAATGTTCTATTTAACGTGCTTACCATTAACTGGACACCTCCATGCAATGTTTTGCGATGGATCTCCTCTACTAACCGTTTCACCAGCACGTTATTTCTTTGAAGCAGAATCGGGTGCTTCTCATCATAGTACAAAAACGAATTTTGAAGTCGTCCGCCAGCTCGCAGTAGATTGTGCTGACCCAGAAAGGGAAGCAAACGAGCAAGGTTGCTGCGAGGAGGAAGGCTTCTCTGTTGGTGGACGCAAGTGATTTCAGTCGACTAGTGCTACATTTGTATGGCTCGAAGTAGCCCAAATCTTGCTGCACACAATTCCTCTGACGTCAGCAATTCAGCTTGACGACTACCTTTGACAGAGGCAGCGTTGAAGCGCCACCGATATACACACGCCAAAATGCGCTGTATTTTCGAAAAATCAGAATACCTTGATAAAAATTGCAAAAAATTGTTACGATCAACATTTTCTCGTGCGCATGAACAACCTGGTCATCAGTCTCACAACTTGGAACTGACTCAACTTCGTTAAGGATGTCCTTAGTTATCCATTCTGGACCTTCCCAACACAGCTTCGAAGCCATTATCTGTTCAGGCACATAACCTCTAGTGGCGCAGTCAGCAGGGTTGTCGAGTGATTTGACATGATGCCATTTTGCATGAGGTAAAGTCGAAATGATCTCACTTACCCTGTTTGCCACGAAAGTTTGCCACCGGGAGGAATGACTGCCCAACCAGTCCAAAACTATCTTTGAGTCCGTCCAGCAGTGAATTTCCTTGGGTATGTGAGGCAGCCCTTCTAACAGATGCTTGAGTAGCCGAACCAGCAGAACTGTTCCGCAAAGCTCAAGCCTTGGCATGTCTTTTGTTTTAATAGGGGCAATCTTCGTCTTTGACATAATCAAGGATGATCGTCCACCTGGCACCACAAGGTATGCAGCTGCTACGTACGCTCGTTAGGATGCATCTGAAAGCCCATGTAGTTGCCACGAAGAAGTTGCCGAGATTGTAAACCACCTGGGAATTTTGATCGACGACAACTCTGGCAATTTATTTCGTAATAAAATTCCTTGATCGAGCAGCTGGTCTGTACGCTGAGAGACCCAATCAAATTTATTTATCTACAAATCCTGTAACATTAATTTTGATTTAATTAAGACAGGCGAGAGCCATCCCAAGGGATCAAAACGTTTGGACACTTCAGAAAGAATTGACCTCTTGGTAACTTTACTTGGTGTTGAGGGCATGCTTACTCTGAAAAAGAAGTAATCTTGTGCTGGAATCCTTTTGAGGCCAAGAGTAGACACTGCTTCATCTAAATCTACAGAGCTCTCCGTCTGTTTTTAGATTGAGACTCCGGTAGTATTTCTGGGTGATTAGATGCCCATTTGCCTAACTCCATTCCGGCTGTAGACAGCAGCTCTATCAACTGGTCTCTAATTGATACAGCCTCGTGAATGCTATCTACTCCCACGAATGCATCATTCACATACATATTGCGGAGCAGTACCTGGGAAGCGGGAGGGAAGTCTGTTCGACCGTATTTAGCGAGCTGAATGAGGGTTCTGATGGTCAGAAAAGGAGATGACCTTGTACCATACGTGACCGTGAGAAGTCGATAATCTCGTACCGGTTATGTAGTATCAGAGCGCCAGACTATACGCTGTCAGTCAGCGTCGTCAGGATGGATACGAATTTGACGGAACTCCTTCACAATGTCAGCGGTGAAAACAAATTCTGAAAACCTCCAGCTGGAAAGAACAATAGTTAAGGCAGGCTGTAACTTACTTCCAGTCAATAACTTGTCATTCAACGAAAACTGCTTTCTTCCTTTCCGAGAGCCATTGAAAACGATTCTAAATTTTCCGTTTAACCCCTCAGTGGCGAAGAATACAGCATGATGCGTAAAGTAAAGTACGCATTCCTTTTGGTCGTTGCCCTTTACCAACTCCATATGTCCCAGAGACAGGTACTCGTCCATGAACTTAATGTAAAAACGTCGTTTTTCAGAACTATACAGACAAGCTATGGCAATATCTCGAGAGTCATCGAATATATTGTCGATGCCAGACTCCGAAAATGACAATCTAACAACAAATCTGCCTTCTCTCTATGAACAGTCTCTCTGAAATAGTCTTCACAGAGCTGATCTTCTGGAGAGAGGGATTTAGCCGAGGGAATTTTCTCCATCTCCCAAAACTTGGTTAAACAGGTCGAGAGTGACGGCTCAACCTTAGTGTGAAAACACTGAACTCGATCAACAGTGTCCGAGGCGGTTTTATTTGTCCAGTAAGAATCCAACCAAAGACAGTATCTTGGGCAATTGGAGTGTCTACTGGCTCACTCTTGAGTCCTGGTCTAATGACAGCAGTCTAGACTTTTGCGCTCAGTATGCAGTTAATTCGATGCGACCGAGAAAAGTCAGGATCGGCAAGTGTGAGTCCTTCTAAATTCTCCCAATCAGTATATAATATGTCGTTTCTAGGCAAGAATTTAGTAACTTTTGGCAAAACTAATGCCGAAAACCGATACTCAAAACTACTATCTCTCTGAGAATTTAAAAGAAGGTCAACTTTCCCTTTTGATACCGTAGAGGTGTTTGCACCAACTCTGGTTATCGAAACAGATACGAGTTCCCGATCAGCTGACAGTAGCTGTACTACACACTCTAAGACGAATGAGAATTCTGCACACGGGTCTATGAGACACTTAACGGACGCAACGTTACCAATTTAAGATTGCAAGAGGATCCAGGCAGTAGGCATTAGCCTGATCTTCCCAACGACTGTGGTAGCAACCGTAATCTCGTCAAACTGAGGAACAGACGAACTATTGTTGGTCGATAAGGTTCGAGACGAAACTCCTGAACTACCACCTTGACTCTTATCTGAATGGAGCTTAGTGTGATGCTTGCCTTGACGAACTGAACAGCAAGAAAATGAGTTGAGCGAAGACAATTGAGACATAATTTTTCTTTTTTACAATGTTCAAACCGTTGAGTCGTAGTTATGTTGTTGAACTTGAAACAAGCATTTAAAAGGTGTGAACCTTTACATAAACTGTAGTTTCAAAATCTAACTTTTTTACTCTACAATGGACTAGCCAATTATCATACTGTGGGCACTCTAAGTCTTTGAGCTCTTCGACTGCTTCATCTGCCTTATCGATAAGGCCATTGAGATCAGAAACCGACTCTTGCTTAATAAGCTTCAAATCAATTAACGAGTCTAAGTGAACAGAGAGTCAAAACTGCAAAACCTCTTAACCTAGTTGCAACGGAATCTTGGATAGCAGTGATTAGGTATTGAAGCTTTACAACGTCATCGTATGATTTATCCTTAACCATAGAGCAAAAACGTTGTTTAAATGATTCCTACTCGCTTTTTTGTCCGTTAAAAATCGGCACTTACAGTTTTGGCATCGTATTAAGGCTAGACGGAGCCGACTGAGCGGGAGGTCCGCTATTTGCTAAAACTGCAGGAGGTGAGTGAGCGGAGGGAGGTGGAGTCAGCTTGATCATATCTTCCTTAAGCCCTGTCTTTGCAGTGACGTAATAAATTTCTGCCTCAGCATAAGCACCACCCTTAAAGTAAGTGTCATTAGCTAACTCCGCCGATTCCGCTGAATAATCGACTAAAGTATCGTGACGTTTTGTAAATGTTTCCCGATAAGTCTCCAATAACTCTAACCTTGTTTCAAGATATGGGATATTTTGTTTTGCCTCACGAGACTTCGACCTCTTATTAATAAGAAAATTCTTTATGCGTAGTATTTCGGTTGGCAAGAATAGCTTTTAACGTAGTATCCATGATACTAAACTAGAGTTAACTTAAAACTAGCAACAATAAACCGAAACAGTGCAACAAAATAAAAATTCAATTACAACTTGACACAGTACCGTCAAGGGCAATATAATTTAAATAAACAATTCTTTCAATGAGCATTGGATGGCTTAGTATGTATATTTAAATTCTAGTTAACCAAGAATAATCGTATTATACATAAAACATTCGCACCCAAATAGAACTAAAAATCCGACTATATGATACGATAATGGAACTGTGAAGAAACTTGTAAATCCGACTATACAATTATAAGAGGCCCTAAACTAGAGCATGAAAATCCGACTATACAATTGTAAGAAGCCCTTGACTAGGGCATGAAAAATCCCATTATACAATTGTAGTGGAATATGCCGCACCCAATGGTGCTATGAGAGTTTAGAGGATAATATTTACAAGATTTTGGGCAATATTTACAGGGATACACTTACGTAATTATAATGCGCCTAAACGCGCGATCTATATAGCACAACAGAGATGCTTGCGAGAGAGAGAGAGAGAGAGAGAGAGAGAGAGAGAGAGAGAGAAAGAGAGACAGAGCGATCAACAAAATGCGGCAGCCGCGAAGCCGGTTAAACTTTGCTGTGCGCCGCGAATATTTTCACATAAGCGTGAATGATATATTCGATGTTAGCGAGCCACTCTTTGTACCTTTATGATGGTATTTGGTCACGTGATGACGCTCTGATGCTCGTGTCGACTGATAATTGGCGAGAGAAAATGGCGGTTGAATTTCTCCCAAATTCCCGCGTTGGCAATGATGATTTTTTGCGATATTTGTTTTTCCACGATGCTACCAATGTTGATGATTCCAACCCAATGGTTGACGTCGAGGTCGATTACCCCTCAAGTTTTGATAATAATGAGGAGCAAACTCCGAAAACGGCACCAGCTACTTGAATTCAGCTAGAGGCGTTGGAGCTCGGTTTTTATTCACTGTTGAAGCAATTTCTTGTACTCTTCTTACACAACACTAATTTTCCAATTCACACCTAATTGTTATATTTGATACCGAATAAACAAACCATGCTCTGCTACTAAATGATTAAGTCGCTCAAATCTATCGGTATATCAATAGATAATTGATATGGAGCTTCTACCTTTAAGTTGTTGTTGTTCGGTAAGAAATAAACGACACTCAGTTTATGTGTATAATTATAAAACAATAGACGTTTTATTGTCTGAATTTAAGTATGTACAAATGTGAATAAATAGAGAAGAATATAACAACGGACGCGCACCGAGAACAATGGTATAGCGATCGATTATGGTCGATACTGCGATGATGTTGGCAGTATCGCTCTCGGCAGAGGTCTAACAAGCGAGCGCACGGCATCCGGCTGTCGTGAGGCGCGATGTCAGTAGACGGGAGTGGGGAACCTAGCAGCAAGCGGTGCTCATGGTATACTAGTATACGTGCACAGAAAATAGCATTGGCTCGCTGCGTGGCTCCTCACGTTGAGTAACGTAAATTATTCGAACAGTGCCCTTGAAATACAATACGTCTTCATCTGGGTCAAGTATCGCCCTAAACTGCTTCACGAAGTTCAACCTACGTAACATTCGTCCTCTAGGTGTGGGACGATACTTACCCGTACGCCCCGCGTTTCTCCAGCGACTGTTATGGGGATTGTCACGTGACCTACCTGTGGGCGGAATGATCCATCTGGTAGTTTCACTCTTCCCTCATACTCGGTCGAGAGATTTTTTCCAAATGCACTGGCTATCTGTAAGCCGACTGCCCCCATTACAGTGCTGGATGCTCCATTGTCGTACAAGGCTCGAATCGTGAAATCTCCGATTTCTATCTGTAGCCACTAGCGAGTTTCACCTTCTTTCCTATATGCCCACTTCTGCGGTTGCATGGGCTCGGGTTCCACTTCGGTGGATTTCGAGCCTGGAAGAGATGACCCGGTCTCGATGGTCTCATCTTCGGGATAAGACCTGGGAGTTTGTGGTCATGTGTCAGAGTCTATCGCCGTCGTTTCAGCTTCGGTTACTTGTGCTGCCACAGACGTTCCTTTTGAATTATCCTCTCCTTCGGGGAAGGTTGTGCTCATTCGGGTTGATTGTCCTTCTGAACTATGCGTTGGTCTCCGCTGACTTTGGTTCTCTTTCCTCTGTTCCGAGAGATTTGAGATTATCTGCCCGTCTTGTACGATCTCGCCTTCGAGTGAGGATTCGTCTGGACGTGGCTGGACATCTGTTCTCCCCTTTGGCACTTCCGGGCCAACTGGGGTTAGAGCCGTAGAGACCGTGCATCCTTCTGAATGAGTCGTGAGTCTCTTTGTTGGAACTATTTCCTCTCCATCTCTTGAGAGCATGGCGCTCCGATGCCCCCCTAAATCGACTTCGCCTTCAGGCGAAAGGTCGCTTTGGGGCTTGTTCATGTCCGCATCCCCCATCGCTGCTTCGGCTTCGATGGGGATCGTCGCTGCGGGGACCGTAATGGAATTAGGAATAGCTGCGGTCCTTAATCGCCATTTCTCTTTTCGTTTCCCGAGCATTTAGGGCAATACCTCTTCATGAAATCCAATTCTCCACAGCCATAACACTTTAACGGTTAGGTTGGTTCAAACCGTTGACTCGCCGGGGCGCTCCGACCGGTGCTGCTCTCCCCCTTTCCTTGGAGGAGATATGCTTTTCTGTCTGGAGTTTGATGACCTCTTGGGGCTTCTATATCTCCCTTTCCCTTGCGTCCTTCTGGACTGAGACTTCTCGTTCATGCTCGGCTGTTGGAGATGTTTCAGTTACTCATCCAATATCTTGGCGAACATGGCCGTGAAGTCTGGCATGACCGGTTTCGCTTCCTCTGTCGACACAGCAGAAATTTCTGTCTTCTTCTTCTTTTGTCCGATGGTTGGTTTATAAGCCAGCTCGGGAAGCAGTGACGCTTCTGGTGCTGGTGGCAGACGGTACGCTCTTTCTTGCTCTAGCGTTTGTTCTGCGTCCATTGCAGCGTCTAGTAGCGTTTCTACGCTTGTTATGTCGGACCTCCTGACTAGCTTCTGCAGATCTGATCGCATATTTCGGTGCAACAGGTCCAGTTCGTACGTCTCCTCGAGCCGTGGGGATAGCTTATTCATAATCCCTATCAGGCATGTGAGATAGTCTCGAACCATCTCATCGGGACCCTGCGTCCGAATATATGCCTCGTTCCGCAGCCTTTGTTGATATTGGTGACTCGTGCCATACCAATGTCTGGCCGAAGTTGTGAAATCTCTCCAAGTTCTCCATTTCATCTTGTTATTTCGATACGAGGTTGCTGCTGTATCTGTGAACAGTTCTGAGAGTGCTGCCAAGAGTTCTTCGTCCGATAGGTTGACCAGTGTGTTGCAGTCTTGAATTCTGGCGAGGAAAGTATCAATGCTCTGGTCCTTCTTGCCAGAAAATTTGATATTCCACTTCCTTACCACTTGACCAACATCTCGTGGGTTGCTACCATACCATGTCGTTTGGCCGAGGGTCTCCGAGCAGGGTCTTGGGCTTGACCTGCTATGGTCTCATCGTCCCTTGCCAGGTGTGTTGAAGTGTCTTTGGTTGGCATCTAAGCAGTCTGTCGAGTGATCTGGGCTCGTTCTGCTTCTCGGCCACTCGTCGCTAGGCCTATTCTCTGTGCACTCCTCCGTTGTGTGATTCTGCCGCCGATCGCTGGTTGTTGTATTCCTTCGACTATCTCCCCCCCCCCCCGCCCAGGCGTTACTCGCCGTGGGTGGGTGTGCCGGACTACCCTCACTATTGTCTATTTGTGTGTCTTCAAATAGCGTGTATGTGTCTTGGAAGTTCACCGATCGCCGATTATCTTCATGCCTCGTACTGGACAGGATTTGATCTTTCTTCAGGTTTTTGACCTGCTGTTTGAGAGATCGCGTTTCGTAAATTAATTCTGCTAGTGTGAAAGATACATCTTTTGGTATTTGGAATTGATTTCCATACGCTGATATCAGTGTTATCATCTCTTCACTTTGTGTTCCTGTTTCTCCAAATGTGATCGACACTCTCGTAATGATCTCGTTTCTGGGTAGTGTTCTCGGGTGGGCCACGCAGTGTCAGTTCCAGGTTTTTGTGAACTTCTGTGTCTGAGAGTAATGCGGTCAGTCTGTGGTCTTTTGCGTCACCCTTGTGCGTGCCCTCCTCGATATCCATTGCAATGGTAGCATCAATAAATTGTCGGCGTAATCGGGCTCGGCCATTGATGGCATCCTTTTCTGACTCTTGATTTGCTTTAAAGTCGTTAACCAAGTAGTTGCCTAGCAACCCTTTTCTAATCTGTATGCGCCAGCGAAGTGATGGCCTTCTGTCGACAGCTTCAGCTGTGACAGTGCTTCCTCTATTCTTTGGCCATTTAAGTCTAAAATTCACTCTTCTACATACGACGTTGTGTCGTCTGACATCTTGTAAACAAAAATTCTATGAGTTATACCGATCATCAGCTCTAGTTATATTTGTCTTCTTTCATGTTTACCTGTGTTTCACTTCGCAAGATTTCAGATTTCGCTAGTGTGTGCGAGGGTATTATAATACGGTGGCACAATGAAAATTTTGCAATTAAATTTTCCTTGTTGTAGCTGAGTGTACGAATTTCGCAAATACTATCATTTTTGATTTCGCATTTTTCGCTATCTATTCGCCTTGTCGGTTCAATCAATAACGGGTATTCTTTTCGTAAAAAAAATATAAAAATAATTTTTTTGTTCGTCACTAAACTCTTATAAGTTCAAATCTCATTTTGTAACTCGGAAGTACGTGTAAAATTTTTCGTTAATTGTTCAGAAACGAAAAATAAGCTCAGTCTTTGTTTCTCCTAATTTTTCTGTTATGATTATTTTTATCCCGAAAAATATTTTTAAAAAAATATTTTATATAAAAAAATCAAAAGTTGAATCGAGCTACTTCTTCAATAACAGAAAAATTAATTTTTCAAAAGAAATCTAAATTCTCGGAAATATTCGATTTTCCAAACCAAAATTATAGGTTATTTTCTTAAATTATTTGTTTAATAATAAATGAAAACTTTTTCGGTTCATTTTTCAAAAATTCTGAAAAGAAGCGCTTTAATATTTTATTTTCGAGGAAAATTGGATTTTTATGTTCCGAATGGTACTCCGGAAGAAATTTAATTTCTTTTTTCAAAAATTTTCTAATTTAAAAAAAAAAAATTTATTCATAAATAAATTTTTCCCATTTTCTAAAATATAAAAAATTATTAGTAATTTTCCTTCTGCAAAATTTTTCTAAGTTTGTTTAACCAGCTGTATTTATTAAAAAAAAAGTATAATCCGGATTTTGAGTTTTTCGACTTTATTGTTTATTATCGATAAACACCCATTTTACCGAAAACAATTTTCTAAAATGCTAAAAAACGAGAATCCCAAAATTGTTGAATAAACAATAATTACATAGAAGAACAATTTTCCCAATTGAACGGTTCGATATACTGAATTATGTAAAAAAAATACTAAAAATCCAAAAAGAATTATATTTTTGAAACTATTGTTCATTAGTGTTTGATAAACAACAATTTTGCAGAAAAATAATTTTCCAAAATAGAGCAAAGAAAATCAAAAATGGATTTTATTCCCCTTAAAAATTTCATAAATCCAAAAAAAATCTGATTTTCCGAACCTATTGCTTATTAGTATTTTATAAACAATAATTTTGCAGAAATATAATTTTCCGAAATAAAGAAAAGAAAATAAAAAGTGGATTTTATTCCTCTTAAAAAAATTTTAAAAATCCAATTTTCCGAAAATATTGTTTATTAATATACTGCTATTAACGCTGCTTAACTTTCCATAACGCTCTCAGGTAAAATTTTCTTTTTCCCAAAAAAATCTCAAATCTCAAAAAAAAATTCTTTTCTCTCTTGATAATTGTTTATTGTCCCTCAGTAAACACCCAAAAAATTGAAAGAATTAATTTTTGCAATAAACAATCTCAAAAAACAAACAAATTTTTCGCCGCTCCGAGTACGACTGCGACTAACGCTGCTTAACCGAGATGATCGGTCGACCACAGAATAATCGCTGAGCGTGGCGCGGGTGTCTCCGCGACTGAACAAAATTTTCACACACTTCACTACCGTGATTGATTTCTTTTTGCTCTGACTACTTATAACTATTCGTAATTACGCTCGACTTTTTATTAATTATAATCGTGTATTATAATTTTCTATTTCTTAAGGTTGCGAGTCAGAGCAAAAAGTTGATTGAAATATTATCATTCCTGTATATTGTGTTCAAAACACTCAGCTTTCCTTCTCGCATACACTTTTACACACTTCGGTGTGTTTGAGCTTCGTGCTCAATTTTTGTTCGCCTCGCGCTCGCGTGCTCGACCTACTTCGCACGTTAAAATTTTAGAATCGCCGAAAAACAAAAAATATTTTAATTTTCTAATTTTTTTGTCTTCAACTAAATTTTAAATTATTTTAACTTATTGATTGTTAATCCATTATGCCGTTAACGGGGTTGTGATCTATCATTAATAATTACTAATTAATTGAGCATGCTAGCGTTATGCAGGCGGGCGTGTGCGCGGCTTACCACAGGTCTTATCTTCGAGGCGGCCTGCGGCGACTCGCCGCCGTAGCCTACCCCGGTGTAGCTGTGCAGGTTCTTCACGTGTATACACCGAATCAACGAGGATTCGGCTTCGTGCAGAGTTTCCTCGATGCACTGGTTTTCGCGAGCTGTAAGGAGTAACACGCACAGCAATGTAGTCTTACTTTGGCCTAACTCGGTGCGAGGAGCAGATGGGTTCGGGTTTATTAAGGCACACTGATTTAATAAGAACAATATAAGCTATATTTTGAAATAGTGAATAAATAAATAATCTACAATTACTTTACATATGAAACTGAGTTGGTAATGATAAATAAAAATCGCGTAGGTCGAGTTGCTGCGGTTAGACGAGGCTCTTTAAAGTTAAAGAGTTTGAGCTAATAAAATGGAATTACAATCAATTCAAATACTTCTCCATAGGAGAGCTGCTTCATAGGAAGCTGTATCTACTGTCCTTGTCCAATCACATTTTGGCTAATTAGTCAAATTGTAGTTTGTCAATTGAAAAACTAAGAGTCGTCCCCAATTCTTCTTACAATAAGGAATATTTTGAGACCTAAAAGAGTACCTAACATTATTTCCTTTTCGAGAATAGTTCGAAACGCAAAACCTAACCCCAATTTTCGCGTTTCAAAGTACTCTCCGAAAAGAAATAATGTTAAATATTTTTTTAGGTCTCAAAATATTCTTTATTTTACAAAGAATTGGGGACGACTCTTAGTTTTTCAATTAACAAACTACTATTTAAATAAACACCAAAAATGTATTTAGACAAGGATAGTAGATACGGCCTCCTCTTAAGGACGCCGTTCTCTAACGAGAGCCTACAAGCATCTTTAAGCCGCAATAATTTCCTCGTATCCGACAATCTGAACCGCTCCGGGAGTTATGAATTTAATTCTCATGAAAGTTCAGTTGTAGGATACGCAGGGACAGGTACCTCAAGAGGGTACACACGCGTCGCACCTATTGTTCCCTGCACGTGTTTTTCTACACGCGCATCCTACTCACGCACACCGCCTACGACGAGCCACCTCACCACAGGGCGCTCGGAGCAGCTCTCGCGTGACCTATAAATACGGGAGGGGGGGGGGGGGGCTTTCGAAGGCAATCGGCATCGGCGCACCACTCCGACCGGACCTCCTCTGTTGAGAGTATTCTCTTGAGGTAACCCGTCCGCGGTGCCCGGTAAACGCCGCACTCGTCATAGTGGTTAACCCAGTTACTGTCGCACCGAACAGCCTCTCTGTCGGGGATAGCTCCCAAGGGAGCCTTATTAAGAAGGCAATACCTTCAGTTTACCACGGCTCTTGACGAACGCGCATCAAGATCTTAGGGCAGTCGAACGCAGACCCTAACAGGAGAGCTGCTAAAGGACGTTATTTTATAACGAAAGCCGCAAGCGCCCTTAAGCAGCAGTAATCTCCTCGTGTCTTGCTAGCCGAACCGTTCCGGGAATTATTTAATTAATTCCCATGGTAGTTCAGTGGCTAAGCACACACAGGGCAAAAAACTTTTAGAACGGGCCCTTGCTCTATCACGGGTCTTGGTGAACGCGCATTGAGACCCAAAACCTGGAATGCAAGCCCTGACGGAAGAGCTAACCCTTTCATGCACATAAGAGTTACAGCTATGGTGCGGGGAAACTGTTTACATTGCATAGGGTCCCGAGCCGCGCTGAATCCGAATCCGAGGTCAGATTTTGAAAATTCAAGATGGCGGATCCAATATGGCGGACGGGACAGTCAAAAAATCGAGATTTTGAAAAACAAAAAATTTTTTCGTATTCTACGTGAAAACACAAATAGAAACTGTTCTTGTTGTTTTTTTCGATATCTCTCTTAGTTCTTGAGTAAAAAATTCATAAACTTTGAAAATAACGCAGACCTATTATTATTTGCCGTCTATTCCGTTCATGCACATAAGCGTTACAACCACATGAGTAGGAAACTGATTATGCTCTAAGAGTTCCCGAGCCGCGCTGAATCCGAATCCGAGGTCAGATTTTGAAAATTCAAGATGGCGGATCCAATATGGCGGACGGGACAGTCAAAAAATCGAGATTTTGAAAAACAAAAAATTTTTTCGTATTCTATCTGAAAACACAAATAGATACTGTTTTTGGTATTTTTTCGATATCTCTTTTAGTTTTTGGGTAAAAAATTCATAAACTTCGAGCCGCGCTGAACCCGAATCCGAGGTCAGATTTTGAAAATGAAATTTTACTCAAGAACTAAGAGAGATATCGAAAAAACAACAAGAACAGTTTCTATTTGTGTTTTCACGTAGAATACGAAAAAAGTTTTTGTTTTTCAAAATCTCGATTTTTTTACTTTCCCGTCCGCCATATTGGATCCGACATCTTGAATTTTCAAAATCTGACCTCGGATTCGGATTCAGCGCGGCTCGGGACCCTATGAAATGTAAACCGTTTCCCCGCACCATAGCTGTAACTCTTACGTGCACGAAAGGGTTAAAGGCGCTGTTTTCTTTTCGAGAGCCGCATGCGCCTTTAACCCTCCTGTGCAGAAGTTTATTTTCGTGTATATGGACTAGATCGAATGTAAGTCTGGAACAATATTTTCTGCAAATTCGAAACTTTTTCTAAATAATAGCTATACTATTTAGCTTCAATTTGAGAGGTTGTAGATGTCCCAACAAAGTAAAGATTTAAATTTGTGATACAAAATGTATACAAAAATGACGTGCGGTTTGGACGAGTATACTCGGTTCTCTGCGCAGGGGGGTTAACAGCAATAATCTTCCAGCGTATGACCATTGGACCGCTCCAAGAGTTAATTCTAAATCAACTCCCATGGAAGTTCATATATTACGCGTACAGGCAGAATCATTGACAAAATGATCCACTCGCGCATCCCACTCACGTATTCCACCATAAAAACTAAAAACGTGGAACGGATTAAGTGGATCATCTCCTCTCTCCCCTCTCCTTACCCACGAGTCTCACTTATAACAATAGTATATATATATGAAAATTGAAAAGAAATAAAAAATGAGCATTTCGCGTTTACTCTTAGCATTCCATTCGATAAATCATTTTATTGTGCAAATCTAAGTGAAACTGGTTTCACAGTCTTATCAACAAATGCTGTATTTTATGATCCACTTCATGTGGAGTGAAAACTTTACACAATAAGTAAAGTTAGCAGTGGTTGATCCCCGACGCATCTTCTAGTCCAATATGAGTTTGCCGTAAGTCCATATGAGTGTATCCATCGGTAATATTGTTCAAAATAACAACTATATAATTTTTTTTTAAAAAGATTAATACTCGTAATTGTACCTAAATCGACAAAAAATGTGAAATTAGTTTCATATAATTCGAGGAAAGAATTTTGCAGTAAGAATACAAATTAAAGTGTATGGTTTATTTAAAAATTATTCATATAAAGAGTTCGTGAGTATCCGGAATGTATCCGAAGAATAATATGTGCTGAACGCATAGTTCTGTAAATTTACATACAACTATTTGAAAGTGCATAAGTATGGGATAGCCGTAAATATTGCAGGTGCGGATTATTTAAGACATTTTTATAATACATATAAAAATAATGCATGATTTATTCTTTTCTCACGATATCAATTTTTGTTAATCAGAGATAAATTTTTTGTAATGTATTTTATTGTTTATACAATATATTTTTAAATGCTTAGGTATAGTTAAGCACTATCATATTTATCAAAGAACATAGGTCGAAAGAACTCTTCACATAAAGTATAAAGATCGCATTTCGCATGACTTTTAATATACTGCAAGTACGTATACTAAGCTTTCTCATAGTGATATCAATTATGATTTCCATGATTTTTGTGTATACTTTAGTAGCATACGTAAACAATTTAGGTCACATTTTCTCTATTTGGATTTAAACCACAATTAAACTTTCGATAAAATTGAGTAAAATTAAATTTTTTCATCCCAAATACCCCTAAAAACGCTGTCAAATGCTTCGGTACAATGCGTTCTCAAAGACAATTTAATTTTTCTAAAGTCATTATTTTTTTAAGTATAATGAAAGTGTAGTAAACATTGTGCAAAATATTATAAAGGTTTCTCACATATTTACATTTTACGTCAAAATAATAATATTGTTCACATAAAATAATCTTTGCGATGACTGGATTTTTTGCTCTACATAATGCATAAAATTAGCTAGAAATGTAGAATAGTAAATATCAAATAAGATAAAACTCAATATCTACAAAACATAGCATATTGATGGAACTGATAAATGTTGCGACACACAGGGTGAAAAATATTTTTTAAATTGAATAATCTTTAATATATCAGATCTATAATGTTTAATCTTTAATCTTTAGTATGTAATTAGCTAAAAAATATTCATCCAATAACCTAATTAATATTAATAACTAGCAAATATTTACTGAAATTTCCAAGGCATTATAAGTATTACACAAATTATCGTTGTTCAAAAAAAAAAATTTAAAAAATACCTTTCTAAAAAGTAAAATCTTGGCAAGTATAAGTTTCATTATTACCCATAATATAAATTAAAAGAAGTATGTTATTACCAAAATAAGACGTTCAATTGTGAATTTCATGAATACGCTACAATTAAAATAGTAAACTTAAACTAATATTCTATTTAAAAAATAATATAGTTTAAAATATTTCCATTTTTTACTAATTCTGATAATCTCAAATGAACGCTAAAGAAATTAATGAAATCGATTAATAAATTGGCAAGTATTGTATTTTTATTTGTATATCAATTTCCTTCTTTTATTAATTAGTATGAAGTATACAAATTATTTAAAAAATATTATTGTTTAAAATATTTCTATTTTTTACACTAATTCCGATAATCTGAAATAAACGCTAAAGAAATTAATTAAATCGATTAATAAATTGGCAAGTATTATATTTTTATTTGTAACTCAATGTCATTTTTTTATGAATTAGTATAAAGTATACAAATTAATAATACCTTTCAAATTTAATATTGTAAGACATTAAATTTAACATAAATACATGTTGATAAGAAATAGGTCAAAAAGTCGAACCGCAAACACTGATCTATAATACTCTCGCTACATTACACTCGCGTTACATGTAGTGCGCATATGAAAATTCATTTCTATTATAGGTAAGCTAACTGATACTTTTTGAAATCCAGCCAATATAATATTACGGACAAACAGTTTATACCTTATCTAGGGCTCTGACTTGCTGCCATCGTTAATTGCTACGAACCTTAGGTAACTCGAGCACTGTTCGAGGTTATTTTTCCCAAACTCGAGCAATGTTCCAGGTTTAACTGTAGTTCAATATAAAATATAGTGCATTGACGGTCTCTTTAATTTCGACATGTAACTATGAACATACTTGACGGACCCGTCGTCTCGCAGTCTATCGGTGGACTACCTACCTTGTTTAAGATCAATTTTTGATCATAAACATCCAACGTGTATTACTCAATATTTTTATATTTCATTTATTTTATTCTTTTATAATAAAACATTACATATTTTTGTACCCTTTAAAAAACTTATAATAATATCCAAAATTACAGCGCTGTTTATATTATGTGTTACTTTCAAATAAATAAATATTTGTGTATGGGTAATTTAAAAGTTTCATTGACTCCATTTTCTTTTAAATTACTTGAAATAATCTTTTGCAATTTTACCTAAACCATTACATAGCCCTATTTGATTATGAAAATTCACTTAAAGTAAATTTTAAAAAAATTCCTTCGATAGAACCTTATAATATTCTCATGTTTTATTCAGATATCAAGTTAACGCTGGGTGAAAAGAGTCTTTTTAATGTAATTATAAACCTGAGCTTGCAAACATTTGATTAATTATAGTTTTGTAATTTTATTAAAATGACCCTTCTGAGCCAGCGTTGTCTTTATATCTGGATAGAACATGAGTATGTTATATGTTACTTTCAAATAATCCTTTAAACACAAGAAGCACTTACACGAGCACAAAGATTCACAAAGACCCTCAACAATAACAAAAATTTGGGTTAAAAAACAGTACATCTATTGGAGTATTTAATATTTAACAGATGCTTTTGTGATGCAGCAACTTGATTAGAGAACTTGATTTGTATTCAAACTTCACTGGCTGTTTATTTTACCCTCAGAGTATAATTGCTTGAGATATCAAGAAAAGGCAGAATCTTAGCATTGTACCTCGCTATAACAAGCAGTTTACAGTATATGCATTTTAACAATGACTTTACCTATAAGCGTGGCACCAAAGAAATTCCAACCATATTTCTGAGCAAAACAACTTTACTTGATGACTTCATTATTTCAGTAATGCTTGTTTCATCTTGTGAGTTTCAAGAGGGCAACATACTCAAAGGCAGAGAAGACGTCCTTAATTGTTGGGATTGCAATAATTTTATTCGACATGACCGTCTTGCCACTTTTTCGGATGTACGATATTTTTCGAAATCGTTGTACAGAGATTTCATCACGTAATAAAAACAAATCACGTAAAAACAACCCGTTTTATTTTAATAATACAAATGACACAAACGCGTCCTTCATTCTTCAACATTTGATTTTGATAATAGGTTAGAAGATTTTGTGGTTGTCGTCTGCACTGTCTGCAGGCACTATATATATATATATATATATATATATATATATATATATATATATATATATGGTCTGTATGTGTGTATATGTGTATTATACATATGATATGTGTATATTATATACATATGAGTAGAGAAAACGGAAGTCACATATATATGATTAGAGAAAACGGAAATGCGGAGAACAAAATGAAAAGAAAAAATTTGAGCAAATATATTATGCTTTATATCTTTAATTAGATGAATCTTTTTTAACAGAAACTTTTTTACGTGATAGACTAAATTATTATCTCTTAAAACAGTGTCAATTGACTGCACATAAGTCAATCAGTGTTTAGATATTGATATTTAAAGATTTTGAAGAGGTTAAAAAGACACAATTAGACGTATAAAAGGCGACGGTGCGCCCTTCGGCTTCGTATCGTACCGTGGGTACTTATACGTGCCAGCGGGCGCTGCCGCGCCCCTTGATCTTATATTCAGTAAAATTTTCATAAACTTTCATCATATAGTTTTCTTGTTATAGATGACGAAAAAATAATTTCTATCACACAGTATAGCTAATAAAATTATTTCTAGTCCGAAAATGAAGATATTTATGAGTACTTTATTGTGAAGTTCACTTCACAAAAACCATTCCTGCAAAAATTAAAAAAAACCGTTAGACCAAAATTTTAAATTTTCAAAAATGGCCTAAAGAATGTATTAATAATCAATTAGAACTTTGCATGTTTTTAACCCTTAGCGGACACATGGGGTAACTAGTTACCCCAGGCTCAGAAAAAGTGAAATTGGAGGTCTAAAACATTTAAAACATTTGACCAGTTTTTAGAACGGCATCTATAAATTGACCGATAAAAATCATTAGAAATATTGAAGAACACTTCAACAAATATGAAACAATCGGTTACAAGTGTTAAAACACCCATATGTCTTGTACAACTAGGTTTTCCAGCGTGGGGTAATGAGTTACCCCATGTGGCCGCTATGTGGCCTGGCTGAGGTGTGGCCGCTAAGGGTTAAAAAAGGCATAAATCACTTAGAAAATAATTAATTATTGGCAGTAAAATATTTTTCAGAATTTCGCCAACTCGAATTTATATAAGAAAATCATTCTTTATATATGCGATTATGAATTTCGCCCGAATTATTTCGAAACGATTCCTATTGGCCAGTCGAATTGTGACACCACGATGGTATAATTTAGGAAATTTAGTACGGGAATATGATTAAACGCTGCAATATCTCAAGGAAAATATTTATAAACAAAATAATGTGGCACATATCCTTTATAATTTTCGACCAGGAATCCAATACTCACATTATATTTGGGTCCAATATATTTTTCAAAAAGAAAAAAAGGATCGATTGTATACAACTCAGCGACCGTGGTAGTAAGAAAAATGACGGTAACGAGCACCGATTAGTGTATTAGGCTGTTTCACTTATATACATATATTGGGTTATATGTATATATGTGTGTATATATATATATATATCGCTTCAAATTTTGGCGTCAGCACTGATCCGGTTGACATGGATTGACCCATATATATATATATATATGGGTCAATCCATGTCAACCGGATCAGTGCTGCCGCCAAAATTTGAAGCGACGCAAAAATACGTTTGATGTCTCAAATTGATGGTTAGACCATAAGGATGAAAGTGCCGTATGCGCTTTTGCAGAAATCAGTATGGCCGCCGGAACCTTGGACATCTCGACCGATCGACCAAATTAGCGCTGACGTCAGAATGTGGAGCCATGCAAAAATACGAAGGGGGGCTCAAATTGATGGCTGGACCATAAGGATTAAAGTGCCTTATGCGCTTTTGCAGAAATTAAGATGGCGGCATCAATATGGCCGCCGGAACCTTGGAAATCTCGACCGAACGACCAAATTATCGCTATCGCCAGAATTTGGAGCCACCTAAAAATACGCATGAGGGCTCAAATTGATGGCTAGACTATAAGGATCAAAGTGCCGTATGCGCTTTTGCAGAAATCAAGATGGCGACATCAATATGGCTGCCGGAACCTTGGAAATCTCGGCCGATCGACCAAATTAGCGCTGACGTCAGAATTTGGAGCCATGCAAAAATACGTATGAAGGCTCAAATTGATGGCTGGACCATAAGGATTAAAGTTTCGTATGCGCTTTTGCAGAAATCAAGATGGCGGCATCAATATGGCCGCCGGAACCTTGGAAATCTCGACCGATCTACCGAATTAGCGCTATCGCCAGAATTTGGAGCCACCTAAAAATACGTATGAGGGCTCAAATTTATGGCTGGACCATAAGCTTCAAAGTGTCGGAAACAAAATGATTCATGGGAAAATTGGTTTCTGAAACTCAAATCACGAATCAATGTATCCATTATTGTGGATGTACGTCGCAACAAGAACAAAATTGCAGAATTGATTGCCAAACGTGATGAGAAGAGCGTTGAAAGTTATTTTCAGCGACGCGTATCCTAAGTCACGCCCTATTGATTCTGAACCCATATAATGCTGGATCTCGTATGACACATGTATAAGAAATCCGTGATAGTATACGACGTTGAAACTACCTAAATCGTCTGGAAATCAATTAATAGAGATTCAGTAGGTTCAGTAGCTCGAATCATATGCCTTGTAGATTCAAATTTCTTCCGGAACGATTTTCTAAATACCGACAGTCATTAACCGGTTGAGAAACTCACCATTGTATGATAAGAACTCAATTTAGACCTCTTCAAATTCTTAACGAGTTTCATATTGCATAGTAATTATGTCATGTTTTGATTCAGAGTACCTCTTCACTTTCAGTTTATTATCAGTAGTTGGAATGAATGCGTGGCTGCTCTGAATTTTTTTAACAGTAGGTGGATTTTTATATTTTCTATGCAATCTTTTCACTAATTGTTTATGCTCCTGCTTACTATAATGGAAAAATTTTATGTTTTTGAATTTTTCTTCTGCAAACTTGAATAGAGAAGTTGAGTCCAAGATAGCATGTTTTGGTTCGACTTGTAAACTGTATCGAGTGGCTTCACTCTTTAAGCATGCTCCAAGACCATCGCAAATACATTTTCCATGTGACGTTGCATGACAGTGCCACTCTTCCAAAATCAGTCTTGTGATTCATAAGATGCATCGTCTGAGTTCTATTTTTGAAGTGCTGTTTTGCACCATCAGTTATATAATAATTTTTTTTACTCGTGGACACACCTTTTTAATTTCCGGTATTACCTTCTGCTGCATCAAATATACTGCGGTAGCATCATGAGTTGTGCAGTCTGAGAGTAAAATAATGCTCTTGTGTTTCAAGTCCTCGTCTGATCGATAATAGAAAGCAACAGTAAGAACAGAACATTGATCATTGTTGTAACGAAAGGCTTGCGCTGCATTCTGTACAACATATGCATAATTTTCTGCAAAGTCACAATTCAATAATACCTCATTTTCACCCAAATTCTCCTTCTTGTCAGTTATGAATTTTTCTTGTTCTTTTGAGATAAAACTGTGAGGAACTAGAACTGTCAAGCGTTTGTTCAATTCTTCTACGAATTCGTATGAGGGATGACATTCTTGTTTGAGGCTACATCGATCAGTAGATGTCCAGGTGCTGAATATCACTTGCTGTATATTACATTTTTCTAATAATTCCACAATAAGTTCTGAAAATTTCTCCATATTGGGACATTGTTCACATTCTAGCAAATGACAAGCAGTTGTAGGTTTCTTACAAAGGATGTATCCAATACAATCTTTATAATCACTTAGCCTAGTTTCACATTGTTTACTCAACATTTTCAAATCAATAGAGTCGATCATGACGTGTTGGTGGATTGTACATACACAGACGCTGTGCGTCCCTGATGCTCCAGCTACAACACACCATTTTGGCCGCAATTCTGCGAATTTTGAAGATCCTATAGGATGCTGTGGATATTTTTTCTTGAACTTTAAGTGCAATACTTTGATATCGTATAATAACAAATGTTTCTGTTTTATTACTTTGGAAGCATCAATTTTGATTGCAATAGTCTCTTTTTTGTGGGGCATTATGCGGCTGTTGGAATCATTTTCGTAGAACTCTTGTGCTTTTTTAACAGTTTCTTCATTGATATTTTTCCCCCTTTTGGAATTGTGGTATAGCTAATATTCCGCCTGATTTTTTCAGTTCTTTGGACTGTATTGCCATCCTGTAAGAGCACTGGAATTCTTCAGAGATCTGACGACTGCTCCAACAATCAGGAGCTATTATAAGTATAGATTTCCGCAGAGGATCATTGTCTGGCAAACTTTTGAATTTCTCCTTCAGACCATTCAGGAGATCCTCAAGTTCGTCCTCCCTAGTTTTGCATACCTTCTTAGCAGGAAGCTTCTCTAGAGAATCGTCAAGGTCTATTGAAAATTCAGTTACAACACTATCTAAAGTTTGGTCTTTTTGTGAAACATAAATACTGTGCCTGCACTCATGGCAAACTTTCGAACTAGGATGTAAATGTGGATATTTTTCTGATAAAGATGTCGATATTGTTCTCAAAGCTTTACCGGTATGTCCTTTTATCCCTAATGGGTTGCAACATCGCTTAGAATGAAACTTCTGTGGCTTCTCGTTATCTTCCATCTCAGATAATTGTGATTCAATAATGAGGTCTCAGACAAGATGACGAACAATCGAAAAATGTTTGAAACTGAAAAGCTTCGGAAAAGTAAATACTTTTCATGTACAAAATGTGACGGAATACTGTTAAGTTCGTACTGTGGAGAAGAGACGCGACTGAGAGAGCTTTCCAACTATCCTGAAAAGGACTGTTGGAAATAATCAATGCGCACCCTCAATGGGCGAATGCAGAAATCGTCAACTATTCTGAGAAGAACTATTGACGATGCGAGAGATCAGAGCTCGCCTCAACAGATGAGACTCTCAACACCTATCCTGAAAAGGACTGCTGTTGAGTTCGTTCTGTGGAGAAGAGCCGCGATCGAGAGAGCTTTCCAACTATCCTGAAAAAGACTGTTGGAAATAATCAATGCGCACCCTCAATGGGCGAATGCAGAAATCGTCAACTATTCTGAGAAGAACTATTGACGATGCGAGAGATCAGAGCTCGCCTCAACAGATGAGACTCTCAACACCTATCCTGAAAAGGACTGCTGTTGAGTTCGTGCTGTGGAGAAGAGCCGCGATCGAGAGAGCTTTCCAACTATCCTGAAAAAGACTATTGGAAATAATCAACTTTTAGTTATTTGCAGGTAGGAAGGTACCCTGGAGCAGAAGATAATGCAGATGTGATGCTATACGGAACTCACAGTAAATGATGGTTTGCAATGGACCAGACTTAATCCAAGCTACTCGATCTACTGAATCACTATTAATTGATTTTCAGAAAATTTTGGTAGTCAGAACACCATATATTACCGATAATTTCTCATACAACCCATTCTGTAGGTTCAGAATCAATAGAGGGTATAATAGCGTAGGCGTTGTTGAGAATAACCTTCCACGCATTTTTTCTCAGGTTTGGCAATAATTTCCAAGGTTATGGCGTCCATACTGATGTCGCCATCTTGATTTCTGAAAAAGCGCATACGGCACTTTGATCTTTATGGTCCAGCCATCAATTTGAGCCCTCATACGTATATTTAGGTGGCTCCAAATTCTGGCGATAGCCCTAATTCGGTCGATCGGCCGAGATTTCCAAGGTTCCGGCGGCCATATTGATGCCGCCATCTTGATTTCTGCAAAAGCGCATAAGGCACTTTAATCCTTATGGTCCAGCCATCAATTTGAGCCCTCCTTCGTATTTTTAGATGGCTCCAAATGCTGACGATAGCGCTAATTCGGTAGATCGGACGAGATTTCCAAGGTTCCGGCGGCCATATTGATGCCGCCATCGTGATTTCTGCAAAAGCGCATACGGCACTTTAATCCTTATGGTCCAGCCATCAATTTGAGCCCTCTTACGTATTTTTGCATGGCTTCAAATTCTGACGTCAGCACTAATTTGGTCGATCGTTCGAGATTTCCAAGGTTCCGGCGGCCATATTGATGCCGCTATCTTGATTTCTGCAAAATAGCATACGGCACTTTGATCCTTATGGTCCAGCCATCAATTTGAGCCCTCATACGTGTTTTTAGGTGGCTCCAAATTCTGGCGATAGCGCTAATTCGGTCGATCGGCCGAGATTTCCAAGGTTCCGGCGGCCATATTGATGCCGCCATCTTGATTTCTGCAAAAGCGCATAAGGCACTTTAATCCTTATGGTCCAGCCATCAATCTGAGCCCTCCTTCGTATTTTTGCATGGCTCCAAATTCTGACGTCAGCGCTAATTTGGTCGATCGGTCGAGATTTCCAAGGTTCCAGCGGCCATATTGATGCCGCCATCTTGATTTCTACAAAAGCGCTTACGGCACTTTCATCCTTATGGTCTAGCCATCAATTTGAGACCTCAAACGTATTTTTGCGTGGCTTCAAATTTTGGCGGCAGCACTGATCCGGTTGACATGGATTGACCCATATATATATATATATATATATATATATATATATATATATATATGGGTCAATCCATGTCAACCGGATCAGTGCTGCCGCCAAAATTTGAAGCCACGCAAAAATACGTTTGAGGTCAAATTGATGGCTAGACAAATGTTCTAGTTATCGATTTTCGAGAAAGTTATCCATTTATAACTAGATAACTAGAACATTTTTTTTTTAATTTCAGAAAAAATGTTTCCTCTATTATTTAGAATGCATGTGAATTTTTTGAGCCCATTGACCCATTTATATATATATATATATATATATATATATATATATATATATATATATATATATATATATATATATATGGGTCAATCCATGTCAACCGGATCAGTGCTGCCGCCAAAATTTGAAGCCACGCAAAAATACGTTTGAGGTCAAATTGATGGCTTGACAAATGTTCTAGTTATCGATTTTCGAGAAAGTTATCCATTTATAACTAGATAACTAGAACATTTTTTTTTTAATTTCAGAAAAAATGTTTCCTCTATTATTTAGAATGCATGTGAATTTTTTGACCATTTTTTAAGCTCATACGTTTAAAGATCTTCAGAGCTAAATATGACCGTATATATTCTTTCTTTTTATGTTATTCTGATTTTCTTTATATAAATATTGCACTTCTGCCATTTTTCGACTGTGTCAGTCACTTTTGTAATGAAAAATCCTATCTTTATGATTTTTGGTGTAATGTTTAATTTATCGAAAGTGACATTAAAAGGTTTTGGATCAATTTTTTATGAAAAATTCAGAAAATTTGCTAAAAAATCCTTTGTTGCTATTTTTTAAAGAGATTTAATTTTGTTGAATAAGTGGTAGTTAAAATTTGTTAAAAATGTGAAGAAAATGGCTACATGCTCATATTTAGCCTTGATCAACTTCAAACCTAAGCGTTTAAAAAAATATGATAAAATTCACATACATTCTACATACAAAAGGAACAATTTTACCGAAGAAATAAAAGAAGATATTTTTCTTTATCTCGATTTCTCAGAGAATCGCCCATATATACACGGAAAAACCCTTGGGCGTGATGCGTCACCAACTAGTGCTCGTGCAACACCAAACGTTGAGAGCGACGCGTGACATTGCCTTAGGAGCGCGGCTCTCTCCTTTTGGGTGAGCAGCCACCCTAATGCTGGAGCCACCGCGGTGCGCGGCTGTTGGTGTTGCAGCGTTTCTACGGATAGGGGCCGCCGAGTATCGCGCGCGTGGCAGTCGTGCTACTTTGATCCTTATGGTGATTGGCGTGAGGAAATTTGGCCCATGTCGTATTGCATCAGGAGACCGTCGATTGTCTGTGTGAATTTGACGGTGTTTTAGAAGAAATCGTGCATGATTTGAGTGCAGTGTCCATGTCTACATAGTAGATTCCAGCACCGTTTCACGCAGATTTATACAATTCACAAATTTACCACTTATTTTACCTTGTTTATCTGCAGTTGTAAACAATACACATTATACAGTGCGTCTCATAACTATAGAAACACCAAAAATTTTTACATTTAAATCTGTGTATTATACCTTTTCTTAAAAAACCTGTAACTTTCGAAGCAAAAAACCAAGGATAATTTTAAAAATAGCAAATAAAAGGCAATTTTATTCTCTTTAAGACGTTACAAAAATATTGTGTCTACATTAACTTATGAAAAATTCACGGACGGTTCAAACAAAACTTGAATACTAGATAAAAAATTTACATTAATTTAAATGGGTCTAAAAAGTTAAAGTGTTTCTATAGTTATGAAACAACGATAACTTCTTTAATGTTGATGCGAAAGAAATATTCTAGTAATGTTTTAAAGAGAATATATTTTCCATTCATTGGCTTTTTGCAAAATTATCCTCGGATTTTTGCTTCCAAAGTTACAGGTTCTTTAAAAAAAGGTATAATATACACATTTAAACGTGAACATTTGTGGTGTTTCTATAGTTATGAGACGCACTGTATTGCCACTCGGTATGACTTATAAGGTTATTATATATAAACTTTAAAAAATAGTTTAAGAATGTGTTCAATTATTCAATAGGAGCGTATTATATATTTTGTTTTATAGCTTCATGTTTAGAACGCTCAGTTCCCTTTTTTAGAGCGCTCAGTTCCCTTTTTTAGAGCTACAGTGACTGTATGTTGGGGCAGTAGCTCGCCGCGCATTTGGGTGAGCTGCGCACCCAAAAATGTTGCTGCCGCAGCACCAAAAGCTTGGTAGCGCCGCGCAGTGACCATTGATACCGCATCTCGCCCAAGGGTTTTTCCGTGTATATATATCATGCTAACGCTGAGGGTGTAAAATTAAAATGTAAATAATGCTATAATATATGTATACACCCTATAATATACACCACCCAGATAAATCACAAGCAATATTAATTAACATTTTGAAGTGCGTCCTTAACGTAGAAAGGCATACTCCATATAATTTATTTATAATACCGCCTGTTTGTGTGAGAAAATATGTTAAAAGATCAAAGTTTTGACTTATTTTTTTTACGTTGGAATGATTTTATGCAACTTGTATTAAGATATTATATTTTTACTGGCAAAACAAATGTGGCATCCAAATGACTACATAGAGTAAAGCTACTAAGCTTTGTAACGCGCCTTTGTTTTTATTTTTTTTATATTATTTATATACGCCAAAAGGCCTATGCTTTCGCACACTAGCCAAGGTTCTTAAGGTGATCGTATATAAGCCTCTATTGTCTTGAACTCCTCCGTCTCAGTATACATGTGATTCACATAGCTGAGCTTACAAGGGTTCTCGACTATTATATTTTTAATATACTCTTATGAGAACAGATTAATAAATGAAGTTCAAATGTTATGAGAAAATATTTTGTGTATATGTATGTGTTAATATTTATTTAACTAATGCTGTACACTCCTAGATAGTAGGAATGAGGTGTATTTGTTAATATTTTAAGATTATAATAAACACTGTACGCTCCTAGATAGTAGGGACGAGGTGCATTTATTATATATTTATGTATATATTTAACGAATGTTGTACGCTCCTACATAGTAGGGACGAGGTGCGTTTATTATATATATGTGTGTATATATGTGTATGTAAGTTTTTTTATTTAGGTTTAAAATAATTAAGAATATTTTTATTTATATTTTTTTGTTTATTCGAATAATTCGTTTATTCTAATTGTCCACAAGAAATAGCCTTTAACTAAACGATACAATAGAAATTAAATATAATTACTTTTGATTATCTGATGAATTCTTTATTGTAAGACAAATCGTTTACTTGAATAATTCTATTTTTAATCTTTGGTGTTTAGCCTTAAGCTGTATTACCCGAAATATTTAAATGAATATATATGTAATATGCGTGGGTCTTCGACTAAAACTGTCTACCCTGATATTAAAGTATGTATTTGAAAGATTTGTTTATACAACTTCTCTACAAAGATCTGCAGCAGGCCTTGCTGTACTCAGTCAGTGTAAGTGATCGAGAGTTGCTCGGACAAGCTAAGTCTATGTACTAGGAGTCTGACGTAAGCTTAAGCTGTACTAGAACAGATAGTGTTCCGGAGGTGCTTGTGGCAAACGAGTAGACCTGTGTCTTTTAAACAGTTTTCCGCCGTATCTTCGTGCGGCCCACGTGGTTCCGGTTGTCTTGGGAGCGGTTCTCTCCCCCCCCCCCCCCCCCACTCGACGCTGATTAGCAACCGCCGCGTGCACCACCAAGCGCTGCCGTCGCGAACTAACGCAGAGCAGCAACTGCCGCGCGCGCCACCAAGCGCCGCCGTCGCAGACTAACGCAGAGCAGCAGCAGCCGCGCGCGCCACCGTACGCCGCCGCCACTGACTAGCGCAGAGCAGCAGCCGCCGCGCGCGCCGCCGCCGCGGACCAGAGCAGAGTAGCAGACGTCGCCAAGTGCCTCCGCCCCATCGCAGAGCAGCAGCCGCCGCACGTACCGTCAAGCGCTCGCCGCTGACGACGCAACGCCGTTTCGCTGACTGCCGAGCTCTACACGGCGTCCTACAACATCGCAGCTACACACACCGCTACAAGGAGCCATGGCCCCCCCGGATAACTCCGACAACACGAGCGATGCTGGCACGAACGGCAACGGCGCGAACGGCAACGGCGCGAACGTCGAGGTAGCATCCAAGTGCTCCCTGCCGTTATTCTGGAAGTTCGACCCAAGGGTCTGGTTCCTCCAGGTCGAGTCGGCGTTCGAGGTCAACCAGATCCGCTCGGACCGCTCGAAATATAACCTGGTAGTCACCCACCTCACACACGACGTCCTCCAAGAGGTGGCAGACGTTTTGACCAACCCGCCGGACACCGGCCGGTATGAGCATCTGAAGCAGGCGATCACGTCGCGCCTGACTGACTCTTCCGACCAGCAGCTCCATCGTTTATTTTCAGAGCTCCAGCTTGGCGATAAGAAGCCGTCTCAGCTTCTCCGCCAGATGCAGTCTCTCGCTGGTACGGCCGTCACGGATAACGCCCTGCGGGTAAAATGGTTCGACTTGCTGCCGCCCAACGTGAGCCGTTTGCTGAAGGTTCTTAAGACTGACGACCTCGGCGATCTGGCCTCTATAGCAGACGAGCTCGCCACGGGCGATCCAACAGTCGCCGCCGTAACCGCCCGTCGGCCACGCTCATCCGCATCGCCAAGCAGGCAACCGAAGGAGGACAGCACCGCTACCCACGGGAAGCGACTCGATACCCTACAAGCGGCCGTCGAACAGCTCCTCGCGGAGCGAGACCACGCGGGTACGGGAACCGGCCAGCTACTTCAGCAGCAGGCCAGAAGCCGCCCACGCTCGCGCCCCGGCTCAGGCAGGACCGCGAGCCGTAGCGCCACTCCTACCGGCAATCCACAGTGGTGCTGGTACCACCGAACCCACGGCCAGCAAGCTACCAAGTGCAGGCCTCCCTGCTCGTTTCTCAGCTCGGGAAACTAGATGCGCGAGCCCCGTGTCAGACGGCGGAGGTTTGCGCGTTTACGGAAAACCGCCTGCACCTATACGAGAAGGCCACTCGTCTCAAGTTCCTGGCGGACACAGGTTCGGTCATCTCGCTTCTGCCACGTTCTGTTTTTAAGCAGTTCCGGCACCGACAACAACTCACGCTTCATGCAGCTAATGCGTCGCCCATCTCGACATACGGCACGCATAAGCTGGCGTTGGACCTTTTCCTGCGACGCCCGTATTCTTGGGAATTCACCATCGCCGACGTACAGACTCCGATCCTCGGAGCCGATTTCCTGGCCCATCACGGTCTCGCAGTCGACCTCAAGAGCAAGCGTCTTATCGATACGACGACCTTGCTCTCAACTCCAGGCTCTCTGGCGGTCCCGGCGATCCACAGCGTCTCGCTCGTCGCTCCAGCAGACTACTCACACCGTTACGCCGAGCTGCTTCTGGAGTACAGCGACCTGACGTCTCCGGGTGGTTCCACCGCCAAACTGCCTGACCTGCCAGCGACTCTGCATATCGAGACTACCGGGCCTCCCGTCGCCGAGCGCCCCCGGAGACTCACAGGGCCGCGTCTCGCCGCAGCTAAAGCCGAGTTCGACCGGCTGCTGGCCCAAGGAGTAATCCGGCCTTCGTCCAGCGATTGGGCGAGCCCACCGCACCTAGTGGAAAAGGCAGACGGTACTTTTCGAGTCACTGGGGACTACAGGAGCCTCAACGCTCGTACCAAGCCGGACCGGTACCCCTTGCCGGTTGTCGAAGATCTCCTACAGGAGCTACACGGTAAAGTTTTTACCGTCGTCGACCTGCGGAAGGCGTACTACCAGTTTGCCATAGCACCTGAGGACGTTACGAAGACCGCCATCACCACGCCCTTAGGCCTCTTCGAGTTTGTCAGCTCTTCACTCGGTCTGAAGGGTGCGGCTCAAGCATTGCAGCGGGCTATGGACCATCTCTTACGTCCGTACCCGTTCGCGAAGTGCTATCTCGACGACATAATTATCGCCTCCGAGGACCACGAGCAACACTCGAAGCACGTCCGCATCATCTTCGACGTACTGAGAGCCGCCGGTTTACGCATCCACCCGGCCAAATGCTTCCTTGGAAAAAGCCAGGTGACGTACCTTGGCTACATAGTGTCCGAGGACGGATTCAACCCACCCGACACCAAGGTCCGAGCGATCCAGAATTTCACGAAGCCGCAGACGTCGACCTCACTGCGCCGATACTTGGGCATTGTAAATTACTACAGGCGATGCATACCCAAGGCCGTCGAGATTCTGGCTCCAATGAACGACCTTTTAAAGGCCCTTCCGCCTAAGAAAAAGGCCATTCCGCTTGTCTGGTCACAGAAAGCAAACGAGGCGTTTGCGCGCAGCAAAGAGGCCATAGCCTCAGCGGCCCGAACGACCTTCCTCAGGCCCGACACCCCACTCCGCCTGAACACCGACGCCTCGGACACAGCCCTGGGAGCAGCTCTAGAACAGGAACACCCCAAGGGAACCTGGAGACCCTTAGGTTTTTTCTCTAGAAAGCTGACGTCCACAGAGACACGCTACAGCCCGTACGACCGGGAACTCCTGGGCGCCGTCGAGGCAGTGAAACACTTCCAGCAGATCCTGGAAGGTCGTCCTTTCACGCTTTGGACAGACCATAAGCCGCTAACGCGCGCACCGGACCAGCGCACAGACAAGGCGTCACCCAGGCGGGCACGCCATATCGATTACCTCCTCCAGCACAACGTCACGCTGGACTTCATTCCAGGAGAGGAGAACATAGTCGCCGACGCATTCTCACGTGTCGAGACGATCGGCATGCCGTCGATCCTCGATCCGGCCACGATCGCCAAAAATCAGCGGTCCGACACCGAGATGCCTCACATAAATTTGGCCACTAAGGTAAAATTGCAGGCCCTCGATATAGAAGGCCATACGATCCACTGCGAGACGACGACAGGCGTGGTCAGGCCTTACCTACCGGGCCCGCTCCGAAAGACGGCTTTCGACGTCATTCACGACCTCGCTCATCCTAGCATCAGGGCGACGTCACGCCTGGTGTCCCAGAAATTCTTCTGGCCAGGGATGAAGAAGGACTCCGCACGATGGGCTCGTGAATGCCAGCCTTGTCAGCGTGCCAAGGTCAACCGTCACAATCGTGCAGCGTTGGGTGATTTCGCCACTGCGGACGCCCGGTTCGACCACCTGCACATCGATTTTATCAAGCTGCCGCTCGTTAACGGCATGCAATATTGCTTCACAGTCGTCGACCGATTCACCAGGTGGCCCACCGCCATTCCAGTCCCGGATCAGCTGGCCACCACCGCAGCCAAGGCCCTGGTCGACCACTGGATCTGCTATTTCGGCACACCACTGACGATCACCTCTGACCAAGGACCGCAGTTCGAGGGCAAACTGTTCAGCGCCCTCACCCAGCTCATCGGCTGCAGCCGTCAACGTACCACTCCCTACCACCCGCAGTCCAACGGTATGGTGGAGCGTTTTCATCGTACCCTCAAAGCGGCGCTCATGTGTGACCCGCGCACGCCATGGCCTGACGCACTCCCAACAGTGCTTCTCGGCCTTCGCTCGTGTTTCAAAGAGGACCTGCAAGCATCTCCGGCCGAGATACTCTATGGGACAACGCTGAGGATTCCAGGTGAATTTTTCACCACCTCCAGCCATCCAGATGCCGATGCACCGACCTTCATCAGGGACTTTCGCCGCCTGACGCAGGCTATCAAAGCGGTCCCGGCCTCGAGACACGTCCGGGAGCCCCATCCTTTCGTCTACAAGGACCTCCGGACATGCACTCACGTCTTCAAGCGGGTCGAGACGATCCGCAAGCCTCTGCAGGCCCCTTACACGGGCCCACATAAGGTCATCCGGCGCGTCAGCGATCGAGCCTACGTGATCGACATCGCCGGCTCTCACCGCACGATCTCCACCGACAGCTTGAAGCCAGCCTACAGAGACTCGGCCGACCCGCCCAGCCAAACTCCAGCGGCACCGCCGCCCGACCCAGCGTCATCATCGCTCGGCCCAGTGCCCAGCCCAGCGACGCCACCGCCCAGTTCAGCGCCCGGCCCAGCGGCGCCGCCGCCTGTTCCAGCGACTCCAACCCAGCAGACCACGACTCCGTCCACGCCGCCCTCCTCGCATGGCGTACCCGAAGCTACGCATCCGAGCCCAGCCAGGAAGCAGGTATCGTGGCTCTTTCCAGCCGCCAGAGCCACTGGAGGGGCAGTGGCTGTGGCGCCCCCGGTTCATCGCCACAAGCAGCGCCTCTGTCCTCGGGAGCTGTACTAGCTCAGCAGAGGCGGCCATCTTCGTGCTCGCTTCTCCCCCACCTCGAGGTGGCGATAAGCGAGTCAGAGCAGTATCGGCTTGGCTCTCGTGCCGCTCGCACGCTACGACCAAGCCCGCTCTGCGACCGCTGTACATACAATAAAGTCCATATACTCGACTTCTCGTCTTTGCGTCAATCTCTCTCCCTTCCTGAGGAATGATTCCCAAACGTGTGCATCCGATTACACTTGACTCGTGCGCTCTCGCTGAGACACACTAGCACATACCTAAAGCCTCATTCACGACAGTTAGAGAATAAAAGTTTTAAAAACATGCGTGTTTTCCATTTATAAAATAATATTGAAATATAGTTATATACTTATTAAGTAGGAAATAACACAAGATACAAAATACATGTGCTATTATTATAATAATTATTATTTATTAGCTGTTAACTACTAAAGTAAAAGTACCTATTATGAAACGGATTTCATGGTGCATTTTATACTTTTGTAAAATTGGGATTGAATAAACGTATAACGTTAAAACTTTTGGTAGTTCTCGAAGGGCAAGACTTTCCTTCAACAGCTAATGCCATTAAAATGCAAATTGAACGTTAATAATTAATTATATTAATAAAATACTGAAGAGATCCATTGTACGTATTATGAAACAGTGCAATCGCACGATGTCCGGGTGTTTCATAATTTATAAATTAATTAATATATTTGATTGCTTTTACTTACAATTGCTATATCTGCCATAAATAATGCGCCTAATATACACGAGTAATAACGTCAAATTAAGATTGACACCCTTTTTTTAAAAAAGTCTTCAATAACAACAAAATGATTATATTTAAGGTTATGCCTCGTAGAATCGATTTCACAATCTATAAGTTACAGGTTAGGCTGTTGAATTCAATAAGCATGCTTATTTTATTTAATTTTCATATGTAAGGGAGTTTATCATTAAAATGTAGTATTTATTGCTTCATAATACAGAAAATAATATGCAAATAGCTAAAATTATTATAAAAAAGCCCTTGCACATGGTGTCAAGTCATTTATATTTATAAATATAGTTCAAAAACAAAGTCGTATAAATTAGCTGCTGCGGTTCCCAAAACCGCCGATCTGCACGGGTTTGGAGACACGCAAAATTAAATGATTTTTTATAATACTACTTATTGTATAACAATACTCATGTTCATGTATTTACAGACGAAAATATTCGTAATTATCAATAAAAAATTTATATTCGCTTATCCATGTTATAATTATTTCTTATTTTATCATTTTTGATACTGTTTTATGAAAGGGACACAGTTAAGAGGGTGTTTCATAATAGGTACTTTTACCTTATTATCTTCGCAATAGTCGAAAGTATTTTCGGCATTTTTGTTGTCGTATTTGAGGTTAACTCAGTGGTTTTTACAATTTATATTAAAAAGTTACATTCCTGAAGATAACACAATAGCCCTCATAATATATACACAACGCCGGCAAGCTTAGACGAGCGCGAGCAGTATACCTATGTATTTTTCTTGTGGTTATTGGCACCAGAGGACTGTACGACCATCAACAAGCGGTTTGAGTATGCGAAGAATAAGAATCACCAAGCTAACTCTTGCGTCTTCTGCGGACGTCCTTTACACCTATATATGTATGTATAAGATAAAAGCACCAGTACCTGGACAAATAAAAAATCGGGACCTATAGTGGGACCCGAATGAAAAATGACCATAAATCGTTATAGTAAAAATTTGTATCTATACCCTATATCAACTATTCAAATGAACATGAATTATTCCAAATCTACGGCAGAAATTATATTTAACGCTTTTACTATAAATGTGTGCTGAGCAGGATCCGAAAGTAACGAATGGCGCCACTGAATCATGCAGATTTGACTGAATCGCGAGTATTGAGTATTGCATTCAACATCAAAATAATGATTATATTAATAAATGACACGCTATCATGAATACGATTAAAGTTGTATTTAGTGAAAACAATAATAATTTTCTGTACAATTAGGTATCCAAGTTACGGTCCCATATTTTTGCGAGGGAACAGTAGTAGGACACTCAAAATGTACAAATTATAATTAGATTCAGTGATTGGAAACTACTTTAGAGCTTACTTAACAAGATATTAAATATCAATCAATAATGTCAACTTGTATGAAATTAGGAAAAAGTGGATTTTAGAAATCTATAATTTTTGCGTGGTGGGGTTAGTAATCCTATAACCTCAAAAAGTGGGGTTACGGGTCTCTGTTTATCAATTTTTGTGATTTTTAATATGCCGATTCTTACCGAACTATAAAAGCATGTAAATCGATTAGTAGTATCGAATGAATGGAGAAAATGAGCTATTTTTTATTTGTTTGTAGAATGGTAACCCAGATAGCATTGAGTCGGCACTGTGTCGGCACGCTGACGGCCCGCGGGCCGCCCGCGGTCCGGCATTGTGACGGATTCCTGCCCCGCTTCTGAGACGGCACGGTGCAGGACCGCGGTCCTGGCACGCGGGCCGTCATAGTGCCGTCATTTTGCCGACGCAATTTGCATGCGCGATTGGTACTGCGGCCCGCGTGCCGGCAACGTGTCAGCACTGTGCGGTGCAATTTGCCGACAATATGCTAGCACGGCGATATATATATATATATATATATATATATATATATATATATATATATATATATATATTATTTATATTAAATGTATAATTTTATCATAATAAAAATACTGTATTTTATATTTGTAATTTTTTATTTATATACTTTAAATATTTAATATTTTTGTACAATAAATTAATAAGTTAATACGTAATATATATATGGTTTTGCAGAATAACAACATAAGTCCACTTTTCTGTTTTGAAGATACTAATACTTAAAATTTTTATTTTCCATTTGAACTAATGTAAAAAAAATCATAAATCATAGATAAGGCTACTTATTTTTACACTTTCTTGATTTTGTGCACTTTTATCTGAAAATATACTATATAAAGATATTAAAATCGCTTAAAACTCAATTTTCAAAAAAATGGACTTGAGTTGTTTTTCCGGGAATCCGCAGCAGATATATACATACAATAATAACACATATATACCATTTATTTACGTAAATATATAAATTTAATTATAATTTTATACTTTAATTATGATTATTCACATACTCCTACTGAATAATCTCAAGTAAGATTCTCACCTGAGATCTCATACCAAAATCTCATGTTATTATATGTACACTTAATGAAATATTGAAATTCGTTCAGAATGAACTTTTACTACAGTTTTTTTTATTAGTCTTGAAGTTTCGTCTTTACAATACATCAGGAAAGTATGATACATTTTTGGTCAATTTTTATTTGAAAATTTTTATATATAAAATTTTGAAATTTTAAATTTCACCTGAGATCTTACCAGAGATCTCGTGTGAGATTTTGAGTAAACATTCATGAGGTTTTCGCATGATATTTCGCATGATTATATATATATATATATATATATATATATATATATATATATATATATATTTATATATCCCTACCAAAAAATCTCAGGTGAAATATCATGCGAAAACCTCATGAATTTTTACTCAAAATCTTACGCGAGATCTCTGGTAAAATCTCAGGTGAGATTTAAAATTTAAAAATTTGATATATAAAAATTTTCAAATAAAAAATTGGCCTAAAAATGTATTATACTTTCCTGATGTATTGTAAAGACGAAAGAAACGTCAAGACTAATAAAAAAAACTGTAGTAAAAGTTCATTCTGAACGAATTTCAATATTTCATAATAATATATATTTCACGTAAACCCGTGAAGAAATTTTTTACATTTCGCTGAAAATGTTTTTACTAGTTCAGAATAGTGAAAAAAGCATGTAAATAAAATTTTAGCTCATAAGACCCAAATCTTGCAGAACCGTGACCCTAAAAATAAAGTTTATTTAAATTTTTAGAAAAGTAGAAAATTCAATTCGAGATAGGTGCAATTTGGGTATTTACATATATATATATATATATATATATATATATATATATATATATATGCATTTTTTTCTGTAAATTTTCTGTACAATATGCTGACATTTTTTTCAGACCCCAATTATCACGTTTCTGATTGGTTTATAAAAGATATACCGTTATATGCTATTTAAAAAATTTCGGCAGTTTATTTTAATCTCAAAATTTTGTAGTAATAAGAGCTTCAAAATGAGAGCAGGTAGATCATGGACCGAGCTTTATAACTGACGTTACAGCATTTTGAAAGAAATCTACATACAATTTATATATCTATATGTATGTAGGGTATATCATTTATAAATGAAATCTTCATATATAGATATACAAATTGAATGTAGATTTCCTTCAAAATTCTGTTACTTCGGTTAATAAGCTCGGTCCATGGTCTACCTGGTCTCATTTTGAAGCTCTTATTACTATATAACGGTATATCTTTTATAAATCAATCAGAAACGTGGTAATTAGGGCCTAAAAAAGTGCTAGCATATTCTATAGAAAATTTACAGAAAAATATACAGAAAAATAATAAAAATGTATATGTGTAAATACCTAAATTGGCTAAAAATTATTAAAGTTTTCTCTGTTTCTAAGAATTGAAAAAAACTTTATTTTTAATAGGGCCACAGTTCTGCATAGTTAGGGTATTGTGATCTAATTTTTTTTTGCATACATTTTTTAACTATTCTGAACTAGTAAAAACATTTTAAAACGAAATGTAAAAAATTTCTTCCATGGTCGACGTGGAATATATATATATATATGAAGAAATTTTATATATATATAGTCCCTGAAAATATTTACGTAAATAATGGTGCAGGCCTTGTGCAGGTTCCCCTATTGAAAATATCAAGCTAAATCTCAAGCTTCAAATTCAGCGATGAGTTTGAATCCGGCTCGATCGAACTTGAAATTCAGCGATGAGGTTGAATCCAGCTTGATCAAACATGAAATGTAGGTCGATCAGGGTGGATTTTTTGAATTTGATTTCGAGCTTGAAATCGAGCTGGATTTTAAGTTCGATCAAACCAGATTCAACCTCATCGCTGAATTTCAAGCTTGAAATCCAGCTTCAATTTTTTAACAGGGATTGTCTGAGCTGCAACTCGCAAGAAGCCTCCTACTCAACATCATTCTCGTTGCCCCTGCGTCATCGAGAGTTTTGCAGGCATGTCCACGCGCTCGTACGACAGCATGACCTTGGGAACCATTCAGCAGATCGCTATCACTTCCAGGCAGGTGCACACCGTTTCTGCGCTCGAAGTGTTATGAACTCTGTTGAAAAAAACGAAAAAAATAAGATTTTTATTGCATTATGGGTTGGAAAGTTATAATAGAATGATGAATAAATTACCTTTGCTAGGCCCTCCTTGAAGCTCAGCTTGCAAGTCTGAAAACGATGTCATTTTTGTCGCTCCCAGCCTCAGCTTGTCTACCTCAGTCTTGGGTCAGTCGCTGAATCGGAGGTCTTTATTCCTTGACGTCGTCTCTCAGTACGTGCTGGATCGGTTCTAGAGTTATTTTCTAACGTCTCTCAACGGCATCTGAAAACAATTATTATTTTTATTTTAATAGAAGTAATAATAACACTAAAGAATTCCCAGACGGCAAAACAAATTTCATGAATGTCGCAGACGTTAGAATTCTTTATGAACTCTTTTCAAACTCTTTAAGAATCCTTTTCTAACTTACATGCATAAGTATTCTTAGTGTTCGACAAAAATCCTTAGAAAAAATTCATTTTTTGCTGTCTGGGTAATAATTATAATAATTATAATGTTATTAGAATTATTCTCTTGTAATGTAAAATTTACCTCAATATTGCTATTTTTTCAAACAAAAATAAAAGAATTTTTTTTTTATGTGTGAGAGGGCCCCGATCTTGCCTATCTCTGTGAGGCAAAACCAACATTCTCTGCCCCTCCAACGCTTCCTTACATTTTTTTTTTAATTTAAATACGTAATTAAAAATTAAAATATAATTAAAAAATAAAAGATTAGTAAATTGATAATTGAATTTATTAAATAAATGAACAAATAAATAAAATATAAAATGTAAGAAAACGTTCTATTCATATAAAAAGTCCACGTTAATTTCAGCAAGTGATAATATAAAAAGAATGCTACTAATATAATAAACGTGTACTTTTTATATGAACTTCCCTAAAAGTAAAAACATAAATAAAGTCGCCTTTATAAAACGCAAAGAAATATGTAGCAAGCTAGTATTTTTCTTGGTGTTTTATAAATGTGTAGATGTCCGGAAATTCTTCGGTCCCATCCTCAGGCTGGCCGTTGTCCTCCATCATGGTGTTGCTGTGGTCGTCATGATCCTTGTTGTTCTCGGCGTCGCTTTCGATCTCCGTGTCATCGTCCGGGTAAGGTTCTGCACCTCCTCTGTCAGGTCGGCACTCCTCCAAATACTTCGCGGGGTATTCGTCATAGTGGGTCCTTCCATCGAATTCTCCGTCCTCTGATTCCCTGATATATTTTATATTTTATTTTAAATTCATTTGATTTTGCTTCATCACAGAGGAAGCTTTGGGATGGTAATAAAAAAGTTTTGCTAAAATCACTAAAGACATATTTTTTGAGACAATAGGAATCAACATACACTATTTTTAGAAAATGTCTGTATGAATGTGCGTGCGTGAGTGCGTGCGCGTGTATGTGTGCTGCGTGTATGCATGCATGCATGCGTGCATGTGTGTGCGCGTGTATGTGTATGTGCATGCGTGTGTGTCCGTATGCGCGTATGTGTGTGTGCGTGCGTGTGAGTGAGTGTGTTTACGTGTGTGCGTGCGTGCGAGTGAGTGTGTATGTGCCTGCGTGTGAGTGTGTGTGCGTGCGTGTGAGTGAGTTAGTGTGTGCGCATGTATGCGTGTGCGTGTGTGTGTGTGTCACACCATATTTTTTTGTAACACATGTATGGATTTTTGCGTTTTTTAAAATAAGTTTTTAAATAAACGGGCAAAAAAGAAATTTTTTCTCGGGCAACAAAAGTAGTCAACGGGTAAAAAAACTTTCTTACCCGCTTATCCGGACAGAATAGTACATTATGCAACAAGGGACGAAAGTAGCAGTTTTTCCCGCGGGAAAAATCACCCGAGGGAAGAATCTTCTCGCGAGGGCAGTAATCACTCGAGGGCGAAATCTACTTTCACATTGTAGGGTTTTTTGGAATGTTAGATATAACTTATCTATAACAATAGTTATAAAAGACGTGAAAAACTGTAATTTAATCTAAATATGTAATTTAAGTAAAAAATTATCTTTTGACAATTCATCAATACTAAAATCACAGCTTTTTTAAGATATTGATTAAAAAAAGATAAGTAAATTTAAAATTAATTTCATATTGAAACAATCAATTAAGTTTGAGGAAGCAAAGTGCCAAGGAATTGCCAGCGGTTTTTTACATGCTCTATGATAATATTTAACAGGAGGCCACTTACCAGAGTTTATCAGGTGGATTCTGCTTTAAATGGTCGAAATTTTCTGTAGGTGCGTCATCTTCGTCGGGTATTTCATCCTTCAGGTCATCCAATCCTACATAGCTCCTTGGTCTGGACAGATGCTGATGATCATCCCTCTCCCTCTCGTCGACTGAAGTTTTTTCTAAAACTCTTCTTCTTTTTGGACTGGATGGCAGGGGTTCTTGATGTTCTTCTTCTTCTTCTTCATCAGGAGCTCGTCTTCTCCTCGGAGATGGTGGCAGCTGCTCCTCATCTCTTTTTTCGGGTAGTAGCTCGTCTCTGCGTATCGCTTCGAGACGCCGTAGACATTGCTTAAAGCTTTTCAAGGCCCTGGTAAAAAAATGGAAACATTCATAATTAATATAATAAGTCTAGTGTGACAAGTAAAATAAAATATATAAAACAATATACCTTCACAATCTGACACAAAACGGGTATCACGTAGTCCTGTGACATTTTTTTCTTATCTCCAAGCCAAGTAACATTGCACAGAAGCTCTGTGTTGACTGCAAAGCAATTTTTTTAAAAAATTGCTTAAGAGTCATCGGTATTTCTACCACCAAGATAAATCAAGTAGTTGACCTAAAAATAAACGATATATTTAAGAAATGAAAAATTTAATAATTATAAAACTAAGTCTTGCGTTCAGGGGTTTGACGGTTCATGGGTTGTAGGTTTCATATGTTTGAAGATTCATGGATTTTAGAGTTTGAGTGTTCATTTAACCTCCGAAGCACTCACCAGACACCTAGAAACAACGCAGCATTAGTAAGGGGAGATTACAGTGATAAACTAAACACTAATCTCACCTGATAATATTGGCAGTGGACGAATGCAGTAGGAAGCTGTATGTAAACATAACCTCTTCGAGGTTAACCGTGCCACTGCTGCTGCCGCAAGTACGCCGTCCTGGGCCTTGCAGCTCTCGTCTTCGTGCCCCTTCGTGGGGACCGTAGCCCAGATACCCGTCCTGCTGCATCCATCGTCGCACTTCCTCGTCCTGGCCACTCGTCCTTCCTCGTCAAAACTAACCTATTTATTAACATAATATAATTATTAGAATAATTATAAATAAAAAAATTTTACATCTCAGCCAGGGTGATCCTCAAGACAATCTCTTCACCCTGAAACGTCCAGAAAGTTGCCACAGTTCTCTTGGGAAATCCAAATTGCAGCATGTAAATAATTAATGATAGTAATTATTTACTATGAACTGCAATTGCACGTGTGCGCGCCAGGATGATCCTCAAGACGAGCTGCACTTCCTCTCGAACGTCCACCACAAACTTGCCACAGTCGAATTATATAATTCAGAATTCCAAATTACACCACAGATAACTACAATAATTAATAACTACAATAATACCGCTATAATTATTAAGAACAATTTCACTTATTGCGCGCGTCTGCAATTGAAGATCAAGTCTTCATGAAACCAGGGACATTACTGCAATGGCGGGATGCGATATATTTCTTCAAACAACAGAAAGCTCGAAATTATTTCAAGACTTTAAATTTATAATGTAAATCAATTTTAATATTCAATTATAAACAAATATATTTATTATTAATAAAAATATAAATCATAAAATTATACTATTATTTATTTATTTATATTTATTTATTTATTCAATTACACCAATTGAGCCCCATATAAATAAATTAACAAATCATTACTATTATTATCAATTTTATTTGTAATAGAAATAATAACTTAAATATGCAATTAAATTATATTTTTATAATTATATTGATGGCACGTCGTGCTGTCCATAATCCGTCACATTGCGGCCACGATTTTCCCGACACGGCGGGCTTGCACTGTGCCGTCATTCTGCTGGAATCTAAAAGTTCAAAAAAGTGATGTTGCGTGACGGCACGATGACGGCACAGGGCGGTCACGACGTGCCACCGAATCGGACAGCACGCCGCGACTGCACAGTGATGGCACAAATTCGTCACGCCGTGCCAGCACGTCGTGCTCGGCACGGGCTGCTATCTGGGTAATGAATAAAGCTACTTAATAACTGTCCCAGTATTGGTGCCAATTGCCTGTCCCAGAACTGGGTCAACTCGAAAAACGTATCCCACTTCTGCAGCCAGGAACTCTTTTATTTAAACAACTATTTATTAGCATAGAAAAGGTTTAAAAAGCAATATTTTTTTCAATCGATAGGAAATCGCCCGGGCTACACGATAATACTAAAATATTTTTTTAATTTTGCTATCAGATTTCAGAATTTAAATCATTCTAAACGGGTATCCCAAAAGTGTCCCAGTACTGGTGCTTTTACCTTACACAACGGCGGCAAGCCTGGAGCGAGAGCGACAATACGCTGTGTGGACTGTGGCTGTGTCTCTACGCGGAGCTGTGTGCACGCTCGGTGTCTGTGCGCGGAGCTGCAGTATATCTATATATTTTGAGATATTTTTAGAACAGTAGACATAGTGGGAGAGAAGTGAAAGTGTGTGGCCTTCCTTCCCCTTGCCGCGTTATATATCTCTTCTCAGTTTTTCCCCTCATTTTATTACCTAGTGTTCCCCTCAATTTTCTCACACCCCAGCTATAAGCTGTATTCTACATAAAAAATCGCCGCGTGTGTAAGAACATAAGTCATTCTTTTTCTTTAATTAACAATATTCTACTCTTTTAATATAACAAATTTTGATTTGAAATTTTTATGATAATAAATATTACAAAGTTTCAAGAGATTATAAAACCCGCATGTTGGCTTGTAAAATTCCAAGTTTAATGATGATCAACATTCAATCGTAAAAAAAGTTCAAAATCGGATTAACGTAAAGTCAAAAAAATAAAGCAAAAATCTTCAGTCACAAAAGCCAAACCAAGCCCTCGTTCACAGTCGCACGCATACTGCATCAGATAATGCGAATTCGTGCATAACAAAGCGAGCAGCTCCGAGCTCGAATAAGAATTGAGCGGCCGGTGGAAGACGTAGGTGCAGGCACGAGGCAACTCGTCTTATTTTCTCTGTTGCAAAGTGCAGCACGTGCGCACGACATCGTTACTTGTCATACGAATATACATATACGCTAGACTCGGCTCCGTTAGGTATGCCGCAGCGAAAACGCGCTACAAGCATATAGTTATAAGCTATGTCTTTGCGCGGGGTCATTCAGTCTCTTATTCGCGGCTTGATTTGCTTTATAGCGCGCTGCACTATACACACCTGCGTCAACGCGCGCCATGCACTCCTGAGCTATTGCACATCTACATTGCAGTGCAAAGCTGCCTAAGCTGCCGATGCGCGGAATGTTTTAATCTACATTGCTACACTTGCTGCTTGCTCGCTGCTGGATTTATGATAACTTTTTCTCCTGCGGGTCTTGGCGTTATAAAGAATCTGGAGTACTTAGCTGCAGTTGCTTTGATGAATTTATGCAGTACCAATATGCACTTGCATCGTAGCTACTTGTGGATCTAATATATTAGATGCTTAGATATAAATCTGTGATATTTACTAAGCGAACACCCTTCCAAAGATTCTCGTGAAAATAACGAAATAGACGTTATTCTTCCTGTCAAAAATTATTTCCCGAAGGTTAAACACATGCGCACTGCATAAGCTAACTAAATACTTACTAATTATTATGAAAGTAAATAGTCTTAATAAACATAATACTATTTTATAGCTTTTACATAGACATTATAAACATAATTTTTAAATATTTAGGCTAAAAATATTCTTCTAAAAGCTATAGGTATTCATACTGGGAAATATTTTTCTGAAAATTAATTCAAATTATTAATTTTTCTTTATAACCTAATACTTTATTCAGATAATTAAATTTGACCAAAACTAACTTATTACGTCAAAAAGTGGGTATCCGTACTGGGTACTTTCCATTATATTTTGCAAATCGTTTGAAAATATCTGTAGCTCTGTATATTTTAAAAACCTCATATAATTGATAATATTTGAGCTTCTCTATGTATCGTCGCCAGATGTTAAATAACTGTAGCAGTTTGCCCTACTTGGTAATTTTATACCTCAATAGAGATTAAGAATTTCAAACAATACCTATAATTAATCGTTTTTCCCTTTCTAATAACCATATAAAGAGCTATAGTATTTCCTTTTCTGGTGATATTGGGTTCTGCGGTGCAGATAGTTTCAGAACTTTTACTTATGTTCTACTTAAGCCTGTGAATAAATATTTGTAGAATCTAAAGCTGCTAAAATAAAAATATTAGTAGTTTTAAGAAATCTGTAGACAACAAAATATCTGCACATAATATTCAATTACTTTAATAGCAAAAAGTTTTTTTTTTAATTTACAGAATAAATTCTGAATATTAAGGTTAGATTTCTGTAGATATGTATTTCTAAATTGAATTACAGCAAATTTTCGTCAAAATAATTATAGCTATATATATAGGTAATTATCTGGGAAATAGAGATCAAGAAGAAAATTTTCTTTTTATTTCTTCGGTAAAAATGTTCCTCTTGGTATGTAGAATGTATGTGAATTTTTTCAGATTTTTTGAAACCTTTAGGTACAATGTTGATCAAGGCTGAATCTCAACATGTAGTCATTTTTTACATATTTTAGCAAATTTCAACCTCTATTTATTCAACAAAATAAAATCTCTTTAAAAATAGCAACAAAGGATTTTTTAGCAAATCTTCTGAATTTTTCATAACAAATGGTTCCAAAACTACTTAATGTCACTTTCGATCAATTAAATTCATTTTAAAATTTAAAATCCTTAAAGCGGGTTTGATCACTCTCGAACCAATACACAAAAAATCATGAAGATAGCTTTTTTCAGTACAAAAGTAACTGCCATAGTCGCAAAGTGGTAGAAGTGCAATATTTATATAAAATAATCATAATAACATGAAATATTATTTTTGGCAATAAAGCTATATTTAGCCTGAAACAACTTTAAATATATGGGCTTAAAAAAATCTGAAAAAATTCACTACGATTTGACAAAATGTACAAATTTTTCGGCACATTTTTGCCAAAATAAAATTTTTTATTTTGTTCTCGATTTCCCAGAGAACATCCATTCTCTACAAATGTTCATATTTGTGTCTCGGCTAAAGAACTTTTTATTTTGCAGAATTATACATTCATTTCAGGTTTATCAGAATAATAATACTTTGTTTAAAATAACGCAATTGTAAAAGACTCAAAAAATTCATACCGAAAGTAGATAAGTACAGATTAAACCTTGAAATGTAATCTCCGTGGCTGTCCCAGTTGTGAATATTCAAGCCTGTTAGTCTTTTTTTAATAATGTGCGTTAAAATTATGAAGTACTGTATGTAGGTCATCATTTTACTTATTTGAACAAGTACTTTTCCATAGATAAAGAGTTATTTTTTTAGAAGGCACATTGTACAAGTATATCAAAGTTTGTCCCTCAATTTTTGAGAATTTGAATAAGTATATAAATATTTCCGTTTTTCATTGGTTTCTATAAATGTCTGAAGGTTTTGCGACTGCGTTTATGATTAGTAAACGCTTCATTTACAATAGATTCGTTTAGAATAGATCGGTGCCGCGAATCGCGTACATTTACAATCTGTAATCTCCGTTGAGCATTTGCCTTTTGATCGTGCCATGTTAGTACTTGCTAGGAGGGCTTAAATTATGAGTTTAGGCTCTATGTATTCGAATGTAAGTGCATATCTTAAAATTATTATTCATTGCCAAAATATTATTAAAAAACTTATGTTTGTAATCTCCGTGGGTTGTAATCTCTGTGGTATATACTTTACTTTTTTTGTATAATAACACTGACATTTACAATTGTAACGTGTTTTACTTAAATTTATTATAATAAATACACCGCGGTTATCATAATAAAATAAATATATAATAATATTATTATTATATATTATAATAATACAATTAAAAATATTTTGTTTCAATGTGACTATTAAAATGTATTTAATTAGTATCGTCTAAAAATGGGTCCTCTTACGCGACATTTCATATGAAACGCATATATATTATAAATACTGTTATTAGCATTAGCTGTGCAAAATTTAAACCTGGGTCAATATTCAAATGAATTATAATAAGGTAGTGTAAGGTAGTGGGCCCAATTTTCGATTACTTAACGTGAGACCGAGATTCCTATCTCAAAAAAACATGTTTATAAAGATAAATTTGGTTTGAATGTCGTTTAATCAGTTAATTTTCTATTTAGTTATAATAATAACGATGGTTTTGAACATATTTTTTAATGTATTTATTTAAAATTTTACTTACATTATAAAAACTCTATAGAACCCAGAATTCTCGATCACTATTTGGGGGTAGTTAAATATTCGGAAAGATAAAATTGCATAAAAGTAAAAGTCGGAAAGATATTTTATGCAAAATGGAAAATTCTGACAAGTTAGATTTGAAATGAAAAAAAAATCGGAAAATATTAGTATTGAATATAGATATATTGAAAGACCAAAGTATAGAAAAAAAATTCTATTTTGTGAAAATATGGAACATAAAAGTTGGTAGAGCCAAAATATTGAAAATCAATAATTTTATAGACTAAAATATTGAGAATTTGATATGCAACCCGCTAACTTGATAAGGGCTTACTTTGGTAATACTCATATATTAAAAAAAAACAGATTAACAACTTTCAATATTTTAATCTATGAAATTATTGACTTTCAATATTCTGGCTCTTCAAACTTTTATTTTCGATATTTTCATTTAATAGAATTTTTTTTTCTATACTTTGGTCTTTCAATATTTCTATATTCAACACTAATATTTTCCGAATTTTTTTTCCTTCCAAATTTAACTTGTCAGAATTTTCCATTTTGCATAAAATATCTTTCCGACTTTTACTTTTATGCAATTTTATCTTTCCGAATATTTAACTACCCCCCACTATTTGACGCTCGAGGCCAGTCTTCGATATGCGTAAAATAATCAATTCAAAGATGTTTTCGCAGTTGTTATAAGCACTAGACTTACTTAATAACCTAAAATATTGGCAGTTTTACTAATTTCATTAACGTTAGAATATGCTAAATGTACTGTCACAATTTTATGTTACACTATGCAACATACATGATGTCGCAAATCAATGAAACTTCTTTTAAGTACATAATCGTATAAGATGTAATTATCAATTATTATTTGGTCAAAATTATGCTTTTACATTTAAAAATAATTAATTAAAAAATGCTAAAATTTCGTACCAAATTTAAAAATGGAAAACGGTCTGTGATTGGCTGTTGAAACAATGGCGTCGAAGTTGACGGTCAACATAACCTCTTTAAAGTTTTACGCGCACAAAACAAATTTAGCCAGTTATAGAAGTTATAATTTTTGCAAATAAAAGTTAAAAAAAATGAGTATGAGACCAATACTTGATGCTGGGTTTGAAAAAGCTACATCACACAATTTACCACAAGTAGATTTGGAAATGTGGTTAGATTTTTTGGGCAATAAGGAACATTTTGTTAGTGTTAAGATGAGAGGTATTAAAGCTGCAAGATAAGATTTACTATTAAAAAATATATAAAAATTAAAATTTTCTTTAAAACTGATGTAAATTTTATAAATACATTTATTAAATAATATCAAATATACATGATTTCTTTAAATTTTTATAATGTGGTGAATGCCAGAATAAAAATTATAATTATTGTTTGTACATTGAATTAAATAATAAATAATAATTATTATATTATATATTATATCATTAAATAATAATTATTGTTGTTACATTGGTAATATAATTTAGGGCATCTTTTGTACCTATATTTTTCATGAAACCAAATTGGTGATCAGATATTATATTATTTCTTTTAACAAAATCAAAAATTATATTATATAATACTCTCTCAAAAATTTTAGCTATATTAGATACTAAAGAGATTGGTCTGTAATTAGAAACATTGTGTTTGTCATCAGATTTGTAAATCGGCACAATTTCAGCATTTTTTAATGCGTCAAGCCAGATGGCTTTTTCAATACATAAATTAAATATATACTCTAGTGGTTCCGCAATATAATTACAGATAACCTTCAGAGTTTGAGCATTGATTTTGTCTACACCACCATTTTTTAATTTCAAATTATTTATAATGCTCATGATTTCATACGCATTTGTCGGAGTTAAAAAAATAGAATTAGCATTCATATCTGGCATTTTTATCACAAAGGTTTATCTATCTTATCACTCAATTTTTGACCTATTTCACAAAAATACTTATTCATATTATTAGCTATATCTACACTATCTGTAATTTTGACATTATCAAATTTAATATAATTTATAGTTTCATTCGATTTCGTTTTTTTCCCTATTTTCGTGTTGATAGTTTCCCATAGTTTTTTATGGTTGTTTGTATTATTTTCTATTAAATTTTTATCATATTTTATTTTAGCATATAGGATAACCTTATCTAAAATTTTTGCATAATTTATGTACTGTTGTCTAAGTTGTTCATTTTTAACATCCATTTTCCATAAATTGTATAAGAATTCTTTTGTTTCGCATGATTTACTAATAGTATCAGTAATCCAAATTTTCCTACATTTATATTACTGGATAAACTTTACTGTATAGGGATTAGAGGGCAGGCACTGGATCTACTTTCAAGTTATCTTGATAATAGACATCAAAAAGTTAAAATTAATGATAGTGAGAGTAATTATTTAAAAATATACACAGGTGTACCACAAGGTACCATTTTAGGTCCACTACTTTTTATTTTATACATTAATGATCTCTTGAAAGTAATCGATTCTGATGAAATTTTGTCTTATGCAGATGATACTGCAATTATATCTACTGAGGATACGTGGGACGAAGCTCAGGAATCTATGAACAACAATTTGTTACTAGTAGATAATTGGTTAGCGGTAAATAAACTGTCATTAAACGTTAATAAGACTGTATGTATAACTTTTGGTAACTATTATGATAGTGTTCCAAAGCAAATAGATATAAAAATTAGAAACAAAAAAGTAAATAGAGTAGAAAGTTGCAAGTACTTAGGGATCATTTTTGATTATAACTTAAAATGGGATAAGCACATTGAATACATTATAAAGAGAACTAAATATTTAGTATATATATTCTATAAAATCGCCAAATATATGTCAACCGAAACATTGAGAATGATTTATTATGCTTTTTTTCTTAGTTTAATTAATTATGGAATAATTGCTTGGGGTGGTGCTTATAAGAAAAATCTTGATTTATTGCAAAATCTGCAGAAAAGAATACTGAAAATTGTTAATAAAAAAAATTTTATCATACATGATAATCCACTGAACTTGGAACAACTTTTTGCTTTTGAATCACTTATATATCATTACCCTAATCTAAAAAGTCAATTTCTTAAGTCTAATAGTATTACTAGGAAAAAAAAATTAATGATTCCCAGCAACAAGAAAAAGGTCAGCAGTAAAAATAGTTACACAAAAGCTATACACGTTTTCAATAAACTACCAAATGATCTAAAAACATTAGAATTAGATAAAAAGTCACAAAAATATAAACTGAAAATGTGGATAAAAGATAACTGTAATATATGAGGTGCAATTATATTAAATATATCTATGTACAAACAATATTCTTATAATGTTAATAGTTTCTAAATTTTATAATGTTTCTAGTCTACCATGAGATGTATACGATACGAGTTTAGTTTAGTTTTTAAGTTAGTTTTAAGTAAGTTAGTTATGCTTTAAGTTTTTTTTTGTATCACTTTTCTTAATTTTATGTACCGGACCTGCGCACAGGTAACTTAGTTTACCTCTGTAGGGATTTACATCATACTGTAATTTTATGTATGTGAATCTTTCTGGTTTAAATAAATAAATAAATATATAAGATAGTTCAATTTTGCAAATTAATTAAACCATAAATAATGTTCACAATGTCATTGAGCAAATCAAAATATTTATTATCCACTGAACTATGAATGTCTGCAAATTTTATGTGACGTATACGTTCAATCGCCCTTTTAACATAGATACGTGTACTAGCAATATGTTTACTTTGTCTAACATCCTGTTCAGAGCACGTTTCACTGGATTTCACATTTATAGGGCACACTAGCTTGCATCCCTTCGACTGTAAAATGACATCCATGTTCTTAAATTCTCTGTCCACTAAGGCTTCTGAATTTTTAGAAATAACACATAAGTATCCTGACTTCTCAACGATGAATGTATAACTAGCCCTCCGCCATAGCCATCTGATATGTAATTGACGAAACCACTAGGAGAACAAGATATTAAATATTTTGCAGTATTACACTTTTTATATGGATTAGATGGACAGTGTTGCTTGGTTTTTCCAACTGTATTTCAAAATAGTCAATGTTTATCTTTCACTCTTTAAAATCGATATCGAAAAGAAATAGGTAAATTAAATACATAAACGTGATATTCTTGGAACAGAACTTTGAAAATTGCTTGATACATTCATCATTTGACTAAAATTTACTACTCTGCTACCTGATATATTATTTACTGAATCACTAGTTACACTCGCACTCTCAACAGAAGCGTCAAAGTGCAAATTTTCAAGTATCATTATTGGAGAGGTACTTGCAGACTGGACCACTGGTTTAACTTAAATTTCTTGAACATTTGTTTTCACTACACATAACTATTTCAGAAGTCTGCACATATTGATTACGCACTGTCACAATTTCACATTGCACATATTAATTACGCATTGTACATTTTCCATAGTCATCGACTGGATTACAAGTTTGCATCATTGGTTATTCGTTCTCACCATTACACATTCATTAACTAAATTTTCTCGATGCAGTTCTTGACTAATATTAGAATGAGGTATTTTTTTTATATTAATTTATCCAAATTTTCAGAACCTTTCACTTTAACATATCCTGCAATGTTTAGTTTCTGGTAACTGCTTCTTAGGTACACGGTTATCGTCTTCATTCATTTTTTACCTTTTAACTTCATACCTGAATTCATCCGCAACAGCATCATCTATTTGCACATCATTGCATATTGAATTTTAATTGCAAATAGAATTAATATTCTATTCTTGATTGATAATCTTCAAATACAGCAAACCACATTTCTTTATTTTTTTTACCTCCGATTAAAGCAAATATATGATAATTTTCTAGGTCATCGGGTAACTGAAAGAATATCTTATCGTTACAGAATATCCTAATCAGAAACCACATTATATTATTTATTACATTAATTAATATTTACTACTAACATTTAAATGATCTTCATAACAATAACACGGACGACGTATACATTATCTCCGACACGTAAACATGATTTGTAGCTTTCTTCAACCGATGTTTCCATTTGTTATTTTGGAGCAAAATTCAAATCTTAATTTGCAGGTTATGTTGGCCATCGAAATTGCCCCCATATTACCTTTCTCCGATTACGTGACTTTAAAGTCCGTTTAAACCTGCTTTCAGAACATCCGATTTTCAATAATTTATTAAAAAATAAATACGTTCTTAAAAAATATTTTATTTCTATTTCGAAAAGACCTATCTCACGCGTTACGATTAGAAAATACTTATCTTGCGCGTTACAATTAGAAACAGACTATCTCTTTTGAGGTTATTTCTTACACTAACTTTGAGGTCATATAATTATTATAAGATAATTTCTATTATAACTTTTATTGACTTTTTATTAATACTACTGACGTAAGATTATTATCATCACGTCATTAAAAGTAAGGTGTCAAATCATTTTATAACAAATTTTCAGCATTGAATAGAGCCTATAAAATAACCTGAAAAGAGATACTTCGTTTCTAATCGCAACACGCAAGATAGTCCATTTCTAATCGCAACACGCAAGATAGGTCTTTTCTATCGTAACGTGTAAAATAGGTCTTTTCTAATCGTAACGCGTAAGATAAGTCTTTTCTCTTAGGACCCATCAATTACTTTTGTGTATCATTTAGCACATATTTTCATTTAAACATGTAAAAAAAACATGTATGTCGTCTATTTATGTAGAAACATATCAAACTTTTCTGTCTAAATAATGAGAGTAATTTATGAGTAGTTTATATCCTATATTGAGTTTATAATATATTTATATTTTAAATATAAATTTCAATTAGCTATGTTTATATCAGTGTGGTTTTCAAATTCATTGTTAACATTATTATTTAAGTTGTCTTTTTTTTTTTTTTTTTTTTTAATAAATTGATTTAATGATAGAAAATGTGTTATTTTTTTAAAAAACTGATAAAATGTTTAAATTATGTTTTTAACTTACCAAAATATTAAATGAAACGTTTTAAATCATTTGCGTAATCTCCGTGGCATTGGTGCAATCTCCAGGGACTTTAAAAACCAAAAAACTTTGATAACATTTTTATAGAGCATAGCTTTTTTATCTCAAAATCTTCATTAAAAGGCAGAACAAAACATATTTATATATTATTTAAAATTTTATTGATTGTTTTTTTTATCGAAATTGAAAATCGAAATATGCACGTTCGTAGAGATTCACCCATATATTATATAGCCGAGGCATTTCGCGAATTGCCTGATTTCGGCTTTTGTCGGATAACATATACATTATAAAATTTTGTTTTTCTAAAATACAGATTTATTTGGTTTTAATAAAATGTTAAATATGTATCATACTATACAGTGTAATAATGCAGGGCTGGGAAGTAACTAGGTTCATGTTCAACAGTTAACTTAAAATTTAACTTAATTTAAGTTAATTTTAGGACCTCTTAATAGTTAATTTAACTTATTAACTTTTCTCCCTATAATAATAATATATAGTTAACTTTTTATTAACTTTTTTTAAATTAAATCTAACATTAACAAGTCAGTTTAAAATAATCGTATTAAGGGAAGGGTAGGGTTTTCATGCTAAAAAAACACTTTTTTTGCTAATTTTTTTTAGAGAACTGGGTTGACCAAATTTATTCAAACCTTTTGTACACTTTTAAGCATCATTTCAACAACATTCTCAAATTTTTTCATGCAATTATGTCGGCAAATAAGCCGGTGACGGAGCATTTCCCAAAACGCCTTTTGAAAAAGATGATTTGCGGTGATCACTGTATCTCGGCCAAAATTACCTGTAACCAAAATTTCGGTAAAATTTAATTAAAACATCACTAAATCCTCCCCCCAACGGTTTCCAAATGTATTTTTTTTCATTTTTATACGTTTTATAGCAGTTTGAATCAAAAGTTGCGATTTTTAACTAAATTTTTGTTATTTTGGGGGTGAAAAACACCCTTAATGTACAAAAAAAATTTCATACGAACCGTTGGGGGGATGTTTATTATACCTAGAAACTGTATACCAAATTTGGTGTAAATCGGTTAAACGGTTCTGAAATGACAATGATCACGGACTTTGGAAAAGTGGTTTCGAGAAAAACGCGTTTAAAGTTTTTAAGTATGAAAAAGTTAAGAAAAAATCTTTTTTTTTTAACTTACACCGAGTCATTGATTCCAGCTCTATAAAGGATATTTCCTGCTGCAACATTGTTATCCTCAGCTTCTTTTTTTTGCAATCTACGCAAAATCCTGGCCTCTTTAGTCTGCTGTTCAGCTTGAAACTCTGCCTTACTTATCCGACAGTTATCTTCCAATCTTGCATAATCGTGCGCGCTTGGTCCAACGTTGATACCCATATCGGACAAAAAGGTAAGTAAAGCACCTGCGCCTTCATTGAACGTACTTGCAGCTATATACGATGCCAGTTCTACGAGTTGTTTGCTACCAGGTAACTTTTTCGGTGCAACTTTCCAAATCAACTGGTTAAGACTCTCATTGGCGTTTTGGGTAAAACCTCCGACACATCTTTCTAAGAGTTCGTCCTTGCTCAACTCTTCGTAGATTGGTTTTAGAGCTTCAATAACGTCTTGTGGAAGTGGAGAGTATGCATACTTAAAGTTTTCTACCCCCGTTGTGGCCAAAGCTTTTTTATAAGGACACCACGAAGTCTCGCCGCTCGGACACTTTTCATGATGAGGATTTTCGTCCGTCGACTGCTGATGGTAGTAGGTAGCCCAGATGGCATCTTTCATTTTTTGCACCGAATCGCAATTGTGTCTTATAGCTGCTCCATAGTATCTACTTAAATTATCGATCATTTTTCCGGTGAGTTTTCCCTTACCGCCAAGGACTTTACTCCTACGTTTTTTACCAGCGTTTTGTCCTGTTTTTACGACTGTTTCTTCAACAGTATTTTTAACAAGGTCACGCAAACGGTCCCCATTCTTTTTTACACGTGTTCGATGCACTCCTTTTTACTAATAACAAAATCTTTACCATATGGCAGTGCTTTGACTAAATTACCGAATGTCTTACTATCTCCGTCTCCAACATAATTACCAATCTTTGTTCCATACTTCTCTTCGGAGCGGCTGAACATGTCTATTACTGCTCCCACTTCCATATTTCCTGATGGACACGCGTGGTTGGCTTGGCATTCACCGTTATTTACATGCTCTTCATGCCATTCTTCAAACTCAGCCGTATTTAACTTTTTTTCCCATAATTTGCACTGTTGACAATATAAACTGCTAGTTTGAATATCAATTACGAGGGTAGTTCAATAATTCTTTAGAATGACCAACAGATGGCGCGCGAATCGCTCCAAATCATCTGTTTTCAGTCAGCACCACTCCCGACTAGATATATGGTGCAGTCACAGTCCACATCTTCTGAGTTTACGTGTTTTTATAACCAATTGAAAAAAAAAATTGCTTGTTAAGAAAAATGGAAAAAAACGAGTTCAGAGCGGTAATTAAACATTTTCATTTAAAGGGTTTAACTCCATATGAAATAAAAAATGAATTGGACTCAGTTCATGGCACATCTGCCCCTGCCTTAGCAACGGTTTATAACTGGGTAAATGAATTTAAGCGTGGTCGTACATCAATAAGTGACGAACCACGTTCAGGAAGGCCCGTAGAAGCAACTACTCCCGAAATCATCAATAAAATCCACGATATGGTGTTGAAGGATAGAAGATTAAAAGTGCGTGAGTTAGCTGAGGCCACAAGGATATCCATAGGTGCAGTTGTTTCAATTCTACATGAAAAATTAGGCATGAAAAAGCTATCGGCAAGATGGGTGCCGCGTTTGCTCTCAGCTGAGAATAAACGCAATAGAGTGGTCGCCTCTGAGGCTCTTTTGGCGCGCATAAGTCGGAATCCTGAGGAATTTTTTCGTCGATTTGTGACTGTGGATGAAACATGGATACACCACTACACTCCTGAGACAAAGGAACAATCCAAACAGTGGATTTCCACAGGCGAACCAGCTCCAAAGAAGGCAAAGACCGTAAAGTCAGCTGGTAAGGTTATGGCTACAGTTTTTTGGGATGCACGTGGAATTATACTTATTGACTACTTGGAAAAGGGTAAAACAATTACTGGTGAGTATTATGCATCATTATTAGAGCAGCTGAAAGAAGAAATTAAAAAAAAACGACCACATTTGACGAGAAAAAAAATTCTCTTTCATCACGACAACGCCCGAGTTCACACATGCTTCGTTTCAATGGCTAAAATTGAAGAACTAAAATTCGAATTGGTCGAACACCCACCGTATTTACCAGATTTAGCCCCCAGTGACTTTTTCTTATTTCCAAACTTGAAAAAATGGCTCGGTGGACAGAGATTTACGGACAACGAAGACGTCATTGCCTCTGTAAGTGCTTATTTTGAGGAACTTCCGAAAACGCACTTTTCTGAAGGATTAAAAAAACTTAAAAAGCGATTGACCAAGTGTATAGAGCTCCAAGGAGATTATGTTGAAAAATAAAAAAAAATTTACCCAAAAAAAATTATTTTTATACTTTATTCTAAAGACTTATTGAACTACCCTCGTACCTTGCCAGTCCAGTAGCCTATCAACGAAGTTACACCATATAAAGAGCTGAAACCTTGCTTCTGCCAGGTCCTATCTCCCGAAACGGTCAAAACATCAGATTCTGAATTTTCCTTCGTTATTTTTATTTCTTCTTGTGCAGCGGAAAGGAGAAACTTTTCAGCAGTAGTTTGTACAGAAGTTGCGATCATGGATATATTACTTAAGTAAGATGTTTTGGATTAAAAGTGACTTGAAATGTCCATTAAGCCGCAGAATTTAGTACACCCTGCTAGGCCTAAACCTAATGCACGCATTGTAAAGGCAAATCGAGTGTTAATCTCGTAGCGGTGACCAATTTTTTCACTCGACTGTATGTAGCGTGGATTGCAATTGGAGCAATCCAAGATACTTCACTTGTATCTCAAAACCAAGACCTTCTTTTTTACAACATTGAAACACAACTTTTCCATCGCATTCAGCACACTTAACTACACTTGAAATTGAAGAAAATACTTGTAAAAAATCAATAATTCTGAAATGTTTTTCAGTATCTTCTGCTACACTGTCACTCGTATTCAAGTTAATTTTTTTAGATGACGCGCTCTTAGTCGTAACTGTATCGTCAGATTTGTCCATTGGGTTAGGCCTTTTTCTCGGTCTACTCAAATAAATTCTTGAGCTACTCCGCTCCTCTCGTGAAGCTTTTGAATTTCTCGGCATTTTATAATTAAAGAAACAATTTCACGAGCACTATTATAAAGTCACTGCGTGGCACGCGATCGAACGAAGGTTCAATGGTCAACTGACACTTCTCTTTCTTTTCGAAATATAAACACGTATATAGCATGTATATAAGGTTTCAACTGCTTCTCCTTACTAAATACGACCTTTTCAAAACATGAAATCGGAACAGAATGATCACAGAGAGAATAAACTGTATACCTGCTCCTCAGCTGCGCGCTTCGTTTTTGAGCGCCTGCAGCTGCTGCGATTACACTTCGAGGATAGGGAACTAAAAGGTCTATAACTTCTAGAGTTTTGCTCCGATCGATTTGAAATTTTGGGACAACATTCTTAAGATGTTATACTACAAGAAAAAGCAAAAAAAAGAAATCGATTTTTCGAAAGTGCAATACCCTACCCTGGCCTTAATAGAATGGAATTTACCCTTCATACGTGAGTGTGGTCAGGGTCAGATCCAAAAGTGACTGTTGAAGATTACTGAATGATATTGAAAAATTGTGCTGCAAGCATAGGTATGTAATACCGTAATAAATCAGTAAACTATAACCTGGAAAAGCAATTATTAATTAAAAATGTATGTTTAGATAAAAAACTGTTAACCGTAAATACGAGTAACCCGGGGACCGCTATTATATAAATAAATACAAATGGCAAAAGAACACTAATTAAGCGGTAAAGCCCATAATAGTATCCGGGGAAAAGCGAGTACAAAATCTAGTTATAATTAAAATACACGGAAAAAATGTTAATAATGGCATTTATGCACGATAAACAATTGGTAGACGAAGCGTAAAATGTGTCGACAGTTATACCTACTAAAGGTGTGTGAGATACTACCTTGACGAGACGAGATTTGTCTCGGGCAGGATAAAGTTCAATCCGTAGGAACAAACTAATTTTCATATATTTTATTGTTTTGATTGCTAATAGATGGTGGTCCTATAGTGAATTTAGAAAAATTTGCTGGTTACATTATAAAAAAAATTATACTCGGTGATATTATATTTGTTAACTAATAAGAAAGTATTTTATAAATTATTATGAATTTTTAGGCAATACCTTTAGTTATGTAGGAAAAACTGAAAAATTTTAATATGAGATACAGATATGATAAAATCTAAAAAATACACTTTTTTGGGTAAAGAAATCGCAAAAAAAATCGAATGTTGGGGTTTCCAAACCTTTTCTATCTTGTTTTAGGGGCCAAATTATGAACAAAACCTCGTTTGAACAATGAAAATTGTCCATGTGACTATGGTTTGAGGGCAAATTAGGTATTTTTTATATATAGCAAAAAAACGGTTTTACGTAGTTAATAACTGTGCACACAAAGGTGGACATTTTTTCCCCCCAAAAAGTATATAAAAGTTTCTACTTTTTTCTACGAAGAAAAGACCTTTAATTTGAGGGTTGTTCATGAAAAACACATGCTCCAGTGCAAAGTCACGACAAATTGAAAATAGGGTAATAATTCATCGAAAATCTTAGATTCTGCAGAAAAATGGAATATCCGTCCGTTTTTACCCTATTTTCAACGAATTATTACCCTACTTTCAATTGGTCAACAAAAATTCAAATTAAAGGTCTTTTCTTCTACTTTTATATACTTTTTGAGAGAAAAAATTTCCACTTTTGTGTACAAAGTTATTAACTGCGTAGTAGAACCCTTTCTGATATATATAAAAAGCACCTAATTTTTAACATAGAAATTTAACATGGGAATTTTTTACTAAAATCGGTCATCATTGATATAACGATCACTTGACTCCTAAGGGTACAAACATTTTTTTACGTAATAGAATGTAAAATAGAGAAAAAAATATCAAAAGTTACGAACGATCATAGGTAGTAAATAAATACGAAAAAATAGTAAAAATAGGAAATCATGAAATTTAGTGTTTTTATGTTTATTATCTATCTTTAATCGTTCATAACTTTTGATATTGTTAATTTTTTGTTGACAAGGTACGTCTCAAATTAAAGCTTTCTTTCTCTTTTACATTCTATTACGTAAAAAAATGTTTGTACCCTTAGGAGTCAAGTGATCGTTATATCAATGATGACCGTGTTTGTCTACAATTCCCATGTTAAATTCCCATAAGAAATATTTATATACAAAGAGAAACGTGTCACAATGTCTTTTTCGCTTGTTGGGAATATTTTTCGTACATTTTGGGACCTATAAAATAAGAAAATTCGAATTGCAGAGACGTGCCTCGTCATTTATTTTTCGTCACTTTTCAGCCGATTTTTTGTAGAATTCCTCATATAAGTGATTCTTATTGTCTCCGATTTAGTCATCCTGCATTGTTCTTAGTATAACTAACTACATTTAGTAGCAATTGTTATCTTTTTACTCCGTATATGTGCCAGAAAAAGTATTATATTGGCAAGTCTCTAAAACCTTTATTGTAGCACTTGTGGTTTTTAAAATGTTATAATTCTGCTTCCTGAAGAGGCACATTATATTCATTCTCAAATTTTCTACATGGAAGCCAAAAAATAAATCTTGAAATTTTTATCTCAGTAGAATAGGTGTATAGTCGCGGTTTACATTGTTTATATTTCAATGTTTATATTTAATTTATAGGTCTTTTTTGCGGTTGCTGGGGTTAACAGTTTAGGGTTTTATTACTTAAATATGTATCTAATTTATAATCACTTTCTCCCGGTTACTGGGGTTTATACGGTTTATGATTTTATTATTTAAATATTTATATTTAACTAGCATCCCCCGTCATGGCTTCGCCCGTGCTAATAGTGCGTGGAACTCACAAGTAAATAATATCTATTATTTGACTTGGAGACTTGAAATTTTATAATATAATAAAATATATATGTGTTATCGTTTAGATACTCGTAAGAAAGGATTTTACCTCTTTTGTCTAACCATAAATCCATATATTGATATTTAGGTAGTTTCATAGGCAACCTTTGGGGATAAAAATCGAATTCATAACTTTCGATATTCCCAAGATATCGATAAAAACGTAAAAACACGTTTAACTCCTTTTCACCCTCATAGAGGTGGATGGGGGTAAAATTCGTCCTTATCTCACCCCTACACCATAAAAGATATATACCACAAAAATGTCAAGTCCAGTGGTTTGGTCTGGACGTTGATGAGTGAGTGAGTGACTGACTGAGCCAGTGAGTAGGTGTATCGGACATTTTCTTTTATAGATATAGATTGATTTATAAATATTTATTTTGCTTCTTAATTATATTTAGTTGAAAATTAACCTGAAGAAATTTATACTTTTTCAAAAAATTCGCGCATGAATCAACTTAATCTTTTGTCTTCAATAAAATCTGGTTTCGTTGGATAAATTAAAGAAATATAGTACAAAAATATTAGAACACATTTCACCCTTTTTCACCCCTTAGGGCGGGAATTTCGGCAAACCCAGAAATTGGTTGTTACATAATTGTATTTCTGATATTTTACCGCAAGAATCAATTTAAAATTTTATTTCCTTGCATAAATACAGTAAAAAAACGATAAAAACACATTTAATCCACCCCTTTTCACCCCTTTGGGATGGAATTTTAAAAAATCCAGAATTTTGTTGTTACATAATCAACTTAAAATCTTATTTTCTTGCATAAATACAGTAAAAAACATAAAAACACATTTCATCCCTTTTCACCCTTTAGGGGTGGAATTTCAAAAAACCCTTTCCTAGTGAGCACCTATCATTTAGTAGGAAAATACTCACAAATTTTCAAGTTGATCGATCCAGTTGTTTTGGCTGAGCGTTGATGAATTAGTCAGTCAGTCAGTTAGGTCATGTTCTTATATGTATATAAAAGATATTTCCACGCTCATCGTAAAATACTCAAAAATCCAACGCAAACTATCGAAAATAATTCAGGAACACAGTGATATTACTCACGATTGGCTAGGGCTCTCAGACTCCTAATGCCTTCTTAAGGCTCTATCGCCTTTATATATACTCTAGACTCGATTGTTTCACTTACGGGTAAGGCTCAGCGTAGCCATCTAGCGGCCCTTTATTGGTATTATATACTTTACCATGTATGTGAGACATGTATGAATCTACTTTTATTGGAGAACATAGTAAAAGACAGAAAAACACATCTTAACCCTTTCCACCCCTGGAGGTGGAATTTCATAAAACCCAGAAATCGTTCTCGATATATTCTCATTCTATATGTTATGCCGCCAAAACCGTCTCAAAATCTTTTTTCACTGAAGAAATATAGTAAAAAAACTAAAAATCCTTAGTGAGCACCTACTATGTGGGTGGAACGTACCCACAAATTTTCAAGTCGATCGGTCCAGTGGTTTTGGCTAGGCGTTGTTGGATCAGTCAGTCAGGACAAGTTCTTTTATGTATATAGATTAAAATTATAACAATCACTTTTCTGCGATTCAACTTTTTAACTTAATTTTAACTTGAATTAAATCAACTTCTAACTACATGTTTTTACCAGTTAATTACTTTTACCTTTAGCTAACTTTAACTTCTTGAAAAATAAAAAAGTTACCCAACCCTGATGAATAATATGTTTAACACTAACTAAATTATATTGAATTGAAAGAATCGTTTAATGAATCGAAAGTAAATATGAAATGTATTGGTTTGATCTTAGAGTCGATGGCGAAGATGTGCGATTAATGCTCTGGGACACCGCTGGACAGGAGGAGTTCGATGCTATCACCGCGGCTTACTATCGCGGAGCCTATGCATGCGTCCTGGCTTTTTCAGCCACCGACAGGGATTCCTTCGATGCCATTCCTTCCTGGAAGCTAAAGGTTCGTTTCTTTTACATGAAGTATTAATATATTTAGAATTTTACAAATTTATTCCTTAAGGTCTAGGTATACTAGAGTACGCAACGCGTTCGCGACCCCTGATAACATAAAACGTTTTTAAAACGTTTGAAAAACGTTCGAATGTCTGCAGATTCGTTCCACATAAGACGTTCTAAAACCGTTTTTAAAACGTTTGAAAAACTTTCCAAATACTGTTGAATGGTACCCATTTAAACAATTTGAAAACGTTCTTATAACGTTTGGATTAAAACGTTTTATAAACGTTTGAAAAGGGCTTGAAAAGGGTTAAAAAAACTAGCATAGAACATATCGAAAAAATTGTTTAAATAGAATTTTATGCTACAAATAGTACCACTTCTAGAAGTAGCGTCCAGCCGTTCCCGAGTAATCTATGTACATACATAATATATAAGGGAATTGGCAAGACATAAGGAATCACTGATGCGAAAATATGTCTGTTTTGCTTGTACTGGCCTATTACTGGTCTAGTACATTTCTAAAGTCTTATGGAACCACCGCAAGATGACCCTCTATCAAATGCAAAAACAATTTTCAAAATCGGTCATGCCGTTCCTGAGTAATCCGTGAATGTACATACATAAAAAAAACAATACACGAGTATCCTTAGAACCTCCTTCTATTTGAAGTCGGTTGAAAATGACAAATCACGAAATTTAGTTATATTTTCTTGTTTATTTATTATCTAGTATCTTAGATCAATCGTAAGTTTTGATATTGATAACATTTTTTAACACACCATCTCTCAAGCTTTTCTTCTACTTTAATTTTCACAATGCTTTTCTCGCATGTTGTATTTGTGTGACATAGAAAAAAACGGGTGTGTCGTGGGACACGCGGCAGATGTGAATAACATGTGTCGCATTCCTATTAAGACGTTCGCGCGGGCTATTTGCTTTTTTAATTAGTTGCCTATTTGTAAGAATTTCATCAGCTGATTGATGATAAACTATGGGAAAGGCGCAAGGAAAATTGTTATAAAATATTGTTGCATGTAATTATTTTTTATTAAGGCTATATACAATCATATTTACAGATTCCCTGCATTTTCACAAAATTACAAATATTTTCTCGATCAGTGAAATATCCTCATAAATATTCTATATTATGTAATTGTTGTATTTTTTATTGGCTGATACTTGTGTTAGAGTGTTGATCGCTATTGTTACTATTTATTAGAGTAACTATTGATTTGTGGTAGCTGAAATATGATATGCAAATGTGGGAATGAATATTTCCTAAGAATCGAGAGAATGTTGCATCAATGGTAGTATTTCTAATGGTTGTTGAAACGTGAGAGTCGTTCGTCATGCGTAGATGTAGTTTGTCGTGTAAAAATTGTAGCAATGGTGCTGATGTGTCATTGTTGAAATTTACATTGAAATCACCACTTAATGTAATTGTTGCTTATGGTTATTTTTCGAACTTTTTGTTATAAACTGAAAGAAGTGCTGCTCCCTCGTCAGTATATGCCATTAAGTACTGGTATAGAAACGAAATAACATCTGTTATTGATGTGTTTGGTGTTATGTACACTGCTATGACAAATACAAAATTATCTTCATCAAAGTGACACTTTGTTGCACAAATATCTCCGCAATCATTGGATATAACTGTTGGTTCTGTCCCATTATTGCAGGTAGTAATTGTGTGTGGAGTGAATGAATATTGTATAGAGTTATTTTTGTATATAGCAACACCTGCATTCCTTCTATTGACACGTTTGTGTTGTGAAATAATCTGGAAGTTATTCACTTCGATAATTGAACTATCATTCATTAAAGTTTCGGATAGTAGCAGAAGAGAAGATTTTTGAGCCACAGTGTCTTTTTCAATGTCTTCTTTGTGTGCATGTAGGCTTTGGCAGTTGTGCGAAAAAATGATAAAAGAAGATCCATTGATATAATCAATCATTTCATCTGTTATCGTAGAAACTTTATTGAGTGATAATCTTTGAAGTTCCTGTCGCAATGATTTGGATTGAAAAAAGTCGTTTGGTATTAGAGGATACTTAAATTCGTTGTAAGTCGCCATTGTTGGTATTTTATTACTGTCAAGAGTACGTTTGCATGTAGAGCATAATCTAACCTGTTGTATATTGCACTGGGGAACAATTGTATGAAGTAGATCGTGACATATAGGATTTGGTTTTTTCAAGTCTTTTGCGAACCACAATCGGTTACAAACTGTACAAGCGTGTCCAAAAGCGTTTTCTGTGAATTTTTGTTTGAATTGATTGTGTGCGACTACGTGAAGTTGATAATTTGTATAAGTTGCCAAACGTAATGCAGGATCAAATTCACCTGCAGTAATATTGATTTCTTCCGGGAAATTGTCATCTGTTATGAAATATATTCATATCATTAGTATTGATTGTGAACTTGATAATTTTAGAATTTTATATAAGTTAAATTTAATATACCTGTGGAATCATCTGATGGAGCATCGTTATTTGACATATTTTCTGAATCGTCGTCACTTAATTCATCTGCTAATTGCGGACGTTTATTGATTACATTTGATGGTACTTGTCCAGTAGTAATTTCCAAGACACTTGTAGTTACGTGTATTATTAACCTGTTGCTTAACTTGTGATGCATTCAATATTTGTGATACATCAGTGACACAGAATTTCCGATGAGAACGTTCATTTGGGATGTTAACGTTATGTTGAACGTTTGAATTACTTTCTGCATTATATGGTGCATGTATCATCGCCACGGTTTCTATAATGACATTTGATGTCCCTTCTTGATCTATATTCAAGAGAAAGTTAGCCTGTTAATAGTCATTAATTTATGTGCACAAGTAGTATATTTCGACGTAGTATAATTCGAAAGAGATTATCTACTGCATGTCACTTCGCGGTACGTGCGATTAAACATTTAGTTATGTTAATATTTTATATTTTAAAGTCAGAATAGTACATTGAATATTATTATGAAATCCTCACCTGTTGGTGTGCGTGCACGCGTTGAAGTATTATCTAATATTTGCGAGGATGCGGCAGTTCCTATAACGTTATCGTAATTACTATGAATACATTTTTCCTGTAGGGCTATTCTTTGTTGTTCAGCTTCATGTAAAACAGTAATTGGCGAATTATGAATGTCAATCTTATTCGCCTCTTTTTTTTTTGCTCTGTATTCTTGTTGGTAAACTTTTTTAGTCTCTTTTCTAGAAGTTATAATTATGCTGTGAATGTTACTAGCAATACAGGTTTAAGAAGAGATAGGGATACAAAAAAGAAAAGAGAGCGAGAAAGAGCGAGAGAGACAGAGAGAGAGAGAGAAAGAACGAGAGGAAGACGGAGAACGAATGAGAGAAAGGAGAGAGAGAGAGAGAGAAAGAGAGAGTGAGCGAGAACCGTGATCATCTCACCTTCATTGGATGTTCCAGTGATTGGAGAATTATTTGGGGAGTTCTCATCTTGTAATACTTCTGGACGAATTGGCCATTTGTCACGTGGTGGTGGTACCTCTATTTTTCGAATTTTTTGTATTTCCCGATACGCTTGTTGCTGTCTTCTCCTTTTTTCTTGTTTTAGCCGATTTTCTATAAATCATCAAAATATGAGAAAGAGAAAGTAGGAAAGAGAGGAAGAGAGCAGATAAAGACATACATCATAAAGAAACAGAATGAATTTTATGCGATTGCTTAGATAGAATAAAATGAAGAAATTCGGCAACGTTTCATTGTATATATTGCGTGAGTGTATATGTATATTAATCTTACCTTCGTCTAATTGTAATGAGTTTTGAGTAGAATCTTGTGATCCTTCACTTTGTTCTTCCATTGTTAGTACTGCATTTAACTATAACACGGTATAATCCAATTCTTTTTTAAAACACCAAAACACACAGTTAAAATTGTTTTCAAACGCACGTTGTAAGAAAATGCTATAGAAATGCCGGCAACTGTTGGACCGATATATTTCTGCTACGACTGCGCGCGCCGTTGGCGGCTTCGAAAGTCACAGTGTATAGACTGTATAGTATACGTATATACGTGTATGTGTATGTGTGTGTCGCACTGACTATTTTCGAACAAGGGAAGCGGGAGAGAGCATCGTTGCTGCTGCGACTCTGTCTGCGCGCGCACATGAGTACGTATATACATGTATGTGTATGTGTGTGTCGCACTGACTATTTTCGAACAAGAGAAGCGGGAGAGGGCATCGTTGCAGCTGCGACTCTGGTGTGCGCGCGTACATGAGTAGCAGAGCAGGCAAACTGTCGGTTGGTGTCGATGGTGGGAGGCGGCCGCTCTCCGCTGATCTTTTTTTTCCACCCCTCTTCTAGTCCCGGTTACAACAGCTGATGAATCCTGTACAAAGACCCCATACTACGCGCTCTCGAACGTCCCAAGAGATGTTATTCACATCAAAAATAGAATATGGTTGCAGAGGTGTGCATAACATTTTTTTTCGTCACCTATAGAACCCATGATCAGCAGATTGCAGATTTTTAAATATAATTACTCATATGTGTTTAGTTTTTTAATGTTATTTTAATGTTATTACGTGTTCATGCATAATTTAATTCTGAAACTGTGCTACTGCAGTTATAGAGCGAATAAAATATGGTTAAACTTTTAACCAACTATCAAGTCTATTGACCTGCGTTATCTGCATTCAGAATTGGAAATAGAATTTTATTTTTAATTTTGAAGCTTATCGTACAGATAGTTTTAATTACGGAAGTCATATTAATCGTAATTAATAAGAATACCCTAAAATAAGTAAAAAGCGTTGTTCATTTGCTCTATTTTTTATTCAATTTTACATCATTTTAAGTTTCGGATTTTTGATATTATATAATACGGTTTTCGTAATTATAAAAATTCTGATTTTTACTCTTTTGAACTATAAACTATCAGAAAATACTAGATTTGAATTTTTATCATATATATTTGAATATATGGATGAAGATGAGATACCGCGGAACATAAATAAAAGATGGACTATAATAATAATACTATACATTGCAAATAGATACTTAGTTTACTTGAAATGTTCGAGTGCTTATATGTTTCATTTACATATCGTATAATATTTTAAATGAAAGGAATAGTATTAAACGAGTCTTCGACAGGCTTTTCCCAATCGCCGTGTGCCACGCTGACATAAGCGTTGGTTCGGCATTTCGGGCTTCTTATCAATTTCTGTCGAAGATGAAAATGCGAGCAAAAAACTGAATGCGACAAATAGTATCCATTTGAAATCCATTCTGCTTCAATATAATCTAATTAATCATCGGATGTAAGAAGAAATAGAAAATAACTAAATAATTACCTTCTTTACTTTTGTTGTAAGTGAATGATGCCACTGTACGATGCTTCAAGCGCGTTATTTAATAACTTATAAGAGCGCGAAACCAACGTAATACGTCATACATTAATAGAAAATACGTACGAAATAATCGCTTTCTTGATATTCTTGCGCTTTCCTGCTAGTTTTCCTGTTAGTCATTTACTGTGCTTAAACATTGATATACACGGAAATACAATATCCAGCTGTTAACTCCTGCTGTTATAGAAGGAGTAACTCATGCTGTAGACTTCAAATTATTCCAGCAATCAAGCTAATGCCGTTTTAGCATGACGGTAGAAGGCAACATGATATCCAGCATATTCTTCCAAACTTTTAGGCAATAACTATCAGATTCTTCTAAATCAACGTCAGATCTTTTTATAAAAAACTGAGAAATTTTATTTGTAGGAGGTTAGGGCTGTACTTGAAATATAATCGGCAATAATTTGGTCGACTGTATTTGAGTTATTGTATTATTATAATAATATATTGTAATACGATTCTTACTTAAGTTGAATAGAATATATTTCTTTTTACAATTATCAAAATTAATTTAGTTGTAATTATATTTCTGTACAGTTTTGGTATAACGAGATAATCCATTTTTTATGTTATTGTTATAAAATCTACCATTTAATTAAGCTGATATTAAGTGTCGGAAAAACTGGCCTCAATTATACATATTTATTAAATTAATATCACTATTTATATTAAAATAAAGGCTATTTTTTCTAATTATTCTGTTACGTTTATAGTACAATTAGTGTTTAAAAGAAAAAAATAATAATATTACTAATAATAATAATAATATTAAAATAATAATAATAATAATAATAATAATACTAATAATTATATTAGCCAGCATTATTAATATATCTAGTAATTTGTTTCTCAATAATAAACATTTGTTTAATGTTTTTTTTACTTTATTAATAGTTATTTTCCATTATTAGCTAAACAAAATTCTTTTAATTTTGTTTTGGCGTTTTTGAAACTATAAATTACACTTTTAAAGATTACATAAAAGTCCCAATATAAAAAAAAAAATTTTTTTCTTCAAATAAACCGTTGAAAAAAATGTGTTACAAAGACGGCGTGCTCACGGGTTAAGAGAAATATTTTTCAAATAAGTGAACTACCTAATATAAAAAATAATAATTACAACCCACAAGTATATCATTAAATCTGCTATTACCAGTATGAAAAAGTATAATTTTTCGTATAAGCAAAAATAAAGTTTCTATCTATATATTATAGACTTCTCTATTATAACAATTATTCGAGATAAAACCAACTTTAAAAAAAAACTGGTAGATATTTCAAAAATTTCGGTTATTATTTGCAACCAGAAAATAGTTTTAAATATTTTCTGTGGTAAGAAACGTGCATGAAACCCTTTTACATCCTCTTAATATCAGAACTGTCTCCAACAGCATCTTTGAAGACAAATAATATTTGTACTTACAGTAATTAATAATTATTAACAACCTGTAGTGTTTCTTATACTCTTCAATTATAAAAGTATTAAATTGAAATTTTAATTTTTGTATGTGATTTGTTTTGTATTACATTATCTTGATATTAATATCATGTATAAATTATTTAATATTAAACAATGTGAAATGTAATTATAAAAAATAACCAAAAATTATTTCAAGCACTTTCGTTAATTCAATTAAGTACTTTGAACTTTTCGTTTTTGTATTAAACATATGTATTAAGAACGAAAAGATCAAAGTAATAAAATTAATATAATTGCTTGAAAAGTTTTTTGCTTATTGTTTATTGATAAAGGATGGGCGTAACGTAGATTCTTTTTTCAAAAGAATATTTAAAAAGTCATTTGAAAAATAAAAACATAAAGTCGGTAAGGTAGGGATCTTACATTCACTTTCACACCCCTTAAATTAATTTACTAGTTATCGATATAAACAATTAGAAAAGGCGATTTATTTTTTCAATAAAATATTTACAAACTTATATTTTACGAATAAAAAGTATTGCGTCGGTAAGTTAGGAATCGTATCGGCCGGAATTTCTATTTTTCCAATTAAATTATTTTTCTATTTTCATTTATAAGAATGTTTTCATTAATAAAGGTTACTAAAATGTGTTATACAATAACAATAAATAATAATTAAATCAATTTGAACGATGAAGTAACATAAATATATGTTTTGAAGTTACATAATAACACAGGTCTATACGGTCAAGTGGTTAAGGCACAGCTCCGCAATCCAGAGGTCACGCGTTCGAATCCAGCTTCATCGAAAAATTTTTTATTAATATTTTATTAATAATTTCTATTTCTATTTCTATTTGAGTTAAATAATATATCTATAATTTAAATTTAAATATGTCGTAACTAATAATAATTGTCCTTCAAATGGTATAAGTATGCAGGATTAAAAAAGAAATCAATGAAAATTTTATTCTGTAGTGGGGATTACATTTGGAAATTCGATCAGAATCCGACATGAAGTTCTGACTGGATTCGTAATAAAAAGTGGGACACTCCCCGGCTGAGATCCGAAAAGATCTCCCGACCGGATTCCGATGAGACTTAGGGAAGTCTGGTCAGATCCCGGCAAGATCCCTTGCTCAATTTCTACACGGATAGCTGTAGTTTTGTCAAATGGGCCTTTATACAGCAGATTCGGCGTATTTAATTAACGGTGATAGTATATGTAAATATATCTTCTCTTTAGCATTGCCTATATGAGCAATACTAATGCTTTAAGCTCTATCTCATATTCAAGAGCCCATTTAATACCAAAAATCGATCCTCAAAGTTTCATCAAAAGCTTTGACCAGAATTACGTGAACTCCTCTTGTAACTGATAACTACGTGATTTTGTAACTTCGAATGTAATTGTAAAGAGATTGCGAAATTTTATCATTGGTCTTAGACAGTATCGCATTGAATAAAAGCTTAAATCGTCCCGCTAGAAAATTAACAAGTTCAGGCTAGAAAGCTTTAATTAAAGAGATAAAAACTCGTTAATTTCGTCGCATTAGTTATAACCTGCAGAAACCCGACAAGGTTTCTATCAAGGCGTTGTTTTCGTTATAAAAAACTTTGATATAATTTTTGTATAATAATTGAAACGTGCTAGCTATTTTTACTACATAGCTCAGAATACGTAGATAATTGTAAAACAAAGAAGATCCTTATAATTTTAGTCAGGTGTTTCAAAACTACACCTTGGCGAGGGACTATTCACAATAAAAATCGTTGTAATTCTGAATCGACTTTAAGGAGATTTCAAGCGATTTCAATAATCACCATGAAGTCGGTCACATGTTAGACATAAATTACTAATATTTTAAAATTATGTAAACTAAATTTTATTTTAACTAATGAAGTCGTCTAGTAACCAAATAAACGTTAAAAAACAAAATCTTACACAAATTTACAAATATATTTTTATTTTCTTCAAAACATTTACATCAAGTAACAAATTTTTATCACTTACAATAGGTGGTGAGATAGATAATACATATTGATTTATATTAATATACCCATGAACATCCATCGGAACTGATACTAAGATATTATCTTTTTTTAAATTATACCACTGACATAGTACGCCTACATCTCTAGAATTGTTGTTAATTTTAGCGAACTCACTGGAAAATTCTGTGTCTTTCCAACATTTACCCGAAAGGTATGCAAAGCTGAGTACTAACCCTAAATAACATTTAGATTTTCCTCCTACAACTCTAAATAAACAATATTAATAAACAATAGTCTCCTACATAAATTTCTTCGCTTTTTTTTGAAAAATATGTTTCTGGGTTTTTGATTGCCTTTTTTGTTTTAACCCCCCTGCGCAGAGAGCCGAGTATATTCGTCCAAATGGAGTTGTTCCCGTATGCAGGAGGACGAGTATACTCGTCCAAACATTTTTTATCATAACTTTTGAACAAAATAACTATAAGAGATCAACGACCCCGCAAATTAAAGCCTAAAATATATGTAATAAGATAGCTGGAGTTTGAAATACGATTTTGAATGTTATTATAAAATTATTATAATCTGAAAAATAAGAAAATTACGTTTTTTTATACTTATTGTATGCAATTGTAAAATCTTTCGTAAATTGCTTAAAGTAGCTCAAAATAGCTTGAAAACCCTTACTCGAGGGTTTTCAAGGTCGCTTATTACGATGCTGCATTTATAATTTCAAAATTCAAAATGTCGGATCCAATATGGCGGCTGTTAAAATTATTCCCGAAAATTATAAGAATATTTTCTAAAAATATGAACGTAAATAAGCTTTTAACATTATCAATATTATATCTATTACTAAAATTTCAAAATTCAAAATGGCAGATCCAATATGGCCGCTACATACAAAATTCCTGTATATTATTTAATAATATATAAAACAATCGTATAATTAATACGATTGTTTTATATATTATTAATATAAAACAATCGTATAATTAATACGATTGTTTTCAAAGAAAATAACCATACATGGGTTTGCGGGGTTGCCGATTACGAATCTGCTGTCAGAGTTTCGATATTCGAAATGGCGGAACCAATATGGCCGCCACATACACAAAATCCGGACATTACAAGTTTATTTGAAGAAAATAACCATACATGGGTTTTGGGGGTCGCTGATTACAAATCTGCTGTCAGAATTTCGATATTCGAAATGGCGGATCCAATATGGCCGCTGCAGATTTGTAATTAGCGACCCCCAAAACCCATGTATGGTTATTTTCTTTAAAAACAATCTTAATATACAGGAATTTCGTATGTAGCAGCCTTATTGGATCCGCCATTTTGAATTTCGTAATTCTGACTGCAGATTCGTAATCAGCAACCCCAAAAACCTTAAAATCATTCCCCTCTACGTTTTAGACTTGCTTTGAAAAATTACTGTATTTGGAAGGTATTTCTGGCATGATAACTCCTGCGCAGGGGGGTTAATAAGTTCGCAATCTTTAATTCGCTACAATCTGTCGCTACTTAAACTAATATTGTTTTGGTTTAATAACCAGCATATCGATGACTTTCTTACTACAAAATTATTATCGCTACTATCTTTTATGCAAATAAACTATCGAGTCGCAACTCTTGTTTTTTACTGTAAGTTTTTAAATCTATAATTCCTTGCACATTGCACAGCGTCGTTAAATCTTCAAGTAAATTTTGATCACAGACTTTCTCTTGATAACTTACGTCTAAACTCTCGTTTATTCTAGATATGTCTTCTTTTAAGCTACATATTTCATTATTTTGATGACGAGATTGTGTTTCACAGTCGGTACCTTCGTCTTTGCTCTCTTTTTTGTCTACATCGTCATGGAATAAGTCTTTTAAAATAATTGTATTAGCATGTTTATTATTAATATTTATTTCTAATGATTCAATTTCAATGAAAGCAGCTTCTTTTGCTTTTTCTAAAATTGTATTTATAGTCAAATCATTAAGAACGTCGATATTTAAGTTTTCTTGCATATTCAATTTCTTTTCTAATCACGGAAATCTGAAGTCAGTATTTACAACATGCGAAAACACTGACTTCAGATTTCCGTGATTAGATTTTCGTAAATATGTTCGGAGCTTCATTCTGAAATTGTATTCTTGATACTTTGTTTAATAGTTCTAACATAGAAAAATTAACTATTGTAGAATACATAGATCCCATTGATCTAAGTGCTCTAAAAAATGATTCACACGTTTGACTCCCAAACAACCACAGTAAAAATAACTCTGGTGTGAGAACACATTTTTTTACGTGCGCGCTTTCTACATTATCATTTTGCAGCTTACGAATACATAAAATTAAATTGTGTGCGTTTAACTCTATACATAAGTACGTATTGAGTGTTATAAAATTTTCAGTGGTAGAGTATTGAGCTATACTATTCAACCAAGATCGCCAATATTGTCGGAAAAAAAATGCAAAACCACGCTTTAAAAAGTCTTTCAGAAGGCTCTAACGTTTTAGATAAGAAGGCTTTTAAAAAATAATTGATTATTTTTAAGTAAGATACTGTTCCGTTACTATCTGGTACATGAGTTTTTAAAAGTACTAAAATACGAGGATGAGATATTTTCTCAACTAACGGGAAATTCATTTTATCTTTAACTGATACATCTTTTAAACATAAAAGATGTTTATCTTTAGAAATAGAATTGATAAGTATTTTTAAATGACTTTGTGAAATAATATAATCACCTATCGGTAAAATAATTGACGGTTTTAATAATCTATTTCTCAATTTTGTGCCAATATATACTGTGTCCTGAATGTAAGCTACACTTGAATTTAAATCAGCGTTAAAATAATTAATAGAGGAATTTTTATTACACAAGCCTAATTTTGATTCAATGCGCATAGATTTCAACAGACGTGGATCCCCGTCAGATGATACTGCTAATACAGTAATATTTTCATTCTTGAGACATTTTATGATGAACTTCCACCTATTAATAATATGAGTAGAATCAAATTTATTGTTAGAGCCAAAAATGCATAAGCAGAAAGAAGGAGAGCCTTCTTTAAGTGGTTGAGCAATAATCACATAAGCTAGACTTGATTTATCGTTTTTTTCATAAAATTGTACAATCTGTTTTAAAGAACAAGCCACGTACGTATTTTTAATTGCGATCCCGGTTTGATATATAGGTCAATAATATCTATAACACAAAGCCTACGACTTGATTTGTTTGTGAATCGTACTGAATGTTTTCTGTAATTTTTGTTGCGTCTTCGCTTAACCATACTACTAAAGGTAAATTCTTAGATATTAAGTAAGCTTTTAATTCTTTAACACGGCAATTACCTTCAATAACTAAAGATGCAGTGGACTTCATATAGCGACTAATGGTACTTAGTGATGGCAGTGGCAAATTGGCACTACACTGAGAGAATACATCGATCAGACTTGCTGAACAGTTCGGTAGTTTTGACCGAAGTGAGTTCGGTAGTATGTATACGGCAAGAATAGCGGAACAAGTTCGGCAGCTGAGTCTCCGTGCGTCGCGCTACACGCCTAACCTCACTATTTCACAAATAATGAATATTGTAATGAATTTCTTATTTTTTGTTACTGTAACCTTTTTATATATGATTAGTTAGTCTAAGTTACATTTTCGATGTTCTACTTTAACCTTACTTCTGATTTACCTTATCACAAACGTGATAATGAGGCTACAATAAAGCGCAACACCACACATCACTTTTAATACACATCCGCCAAAACAGCCGAACTGTTCCGCAGTTTTTACCGAACTCCTCAGTAAGAATGACAGACTATGGCCTCCGCAAACTTAGCAATGCGACTTAGGCAAGCCTAACTTAACCATTCTCTCAGTGTAAGCGTTTCATATAATAATCTTCCGCCTCTATTGAATAAATATGTCGTAAAAAGTTTGATCGACTCATGGTATGTGTAAGTTCCTTTTTTCCACAATTCTTAATAGCGTTAGTCATTAGTTTTTCCAAAAAATTACTTTTTGTATTTGGCAATGAATCAATAGTATTACTTTTTGATATATCTCCTTAGTTATTTTTCCTGTCTAAAAATCTTTTCAATGTATCACAAAGGTATTTATTTCTATTAATTTCTACTTGTAATTGATTAATATGCGGAAGATATTGAGTAATTCTTGTTTGGTTGGGATGCAATGTAGACAGCATTTTTTACTTTCGAATATCCGATCTCGTATTTCTTTTTAATTTAATGTTGCGAACTAACTTGGAATTGTCGACATAATCTGTTCGCTGATTATGTCACTCTAATATTCCCCTGAATCATCATTCAACACATCCAATGACTTGGCTATTAGTTTTGTAACACTGGCTTCATTTCGGACTTCAGATTCTGAAACGGTTTTATTGTCAACAATTTCAAATGATGAATTATTTTGCGATTCATTGCACTGATTTTCGCGATTAATACCACTTTTTGTTAAATACTATTAGTACTCGATCAATATCTTATACAATTTGATCTGAAGTTTTAGGAATGCTAGTAAACGATATTATCGAAGTATTCTTTGTCTTTTTATTTTCCAATTTTTTTTCTGGTTTTCAATGAGTCTGAATATGTTTCGTTATGTTTGAAATTACCCATCTGTTTTCATAACTTTTTTCTCCCTGGAATTTAGTAATGGTCTTTTTATTATTACAAACAGGACATCTTATTTTTGCATTATAAGTATAGCTTTGAGGAATATTTTCACCTTTGTAAATTTCTCGAATACCGACATCAATTTAAATTTCATTCAGTAATTCTCCATATTTTTTTTCACTGTAATTATCTGCGTTTTCATCTTTTTTCATATAATATTGTAACATACGAAATAATTTTTTTTTACTTTTTCCGTATCCATTTTTGAAAATTCAGAAGTTCTTGGTTTGTTCACTTTCCGACAGTTGTCGCTCGATACATTACTTTCTTTTTTTCATCTAGAACTTGCATATTCCAAAAATCATCAGACTTAGATTGCACTAATGTAACTAATTCATGAATTAAAAACGTATCTCCTATTAAAAAACAAAATTTTTCTGGCATTTTATGATATATTCTTTAGGATTTTAGTATTTTGCAATATTCTACTTTTTAATATTCTTATAAATCCTTATGCATATCTACATATATATTTAGATTCTTTTAAATGTAAATAATACATATTGCAATGTTGAATTGAAATTACAAGCAATCATGCAAATAAACCTACCAGCAAGTCTCTTTCATATACTCTGGATTGTGGCATTTAAATACTTTATCCTTTGGAGGTGGTATGGAACCAAAGTGGCAAAATGGACATGATACAAGACCATCTACTTCAGCAGTCATAACTTCAGCAGCTTCTCTTCTTTAAAAGAGCCCTGAATTTTGTTGGTGGTAATACTTTTTGAAGAGTGGATAATGAAAATTTCCTTGTAGCAAAAGTTTGGTATGATTACAACTTTGAGGTTAGCTTTCAATGCGTAAATACCCTATGGTATTTCCAATTAATCAGAAAAATAACTCATCAGATCAACTTTATCTTGCATGCAAAAGCTTTATTATAAAGAGCACTACGGGGCTCTGCTCTTAATATTTCCCTGTATTATAAGTAATCACTGAAAGAAAAAACACGATTTTAGCTCCGACATCTCCTTAAGTATTAGAAAAATGAGTATCAATCGTGTAAAAGTAAAAAGAACCTGACAACTTACTTGTAATTTTTTAAATAATTGCTTTTCTTTATTTCTAATGCACAATATTTACAGATTCCCAAATATGTACAAATCGGTAACCTATACAGCACAACACAGCTGACAGCAGTCCAGCCGGTCGTATGTAGTGCCTACTGTGTGCGAATGTCGGTGCGTTCATTTGGTTCGCGCATAGGAAAATTTCATGCGTTGGTCACCCTGTCAGTGAAAGCTCGGCCCGTTCGCGGCCCTTTTGCCCACAAGGGGGCAGCCTGCCCACAAGGGGGCAAATTTGTTGAAACAAATTTTTTTCATCACTCTATTTAAAAATGTATTTCGGAGCAGAGTCAACACAACATTATTACAGTGTAGATTTCAGAGCAGTGCGTTCTTACGAAAGCAATTGACAATCTTTCTGTTGTGGATAACATCTTTGGCAAAGGCCGTAAAGCACTACAATTTCTTTCTGGATTGGTTAATTTGTTCTTTGATCTCACAGATGCAACCTGTTAAGTACGAAATCTTGATCCCTCTGTTTTCCAGGTACATGCTTAGTGAGTATCAATGATTGATCTTTTTCATGAAATCTTTCAATTTTGGAGCTTACTCTGATTTATGCTTGTTTTTTACAGAGGTATTGTAAAATAAATAGTACTCGTGTTGGATCCGAACTTACTGATATGCACCGGTTCAATCGATGAAAATTTCAGTTTTTGGTTTAGAGTGGGTGACCGAAAAATAGAGCCAATACAAATGTTGAATTTTTCTAAAAAAATGACCTATTGAAGCTGGATTAACTCTTTTACAAAGGGGCCTGCGGCCAGCTTCGAAACATATTTTATACCACAAGAGCCGAATAATCATATTGAAGTTATGATTTTGAGGTTAGAATGGTATAAAATACTTTATTCTACATGTTTAATTATACAAAGAAGAAGATAGTTCATAATGTTTTATATTTTGTTTTATAGCGATATTTTTTTACTACGTGTGGCGCATCCTGAACCATTAGCTGATCATTTGTACAATGAAATCGAAAGATTTTTAAACAATCTTGTTACTCATTTACTAGCTAAAGTTCAATCACAAGGAGAGAATGGCCTATTACAGGCATATCATTGTGCTTGTACTGAATATTCTCAAGAAATCAATTACCTTCATCAATTATACTTATATTTAAATCAACAGCATAAAAAAAACAAATGCTTACAGAAGCAGTAATCAATTAATGGAACATTTATCATTAAAAAGCCCTCTTGTTGCATTACCCCTTGAAGGAATACATGCAGACAGATTAGATAAAGCACAACCATCTACATGAGACGTTATTTGCGGAGTTATTGAAAGTTTTGTAAGAGTCGATGAATATAAAATGAAAGGCCAGTTGACTGTAAGTTAATAAAAAGAAATATACAATAATAGTTTAACAACATAAAAATCTAAAATTCTAATATATTTTTGAAAAGTATAGAAGTGAATATTAAGAGCTTTTATAAAAGATTGAAGTGACATGTAAAGTGCATATACTCTTCTGGACCTACAAATAAAATAAAAAACAGTTATACAAGTCGCTACAGATCTTTCTTAACTGAAGTTTCAAGATATTATGCTTGTAAACCCAAATTTCAGGTGCAGATGTAGAGGTGAAATCTACTAGAAGAAGAATTAATGAAAACTGATATAGTATAAAGTTATGACAAGTGTTTTATAGCATTTATGCAAAATTTTAGGGTTTTCCCTCAATATCTATGGAAATGGCATGGCCAATATATTTCAAAAATCAGATAACGAAATAGTAAGACTATATTTTTCTGTCATTTCCGTATTTTTAAGCAACAGCTCTGAAATATTGCATAAGTGCTATAGAACACTTGACAAAACTTTATTTTATATCAGTTTTCATTCATTAATTTCCTTGTAGATTTACCTCTACACCTACACCAGGCATTTGGGTTTGCAAGCATGATATCTTGAAACGTCAGTTAAGGAGAATAATAACTGTTTTTATTTTATTTTTAGATCCAGAAGAGTTTATTTACTTGATATATCACCTCAGAAAATAAGAAAAATGAACACTTAAAGTATATTATAAAAGTTACATCTAAGCACACTTATTTTTCAATATTATGATCAAAATACTGAGATAACATGTGGAGTAAATACACTTTTCAACACCTAAAAAAATAATAGGAAACAGTTATACAAGTCACTGTAATTAATAGATGCTCCTTAAATAACAATTTAAGAAATCACACTTGCAAACCCAAATGCCGAGTGTAAATCTAGAGGTGAAATCGGCAATGAAATTAATGAATGAAAACTGATACAAAATACAGTTTTGTCAAGGGTTCTATAGCTTATATGCAAAATTTCAGAGCTCTTGCTCAAAAACTATGGAAATGGCAGGAAAATATAGACTTACTATTTTGGCATCTGATTTTTGAACCATGTTGGCCATGCTATTTCCATAGTTTTTGAGGAAGAGCTCTGAAATGCTGTATGGATGCTATGGAACACATTACAAAACTTTTCACTACATACGTTTTTATTAACTCTGTCTATTCTTGATTTTACCTCCAGATTTACACTCGGCATTTGGGTTTTTCAAGTGTGATTTCTTAAATCGTTATTTAAAGAGCATCTATTAATTACAGTGACTTGTATAACTGTTTCCTATTATTTTTTTAGGTGTTGAAAAGTGTATTTACTCCACATGTTATCTCAGTATTTTGATTATAATATTGAGAAATAAGTGTGCTTAGATGTAACTTTTATAATATACTTTAAGTGTTCATTTTTCTTATGTTCTGAGGTGACATATCAAGTAAATAAACTCTTCTGGATCTAAAAATAAAATAAAAAACAGTTATTATTCTCCTTAACTGACGTTTCAAGATATCATGCTTGCAAACCCAAATGCCTGGTGTAGATGTAGAGGTAAATCTATAAGGAAATTAATGAATGAAAACTGATATAAAATAAAGTTTTGTCAAGTGTTCTATAGCACTTATGCAATATTTCAGAGCTGTTGCTCAAAAATACGGAAATGACAGAAAAATATAGTCTTACTATTTCGTTATCTGATTTTTGAAATATATTGGCCATGCCATTTCCATAGATATGGAGGGAAAACCCTAAAATTTTGCATAAATGCTATAAAACACTTGTCATAACTTTATACTATATCAGTTTTCATTAATTCTTCTTCTAGTAGATTTCACCTCTACATCTGCACCTGAAATTTGGGTTTACAAGCATAATATCTTGAAACTTCAGTTAAGAAAGATCTGTAGCGACTTGTATAACTGTTTTTTATTTTATTTGTAGGTCCAGAAGAGTATATGCACTTTACATGTCACTTCAATCTTTTATAAAAGCTCTTAATATTCACTTCTATACTTTTCAAAAATATATTAGAATTTTAGATTTTTATGTTGTTAAACTATTATTGTATATTTCTTTTTATTAACTTACAGTCAACTGGCCTTTCATTTTATATTCATCGACTCTTACAAAACTTTCAATAACTCCGCAAATAACGTCTCATGTAGATGGTTGTGCTTTATCTAATCTGTCTGCATGTATTCCTTCAAGGGGTAATGCAACAAGAGGGCTTTTTAATGATAAACCCAGTTTGTCAATGTCTTTTTGCTCCTGATAATCTAAAGAAGCTGCTGAAGATGTTCCATTAATTGATTACTGCTTCTGTAAGCATTTGTTTTTTTTATGCTGTTGATTTAAATATAAGTATAATTGATGAAGGTAATTGATTTCTTGAGAATATTCAGTACAAGCACAATGATATGCCTGTAATAGGCCATTCTCTCCTTGTGATTGAACTTTAGCTAGTAAATGAGTAACAAGATTGTTTAAAAATCTTTCGATTTCATTGTACAAATGATCAGCTAATGGTTCAGGATGCGCCACACGTAGTAAAAAAATATCGCTATAAAACAAAATATAAAACATTATGAACTATCTTCTTCTTTGTATACTTAAACATGTAGAATAAAGTATTTTATACCATTCTAACCTCAAAATCATAACTTCAATATGATTATTCGGCTCTTGTGGTATAAAATATGTTTCGAAGCTGACCGCAGGCCCCTTTGTAAAAGAGTTAATCCAGCTTCAATAGGTCATTTTTTTAGAAAAATTCAACATTTGTATTGGCTCTATTTTTCGGTCACCCACTCTAAACCAAAAACTGAAATTTTCATCGATTGAACCGGTGCATATCAGTAAGTCCGGATCCAACACGAGTACTATTTATTTTACAATACCTCTGTAAAAAACAAGCATAAATCAGAGTAAGCTCCAAAATTGAAAGATTTCATGAAAAAGATCAATCATTGATACTCACTAAGCATGTACCTGGAAAACAGAGGGATCAAGATTTCGTACTTAACAGGTTGCATCTGTGAGATCAAAGAACAAATTAACCAATCCAGAAAGAAATTGTAGTGCTTTACGGCCTTTGCCAAAGATGTTATCCACAACAGAAAGATTGTCAATTGCTTTCGTAAGAACGCACTGCTCTGAAATCTACACTGTAATAATGTTGTGTTGACTCTGCTCCGAAATACATTTTTAAATAGAGTGATGAAAAAAATTTGTTTCAACAAATTTGCCATATTGAAGCTTGAACCAACCTTGATTTCAAGTTTGATTTTTTTAACGGTGTTGACGCACACAACTTAAACAACAACTAACTCTGTAAGACCTCAACCAATGAACAAAAAGTTGTAGACACGCCACAACTTTCTCAAATTAGTATGTACCGCGGAACAGTATGGAACGATCGGACTGCACGGTACCGCGCATGCGTATTATGTACCGCGCATGCGCATTATGTAGAAGTTCCGGATACTAATCCCATTACGATTTTTTATTTTTTACATAATAATTATTAAATATTTATAACATTTGACACCTGGGCAAATTAAATTAGCTCGGGGGCAATTTTTTCCCGTTTGGTAAAATTGATAATACCTTCTTATTCAAAAGATATAGACATTTAAAATTGTGAAAAAAATATTTTTTATTTTGATTTTTCCTGAAAAATCTAAGCTTGGGCAAATAAAAATACCAATGTAGTTGAATTGGGCAAATAAAGATCTGGCGACTAGTATTTTTTTCATATAAAAAATATCATCTTTGCAGGCTAGACGGGGGGTGGGGGGGGGGGGTATGGTACACGAGGTACGCGAGGGTACACGGGGTACACGAGGGTATCACATGTACCCGAAGGTAGCCACGCGTACCCGAAGGTAACCGTGCGTACCCGAAGATAGCCGCGCGTACCCGAAGGTAGCCGCGCGTACCCGAAGGTCGTCGCGCGCACTCGTAGCCAGCCGTGCGTGCCCGAAGGTAGCCGCGCGTGGCCGCGCGCTCCCGTAGCTAGCCTGCGTGCCGGAAGGTAGCCGCGCGTGGCCGCGCGCTCCCGTAGCTAGCCTGCGTGCTGGAAGGTAGCTGCGAGCTGCACAGGCGTCGCTTGCGAACGGGTCCAACACCGGGCGGCGCTAAACATACGGAGACACCTGAAGGTAGCCGCGAGCGGTGATATCGAACGAGGCCAATATCGGGCGGCGCTAACGTACGGGTCTCTCTTCATGAGTAGCCATGCTCCGCGCGCCGCGCTCTGTGCGCCGACAGTCCGTGTGTTCGGCACGTTGGAACACGCGGACTGTCGGTGCACAGAGCGAAGCGTGTGGAGCGTGGGTCAGCATGAAGAGAGACCCTACGGAGGCAGCACCTAACCGAGGGGCGCGAACGAACGGGGGCAGCACCAAGCTGTCCAAGTGAGAGCGTAAAACTCGAAGCAAGATCACACCCACAACGGTATACCTGGAGCTCTCCACAATCGTACGTCTGGCGTATGCGTCTCTTACGTCATCCAATCAAAAACGTTCTCGAGGAGAAATGGATATAGAAGAAATAGAAATATAAGTCGTTCATTTGGCGGCGTACGAATAGGCTGGGTGCATGGAGTGGCCAAATTTGTAAATTCAGCGTGCTTTGATGCTACAGTATATCTATATATTGCATATCTATAGATATAATTTATGTGTTCAGCGTAGCGCTGTAGTCTATTGTGCACCCAGCCTATTATGTTCCGGCACTTCCAGATCTCTATAGTGTATGGTCAAGCACGGCTCGTGTCTGAGAGGCAAAGCGACACCCGCTAATGTATCCTCGACAACTGCTCGTAATCCACGGCAGAGTTTAAAATTGTCTAGCGCACACGCTACTGTGAAAGCGCTATAACAGTTCTAGCTAGTACCAGCGAGCTGTGACTCCGCGATCTTTGTAAGGTCGAACTACCTATAGGTGCAGTGACCGGCGGCCGAGCCGGCGGCGCCACTCTGTTGGGTATTGCTGGCGAGTTCAAGAATTTCAAATGTTGACATTGATTAAAATTGATTTCAACGTAAAATGAAGTCGATTACAATCCACGGTGCATATGTGATTTCAAATGTGAATAGCCCCTCGCACCTTGGGCTTGTAATAATAATAATTCATTATTGTATTAAATATTATTTGTACCACCTATATTGTATATATATACAATTCATGTAAAAGGGCATCCTGCCCGTTGATCAATAAATAAAATATAAAAAATAAATAAAATGAGTGTTGATTATATCTATCGAAGCAAATTTCAATAATACATTGTTTAAAAGTAAATAAATTATTTAAGCTCTGGTGTTTGAGCTCCGGATAGCGACGATATAAAGTTAAAAGCTTCTAAAATTTGTCCATAGGATGACTGCAGAGTCGATTCTACTGTGAATTCATGAGCGGAATGCGCAGTCAAAGAACTCGGTGTAAACTAAAAAACATGAGGTATAATAGCTTTTCTCAGGGAGAAATCGAAAAATTGCACCGAGCGGAAGAATCGCTATTACGAGTCGCACGCTACTCCTCGATGAGATGTCAAAGAAGAGCGAACAGATGGAAAAGCAGCGAGGAATTTATTCACAGCGTCGAAGAGCCGCGGTTACACTTCTTTTTACTCTTTCTCTCGGCGCGGCGTATCCTCGCACGAGGCGCACCTTTCGAGGTCGCATTGACTCGGGACTTCCCTTTTTGTGCGTGTACCTATATACGAAAAGCGGGCCTGGGCGCTAAGCAATAACTCGGTCACGGGATTCCTTCTCTGGAAACTCGTGCGAGTATGCGCGTATGAATCGTCGAGTTGCGTTTTTGCGATCTTGTGCGCACCACGACCTGTAGCTCTGAGTAAAGACTATCGAAATTAAGTTTATTACATCTATTTCTTATACTGATTTTTTTTTCTTATATTATAAGAAAGAAAAAGAAAAAAGAAAAACTATAAATGCAATGAAATTGTCTTACGCTTATATAACATAGAATTAGGTAGTACTCTGTGCCAGAGCTGTGCGGAGTCAACCGCAAAGTTTTTTCGATTCACATGAATTCAAATTCAAATGACTTCTAAATTGAATGAATTTTTGATTCCAAATCAATTATTTATACTGAAAATGTTTCAAAAATATAATATTGACCATAAATAAAATTAAATAAAAAATATTGATTCATTTGAATCTAAATTTGAATCGCGATTAATTGTTCCCGATGCAAATGAATCGAGATTTTGAATCGCGACTCAATTTTTCGATTCAAATTTTTAGGGTCTATTTTATACAAATAGGGCTATCATATAGTGTTTCTAGGGCTCCCTAAACAGGGTTCTATTATTTATGGAAAATTCATAGCGGAATAATCGATCCTGAAAAGAAATTTTGATTCTGATGCGTATTTTTTGTGAGAAACGAAATCTTCGAATATATTTATCGGCAAATAAAGTAGGTTTAACGCAGAAAAATTTTTTTTTGATTTTCAATGATTTTTTCTTTTTCAAGAAAACAAGATACATTCTTTAAACTTTTTAGCTATATTTTGGAACTATTAAAGTATAAGAAAAAATTTGTTTACATCGATTTGTGTAGGTATTAATACATTTTTACGTAAATTAAAAAGTGATGAAAATCGCTCGCAGACGTGATTTCGACCAAACGGGAATCATCTGGAGGGAGTCTCTGGAGAAAAAAAATTGTTTATTAATCTGTAGGTGATTGGCTATATCATGAACAAAGATAATTTATTTTGACAAGGTGTCTATCGCCAACATGAAATAGAAATCCCTGATATTTCCAGGTTTTCCAGACCGTTTTACATACTTTTTCCAAGTTTTTTAGAAGCATCAAATATGTAAACTTATCCCTGGTAGAAATTTATCCCGTCCACTTTATAGATCTATGTAGAATAATCTCGCGCTGTGTAGATCTATGTAGGCAAACTAAATAGCTACTATAAAGGCGTGTAACGGTCGTCCCTTCTAGTTTCCCATATTATTTGCTCCGATAAAACTAGATAAGCAAAAATTATGACAATAACAACCACTTAAAGGTTATGTTTTAAGAAACAGACGCATAATCTATTGAACTTATTATGTATTATTATGATTTAAAGGTATTTACATGTTATTGTTCACCTATTACCAATGTAAGTAAATGTAAATAACCTCTAAAGTGTAAGGTTATCAAATTTTAGATGCATCGAGTTTTTGTATTTAAGAACTCAATAACAATATTATGTTACACATATATATTAAACAATCAAAATAAGAAAATAATCTGAATATCTAAATAACTATATGAAGTGTTAGTGCATATATTTATTTTCTTTATGTAAAACTGATTTCCTTATATTTCATTATGTTCCATCCTAAATACATGCTTGGTTTCAAAACCTGTATGGTTTATGTAAGCAAAATTATTTTCACATACATTTATTATCAACTGTTTAATTTTCTATTTTTAAAAAGAAATAATGTATTTGAGTTATTATATATATGTTCTATTTTTGTATTTCCTACTGTGATTAATTTATAATCAAACACTTTCATTTGACATCTATGGCCAGTTAAAACATAGTAATTTGTTACTTATAAAGAAAATTATCGTCTACATGTGTTCGACTAAAGTGTTTGTCTTTGAAAATGTTGTCACGGATAAGCAGTTTATGTATTATAAAAACTCACATACGGATACAAAATTATTTGCAATTCTGAAATTAAAATTCTAGTATTTAAATACAGCATCTCATAAAGTACATATTTGTACATATGATATTATTATTTATATATTACTTTTCAAGAAATAACTACATCAATCAATAACGTTATTTTGTAATCACTGTTTTTCATATGCAAGGAAAATTATTTCTAAAATTTCATTTTTTAGGTTACACATGCTTTCTGACTACTTTTATATGTAAATAGTATGAATAGAAAAGTAGATCTTATTATTATAATTAAAAACTTGCATGTTAAACTTTCTTTAACATTAATTTTTATGATAAAAGTTCTGTTCAATAAATAATATATAACCTCACAGATTCTATACGTACATATTATTATTGAGAAAACTATGTAGATCTGTGTGGATTTATCGAGTTTTGTACAGTCTAGTACTATCTAGTTTGCCTATAAAGGCCATTATAGCGAATGTGGGCGCCACGATAAGATTTCTACCAGGGATATTATTATTATATATAATAACGGATACGTAAATAATTTTAATCGTTTACTAAAAATATTCATATATTTCAATGTTTATAATTTATTCAACTTTCACAATTTTATAAATAAACACTTGAGGCATAAATTTTCAATAAATAACCAAAAATTGTAAAAGCTATCGACATTAAAAACCCATATACTCGACGTATAAAATTTCAATAATTAAATTATTTTTAATAAACCATAGACATCCAAAACCACATAATCTAGATTATCTAATTTCTATAAATATTATTTATAAGATTTTATTATTATTTTAATGTGTCGTATTCTTTAAAAAATCTTTATAAGATCTTGTCTTGGTCTTGTCTTGAAATTTTGAACTAAGGTATTGCCTTGGTCTTGGTGCCAGCCCTAATAAAGTTTTTCAAAATCATGTAACCCATGCACGATCAAACTTCTATAAATAAATTATTTTACTCAAATAGTTGACTTTCAAAACGATTATTATTATTACCATAGGGTTGCACCCGCGTAAAAATAAAAAAGATCTGTGATCATTCATGGTGAAAAGATCTTCTTCATATGTCTCAAAAATAGAACAATACGAGACATAGTTAAAATGCTCTACACGGAAAAGAATAGCCGGTTATTCCTACAGGAAAGAACGTGGATACTCCAGGCCAAGTCATGTTACTTCTCCAAACAGTGTCGCTTGTATCACCCCCATGCGTGATCTTGGATACTCTACACACGTGGCTTGGAATTTCACCAAGCCAGCGGTTTCGAGATTTGCGCTTGCTTACGTCCGCATAACCACATTTCGATAATTTTTTCAGTTATATATAACTACATATTAGTTGGAAAGCAATCTATTTGTTTGCTTTCATATATATTTATCATATTTTAAAGTCAATTTTATTGTTATTTTTATTCGCTTTCTAACAAATTTAAACAGATATACGTGAGTAACGAAAAAAGGTTAGGTTTCTTGGGCTCCCATATTGAAAGTAAATACGTAATTTTAATACGTAATTTTACTATGTATCAAATTTACGTTTCAATACGCATTGTGTTACGTAAGATTATATATTTTGTTACGTAACAAATTTGAACGCTTTGTTACCCAATTTTGGTGTGTATTTTTTCTACGTAATTTTATTACGTATCAAATTTTTAAGGTAATTTTTTTCTACTGATACGTCGAAGACTAAACTATTTAAAAATTTAGTGACTATAGGTGGGTGTACTATGCGGATAATAACACTAAAATTGGGGGACTAAGCTATGATATATGTTGTTTAACTTTTAATTGTTTAAACAAAATATTTTTTAAATAGAAGCATTATAACTTAGTCCCTCAGTTTTAGTGTTATCATCCGCATGGTATACCCAATAATGGTCACTAAATATATAATAAGTATAATTTTCGATTTTTCAGTAAATAAAATAAACTTTATAAATTTGAGACGTAATAAAATGACGTAACAACAATACGTATCAAAGCGTTCGAATTTGTCACGTAACAAAATCCGTATTTTTGTTTCGTAATATTGGTACGTAACAAAATTACGTATTTACTTTCAATAGGGTCAAACTTAGATTGGAATTTCTACAAACCGAGTCTGTAAGATTAACAGGAATAAACATGTTGTGTACCCAAATTACTGTCATGTAAATATTACGAGATATTTTTTTCCGTGATAAAGATGTTCAAAACTGTTACATTTTTATTAAGATCTTTTTTAGATCATTTATACATATTATGTGAAAATTTTGTTTAAAAATTTCATAAAATTAAGATCTTGTATAGATCTTTATAAGACCTTGTTTGAACATTAGTAACAAATTCGAAGAACATCTTCATTTTATTGTAAACAAACAAAAATACAAGTAATTGCAACATACATCCTCCAAAAATGGACGTGCACCTACAGGCATTCTAGTAGTTTAAAATAAAACACTAAATTTTATTTTCAAAATTTAAAATATTCTTATAAAAATTAGTTGTAGCAGTGTGTATGCGTCCATCAGGACTACTTTTTCTAGATACTACATCTTTAAAAAGATAGAGTGTTAATAATTTAAATGAGAGTAAATATATGGACACATCCTTGAAGCCTGATTACTGCGATTAGAACACTTATATTACTTAAAAACCTTTGCCCATGACTTATAACAATTAAAAAAAAAACAGTTATACACTTTAAACTGTACTTTATTAAAATAAATTTGTTACAAGAGAATAATAATTGAATGTTCACGACCATCATGGAATTATAATAATTAAGTACGCACAACCATATATTAGGCTATTATTTTTATCGCTATCACGAGATATTGCTATTGCTTATAGAATTCATCCAAAGCATAACCGTTTAAACTAGTTGAGCTTACGGTAGATTTGAATATTCATAAAAATTAAAAAAATAATGATATTTTAACAATAATGTCAGGACCCACACTTTAGATCTGTAAAAAATGCGCGCATCCAGTTTGGTTCATATACTTTGTTGATACTATTAGATACCGGTATAGAAAAAAAATACTGCAAAGGACAAATATGTTCCTTGAAAAGTAATCGATTCCGATAGATTCAAAGATTATCAAAATTTCGTTTGTTTGAGAAACGCCGATTTTGCGGATTTTCTCATATAGAAAACGCCAAGTATAATAAAATTTAACGGCAAAAATTATAATGAATCTATTATTTCCTCGCGACTCGTGAACTGCTCTCACCTGACTCGTGCATATTTCTGTTTGAAATTTTGGTTTTATCTGGTTCCCAAGCATGGTGATGGTCCTTTCCTCTCTTCGAGTTATTCTGGACTCTGTTGAGGTCTCAGAACTAAAACTGTCGGCTTGTCTGCCTCGTAGGTTGTCATGCTGTTGTGCTAGTTGACGATTATTTTTAGTATACTCGTGAATCCTTCAATAAAAACGAAAGTAGAAGTTTATATAGTTACTTCAAGTATTTTTCTACCAACAAAATTGTGCTTGGGAGTCAAATTCCACACGCAAGAGTTGAAACACTCATTGTTGCTTTGCGTATTGTTTCCCAAGCAGCGTTCCAAGAGTTCTTTCGAAGAAAGTTCTTCATAAATAGGTTTTAAAACTTCTACTACATAATTATCAAGAGGTATCACAGTACGCAGTAACACAATTTCGGCATGCCGAAAGACGAAAATCCGGTCGAGCGGCTACTCGTTTCAAACCTGCGCCACGTTTTTATACGGTCGAAATTCGTTCTAGGAATTATGAAAACATATTCTTAGAGACATTAGTGAGTGAAAAAAATAGAAATAGAATTTGTTGAAAAAAATGTTTAAACGAGAAAGTTGTCTTAAGTGTTTTACAGAAATAAAAAGTAATTTTTAACACACCCAGCCATAAAGTACGTACTTTATCCCCGCCGAGTCGGGAATAAAGCGCTACATTAAATCCCTACCCCCACGCTGTTTGTGCCCGAGCCGAAGGCGAGGTTAGGGAGTTAATATGTAGCACTATTTTCCCTTTTCGGCGGTGAACGAGTACGAACTTTCTGGTAGATATGTTAAAAAATTGTATATTGCACGCGTGAATAAAGTGAGCCAGCGATTGCCAGCGTGTATGACGCCCTTGCTCCGATCGGGCGTCAAACCACACGCAGGCATTTACTGGCTCACTTTATTCCCTAGGTGCATAATATACTAATAAATAATTAATAAAATAACTTTTCAATTAACATATTAATCATCTACACAAAATGGGAAAAAATTCGTACGGAACCTTTTGAATGAGTACAATCTCTTTTGGATATAATTTAACATCAATCTAATCTATCCCGGTGGCAGAATAAATGTTTATTTGTGATAGTGTAAAAGAATATTATTTGAAAAAATAATTATTCGGAACATGCTACGAGGGTCGTTCAATAAGACCTTAGAAAATCCAAGAGATTGTGCTCATAGTATCGAAAATGAATTTTTCTTAGTGAGCAGCACTACTAACTAGACAGCTGTTAAAGTTTCAGTACTATCCATCACATAGTTTCATTTTTATTGTCCATTTAAGTAAACAACTTTCGTTTATTTATGAAAATGGAAAAAAGGCTTAACACCGAAAGAAATCAAAGCTGAGTTGGATGAAGTTTATGGCACATCTGGTCCTGTGTTTGCATCTGTTTACAATTGAGTGAATGAGTTTAAACGTGGCCGTACATCCACAAAAGATGAACATCGTTCGGGACGCCTAGTGGAAGTGACTACCCCCGAAATGATTGACAAAATCCACGATATGATTTTGAATGATCGATGAATGAAAGTTCGCGAAATAGTTGAGGCCACAGATATATTCCAAGGTACAGTCGCTTCAATTTGACACAAAAAATTGGGTGTGAAAAAATCTCGGCAAGATCGATGCCACGTTTGCTTATATTGGAGAATAAACGCAATCGTGTGGTCGACTCTGAGGCTGTTTTGGTGCTTTTCCGTCGCAATCCTGAGGAGTGTCTGCGTCGATACATAACTGTGGATGAAACATGGATACTACTACACTCCAGAGAAATAGGAACAGTCAAAACAGTGGATTTTTGAAGGTGAACGGGCTCCGAAGAAGGCGAAGACGGTGAAATCGGTGGGCAAGGTGATGGCCACGGTCTTTTGGGATGCACGCGGCATCATCTACATCGATTACTTGGAAAAAGGAAAGACGATAACAGGAGAGTATTATGCGCCGTTATTGCACCGGGTGAGCGAAAAAATCAAGGAAAAACGTCCTCATTTGAAAAAGAAAAAGATCCTCTTTCATCAAGACAATGCACGGGTGCACACCTGCGCAGTTTCGATGACCAAAATTATGAAATTAAAGTTCTAATTATTACAAAATCCACCGTATTTATCAGATTTGGCCCCCAGAGACTTTTTCTTCTTTCCAAACTTGAAAAAATGGCTTGGCGGACGACGATTTACGTCGAACGAGGCGGTCATCGCCCAAACAAATGCCTATTTTGGGGAGCTTCCGAAATCCTACTTTTTGGACATCTTAAAAATTTGGAAAAACGCTTGGAAAAATGTATAGGAGATTATATTAAAAAATAAAAAAAAATTTGCCCAAAAAATTTGCCCAAAAGCCATTTCAATTTAAATTACTAAGCAGAATGGGGGTAATCCCGGTCACAATGTTATTTATATGACGCTCCCGAAAGTGAGGCTAAGAAAACGTTTCGCTGCGCTCTCAGGTAGGGTAACTTTGCTTAAGTGTTTTTGATTGAACAGTGGTTATGTTATTATATGTTTCACTGTGTAAGTGCGAATAATAATGCGACGGATCATATGAAAGTTCATATAATTGATTTAAAAAAATTTTTCACCTATAAAAGTAACTTTCTAATAGTGATCGAAATTGTACCAGGGCTGACCGGTATTACCCTTTGATATGGAGTAAATTCGGTAAAAATGCTTTTTTTTATTTCGACTTATAGCTTCTATATCTTATATTTTTATATTAAACCAATAATAAATATTTATAGTCAATGGTTTCAACTAACATAATAATTATTTAAAGTTAAAAGAAACAATTTGAAAGTGGAAATAGCAAGCACGTTTGCTTAGGTGACCGGCAATACCCCATCCTCCCCTAGTAGGCGTAAAGTAGACTATTTTGTGCATGTTTTGGGTCTTTGAATGAAAAAACCTATTAGGTCCGCCATGTAGAGGACAAAAAAATAATAGACACGTATTTTTTTTACATAAAAATCAAAATTATAAAAGTTACAATTGTTTGAAGTTTACGGATGTATATAGATATACTCCAATGCGAATGACGTGACGATTCTTCAACCTTTCTTTCAGTTTAAAATGATATTTTAAAGTACAATTATACACATTCCATGTGCATTAGCTTTTGTCGAAACTTTTTGAAATTAATTTGACATATTCATTTTAGCATTATGAAGAAATTTGTGCATCGCCAAGGTGGTGTGTATTGGTCTAGATCAAATGAAAAATAATTATTTATGAAAAAAGCTATAAATTACGTAAAAGCACTATTTTTTTATTTAAATAAAATGATCTCATTTTTAATTATAGTTACTTGTATTCAACTTTCATGAGAATGCACGAATAGTTTCAAAATGGTATAATAAAAAAATTATTTGGAAAAAAAGAACCAACTTCGAAAAATGCACTAAAAAGTGTGAAATAATTCACAAAAATGTTGTCGAAGTCGGTGCCGAATTACAAATTGACATATACCATCACCCCTTTCTGTTTCATTGGGAATCTTATTCTTAACCAATTGTTTGATAGCGTACTTTGCATACCGCCGCTAGGTGGCGATGGCCTAAACACGTTAAGATTATCCCGGGGATAATACATAAAAGCTCGCGCCAGCAGTTACAATTGTAACAGTATTATTTGTATTATATGTGATAGTTTAGCCGATGACTATCATTTGAAGCAGATTGTTGCATTGGAAGTTCTTTTTAAAAGCATTTTCTCTCAAACCAGTGCTTTCGATTACGAGTTATTAACTTTAAGTTGGATATACGATAGTGGGACACATATTTCGTTCCAGGTTTAACGAAATTGGACCCATTTCAATATTATTTATAAATTATATTGTTGAGCAAGATACTACCGTCACGGACCCTATTGTGGATCAGTGCCTCTATTGTGAATCAGTTTATGTTAAAACTATATTATGAAAATTTTGCGTTACTTTTATTATTATTTTGAAAGCACTTATTCTTATGTATCTAAATAATTAAAGAGGTAATTGTTGGAAGTAAGCAATCTGCTACTTGCGCGCCCTCTGGTAAGAGCGGCTTGAGCTAGCGTGCGAGCGTGCGAGCACCAGTCATCCGAGAGTCACCGAGCACAACGCTTTTGTTCACTAGAGAGTGTACCGGTTTACATAAAGAGGACTGTATAAACTATCAAATTGCTGTTTTATTTCTTGTACCCTAAATCTAACAGGTTATGGGCCGAGCACGCTTCCACTGAGCATTTTGACGCGATTTACGTTTAAACGAAAGTCGAGGAGAGAGAGATCGCTCCTCCTGGCATTTTCTCTTGGTTCGAGTGCGAGGAGAAACGCACTCGAGAGCTCGGCCTTTTCGGGAAGCAGAGCAGAGAGACGCGTTTGGTCAAGTGTGCGAGGAGAAACGCACACTTGTATATATATACAGGAGTGCGAGGAGAAACGCACTCGACGACAGAAAGGTGCGTGTGTGTGTTTTTGTGTCTCGGCTAGGGTGACGCGGCGAAAGGTGCAAGGGTCGAGCAGCAGAGGCCAGAGACCATGGCGACAGGAGGAGAAGGAGCTGTACAGACTCAGAAGCAGCTAAGTGCAGAAATTCGTCAAAGTTCTTTTTGATCATATCGAAAACTTGAAAACACGCGAGAAAAAGAAAACGCGTAAAACGAGAGAAAGTAAGAAAACGCGCAAGAAAAAGAAAACGCGTGATAGTGAGTAAAATGAGTAAAAAGTAAGAAAACGCGCGAGAAAAAAGTAAACGCGCGAAAGTGAGAAAAACGCGAGAGAAGGACAGCGCGCCAAAAGCGTTAAAGATGGCCGCCGAGCGAACCACGAGGTCGGCGTCGGGGGAGAAACCGGAAGTCCGCTATTAAACAAACAACGTGCTAGTCACGTGGAACAGTTGGCGCGAGTCGAGTGTGAGCGCGTGAAGCGGCAGTGTCGGCAGAGTTGGCTAGAGTGCACATGCATAGGCGGGTCTGTGTGTGGGCGTCGTTGCCGACGCAAGCCCTAGCATGCCCGAAAGGAGCTGAGTGTGTGCGCGGAGCCGTGTGTAGCCGCTCGCGTGAGTGTGTGTGTCGCGCACCGCAGAGAGAGGGCAGCTCGAGTGCGCGGAGTGGCGTGGAGATAGAATCGCCGGCGGCGAAGCGTGGGGGACTCAGCCAACTATGGCAAGATCATCAGGGCGCTTCCATATGTAAATTCGTGAGCGCGCATCGGGTGACGTGCCAGTAGTCAGGCGAAATATGCTATAGTCGCACGAATGTGTGTATGAGTGCGCATGTGTATGTGCTGCAGCAGGCGCGCTCAATCGTGCATACGGTAAGGTTCCTAGAGAGAGAGAGAGAGAGAGAGAGAAATAAACTATATCACTCTTACACATACGTGTAGGTGTGTATATGTGCGTGCATGTAAATGCATGTGCATGCATGCGCATATATGCATATATATACATATGTGTGTAGAGAGAGAGAGAGAGAGAGAGAGAGAGAGAGAGAGAGAGAGAGAGAGAGAGAGAGAGTGATGTAGTAATAAAAATAAAATATTCGAATATAGAGAATAAGAGAGTAAGAGAAAACAAGAGTGATTGCAATCAAAAGAGTATAACAGGGAGTCTGTGAATGACAGAGTGTCATGAGTATGAAAGTGAGTGAGTCCAATGACAAAGAGTGTCATGAGTATAAGTCATGAAGTGACTTGAGTAAAAGAGTAAAATAAAAAATTAGAGGCTTTCAGGGATCCCACAGAGTGAAAGCAGAGAAATAAAATAGAATTCTAAAATAAACTCACAAAAAGATAGACTAATTAGTCTTTATATCTCTCAAAAATTTCCTCAAAATAATAATTAATAATAACAAAATAAACTAAATAATAGTTTCTCAATTACAGAACCTGATTCAGCACTGCAGAAAATTCTAGGCAGGGTGTGGCTACTTATAGCGGCAAAAAAGTGCCCCAACCCAACGAGGGTGTTTGCGTCCAAAGGAGACACTGGCAACATATTTATTTTGGTTCCGCCTCTACTGTTTTTAAAGGTGGACCAGTTTATGACGCAGCTAGAGAAAGAGACCGCTGACATAGCATGGCCTAAAACTGAGCGCACTTTGGTTTACCACCCGCCTGCAGCTCCATCCATAGTCGCCCTGTCATCAGCGACTACATAGATGGTCAGCAACATAATTATCAGGAACAACGACGAAATATTTAGCAGATTGGAGGAGATCCAGGAGAAATTTCTGCAGAAACAGGCGTAACAAAATACAGATTTTGTTCACCAACTAGTCAAGGGGTTGTCGGAGCGGACTACCTGGACGCTGGATGGTTCTGCTGTGCAGGCTCCTGCGGCTGCTGTCCCTGCACTGGGTGAGGCAGGAGCAGAAGTGGCAGCTCTGCAGGCTCCTGCAGCAGTAGTTCCTGCACCAGGAGTTGAAAGTGTCAAAGCCGGCCAGGGTACTCCGCCCGCCAACAAAATTCTTGATTCACAGAGTAGTGAGGTGACAAAAGGAGATGATGGGTGCGGTGTGGCTGAGAAGACATGGCTGCAGGAGAAGGGGACGTCAGACAGGTCACCGGAAGGTCCAGCTCAGGGAAAACTACCAAAGGTGCTTCGAGTGGATAAGCCGAATCCCAGGATTGAGTTGAGCAGAGTGAGAGGAGAAAATAGCCAGCCCCAGCCCCAGTCTCAAGCAGAGCTTCAGATACTCCTGCTGCAAGTGATACCTGATATGTCGGGTCCCAGAGAGGGGCAAAAACTGGTACCTGAGGTGTCAAGGACTGTTACCAGCGAGCAAGACTCTCAGCTGGGACAGGGGTCACTGCTTGAGGACGGTGAAATCCCAGACTCGCCTAACTTCAACAATCAGCCAATTGTAAAAGATCAGTCTGGAGTAAGTAATCTGAACTTAGAAAATTATATCAATGTGATTTTTGAAGATTTATTTAAAAAGAAAACTGATAATCAAATAAATGAAAATAATTTAACTAAATTAACGGAAAAAATACAAATTGAAATAAACAATGGAGATTCAGGAGTGAACCGAAACTATAAATTAAACATGTCTACTAAATTTGAGAATTTTGAAGATTATTTGATATCTGAGTTAAAAACTAAGAAATTGAATTATATTATAGAACCTGAAAAGAGTAATAATTACAATTCTGAGAAATTGAGAGAAGATAAAGAAAAGGTTAGAGATATTATAATAAATCACATTGATATAATCTATTATACTAAAATTGTAGAAATAGGAGATCCTATTGAGATACTTAAAAAATTAAAGGACGACAAAAGATTAGAGTCTAGAACAAACTCTATCTCAGCGAGAAAAGATTTGTATAGCTTAAAATTTAACCCAGCCATAGAACCTGTTTCACAGTTTTGGGATAAATTTGAAGAAAAAATCAGAATTTTCGTTAGCATTCTAAGAGTGGAGAAATTGAAAGAAAAAGAAACGAGAGATGTTTTCTTGCAAGCAGTTGTAGATAAAATACCTGGAATCAACATTGCGGACTGTGTTGCCAAACAAAGTGGCAACGAAATGACGTACGTGCAACTAAAAGAGTTTGTTTTGCAGGTAGAATCTACTTGGCCAAAGAGGGATCTGCCCAGAGTGGCTCTGTTTACTCGAGCAGGCAGAGATACGGGCGGAGGCGTGAGTAGCATAAGTTCCTCTCGACAAACAGAGAGAAGATGTTTCTCTTGTGGTGTGAGAGGCCACATAGGGAGCGACTGCCCAAATCCTGGTCAAACGTTCTGTTTTGCATGCAAGGAAGTTGCGGGCCATATAGCCAAAGATTGCCCAAAACAGAGAGCTGAATGGCCGGCTAGTAACCGATCGAACAAAAAATTTAAACCTTATGACCAACAGAAGCCAAGAGAGCATGCTTCTAACGTCAGAGAATCTGGGAGACCTCGGAGAGGCTTCGGGAGTCGAGACAGAGGAGGCAACCGTGGCAGAGGAGGTGGCCGAGGCAGAGGCGCTTACAGAGGCTCGAATAGGGCTCGTGGTGGAAGTCAGCAGTCAGCTGCTCATTACAGCTCAGCCAGTACTTCGGCCATGGAGGAGAGAACGGATAAGTACTCAGGTGACGGTAAACTATCACCCTATGATGTTGAAAATATAGGTAAAGTACGGAAGTACTGGAAAACTCTATAAATCCGGAAAGTGAACCAGATAAAGACAGTAATTAGGTAAAGGAACACCCTAATCAACTCAATGGTTTACTAAACACGTTAGTTAATAGAGAATTACATAAATTAGAAGAAGAATCTGAAATAGAGATAAATCTAGATGTTGAGTACAAAAATAGCGTATTAGGTGAACCAAAGAGATTTACTCAACCTATGCTGTGGCATGTACGACTGGGTCATGTCTCTAGAAATTATCTGGTAAACTTGGTGAAAGAGTATCCAGAGTTGGTAAAATCAAGTGAAATTAGTAAAGATTTGAGTATATCGGAGTGTGAGACATGCTTAATATCAAAAAGTAATAAATTACCATTTTGCCAGATAAGAACTAGAGCAACTAAACCTTTACAGATAGTTCTCGCCGACACAATGGGACCTATAAGTCCTACAGCACACCCTAAAGAGTTTAGGTTTGTACTAGTTTTGATAGATGATCACTCGCGAGTAGCTTTAACCTATCCGTTACGTAGAAAGAATGAGGCCTCTAAATGTATAGAAGAATTTGTGCATAGTATGCGAAATTTTACAGGTTCAAATGAGAAGTTCTGCTATCTTCGATGCGATAGAGGAACGGAATTTACAGGGTCAGAAACTATAGAAGTACTAAATAATTTGGGTGCGGAGTTGCAATTAGCCTGCCCGGATACTCCAGAGCACAACGGAGTGGCAGAAAGATTTATTAGAACTTTAGAAATGAGAATAAGGGCCATGATGTTTGATTCAGGTCTGCCACCGAGCATGTGGGACCTAGCTGTAAAGGCAGCCACTTACACGTATAATAGGACACCTCATAAATCAGTTGAAATGAGTATCCCACTGAACAGGTTAAATTCAAATTATAGAGTTGATTTGAATCAAATGAAAAGATTTGGCTCGGTAGCCTTTGTAAGAATTCCGAGAAATATAGGTACCAAATTTACAGCTCAGAGGTTTTGTAGTGGGTTATTTGCAAACAGGTTATATCATTTATGCCCCTGAACAAAATAAATTCTATGAGAGTAGGCACGTTAGATTTGTTGAGGGAGTGGTTTATAAAGACATTTACAACAAGCAAACAGATTGCGAGTCAACAGCTGAGTGCTGTAACACCCATGGAGCAGTGTGGTGAAGTAACCATAAACCATGATAAGCAATTAGACTCAGAGGAAGACGTAGGGACCATAAACTTAAAGGAAACAAAGGGCACACAGGAAAAAGCGAGCATAGAACCTGTAATATATTTTACCATTGGAGAAAAGCCTAAAAACTTATTAATTGATGAGGAAAACAGTGATGTAAAATTTCACGCACTATTAGCTAAGATACAAGGAGATCCACAAACATATAGAGAGGCAGTAAACTCAGCAGAGGGAGAAAAATGGAAAGTAGCAATAGAAAATGAACTAAATGCTCTTAAAGTTAAACAGGTGTATAGAGTAGTTGAAAGTCCAAAATTTAATCACGTAAATTCAAAACCAAATATAATCAGTTCTAGGTGGATATTTAAAAGAAGGGTAGATGATGTAGACAATGAAAAATATAAAGGTAGATTAGTGATTAGAGGATTCCAGGATAGAAACGAGTACGAATTACGTGAAACATATGCACCAGTTTCTAGACTTTCTTTAGTTAGAGCTTTTCTGGCAATCGCTAATAAATATGAGTTAAAGATAAAACAATTGGATGTAGAAACAGCATTTTTATACGGTGACTTAAGTGAGGAAATATATATGGAAATTCCGGAAGGAATAATAGTTGACACGGAAACAAGGAGAAATTTTGTATGGAAGTTAGAGAAATCCTTATATGGATTAAAAATTAGTCCGAAAAAGTGGAACAATAAATTTACACAGAGTATGTATAAATTAGGATTTACTTCGCATGATTTTGATCCTTGTTTGTTTGTCAAAAGAAGTAAAGATGATTGCATTCTAGCTTTGTTGTATGTAGATGATATTTTAATGGCAGGACGAGTGATTGCAAATTTAGAAACAATAAGAGAGTCTTTGAGTAAAGAATTCACAATTAAAGATTTAAGAGAACCAAAGGAGTTCTTAGGAATAAAAATAGAGAGAGACAGGCAAGCTAGAACAATAAACCTTAGTCAGGAGAGATTCATAGTCAAAATGTTAGAAAAATTCGGTTTTGAGAAAACGAGACCTGTTTCAACCCCCATGCAAACTAATCAAGTCACGAACCGAGAGAGAAAGAACAGAGAGGAAAATGAGTATACTAGAGAAATGATTCCAAATCGTCAATATCGTGAGGCAATAGGGTCGCTGTTATACCTAGCAAATGCTACTCGTCCCGACATATCTTATACCACAAATGTACTCAGCAGGCACCAGGTTAATCCGTCTAGTAACGAATGGGAAATGGTAGTTAGAGTCTTTAAATACCTATCTGGTACAAGAAACTACAAATTGATTCTTAAAGGGGAAACTAACAATTTAATTGCTTATTCTGATGCGAGACTGTCAGACTGCAAAAATTCTTTAACGACATGTGGACTGGTGGTTAAATTGTTCGGAGACTCAATAGCATGGAGAACTCACAAACAGAGTAGTGAAGCTTTGTCAATTTGTCAGGCTGAATATGTAACCATGAGTGAGACAAGCCAAGAATTAATGTCAGTGCACAATTCATTACAATTTATTTTGGGAAAGGAACTTCTTCCTATGACTTTATTTTGCGATAATCTCGCGGCGAAAGCGTGTGCAGTCACGAGTGGATCTAATAGACTAAGACACATGGTAGAGAGAAAGGAACATTACATAAAGGAATGTGTAGACAGAAAATATGTTGAAATAAAATGGGTCTGTTCTAAAGAGCAATTGGCCGACATCTTCACCAAAGCTCTTCCGAGAGAACTGCATGATAAGTTAACTCAATAAATATTAAACATGTCTGATTGCTAATTTTATGTATGTAATTACAGGAGAAAATGAGGAAGAGGAGAGCTGGGACTAAGAGCGTCATTCCAAAGTAAAATAAGTAAAATTGGTGCTAATCTCACGGGAAAATCACCCGACCAAAAGACTACCAGAGACTAGTCAAGATTAGATTACCACGACTCAGACTAAATTAAGTTTAAGTAGTATGTAAGATTTTTCTAAGACTTCGAAACGAAATAATTTCTGTTAAATAGTATGTATTTAATTATTTAGAGACAAATGTACAATAATGGTTATGCAGTTCCTTGATTTATTAATAAGTATCTAGATTGAGAGGGAGTGTTGGAAGTAAGCAATCTGCTACTTGCGCGCCCTCTGGTAAGAGCGGCTTGAGCTAGCGTGCGAGCGTGCGAGCACCAGTCGTCCGAGAGTCACCGAGCACAACGCTTTTGTTCACTAGAGAGTGTACCGGTTTACATAAAGAGGACTGTATAAACTATCAAATTGCTGTTTTATTTCTTGTACCCTAAATCTAACAGTAATGCAAAACTTTTATAATGTCTATTTAGAAGTAAATGATTCACAATAGAGGCACTGATCCACAATAGGGTCTGTGACGATATATGTCAATTTATAATTCGGCGCCGACTTCGAGAACATTTTTGTGAATTATTTTACACTTTTTAGTGCATTTTCTTCACACTTTTTAGTGCATTTTTCGAAGTCGGTTTTTTTTTTCAAATAATTTTTTTATTTCAGACTTTTTAGTTGTAAGGGCTGAGTTTCATTCAATTTATATTGTAATGCGGGTCGACCAACAAAGGATGCTGCATGTAAGAGAAAAGACCGTTTGCACGAAACGCAAGAGGCTAAATCTGAACGCCTTTCTCGAGCAAAGAAGAAAATGACAGACATTCGTCGCGAGGAATCTCCAGCAAATGCGTTGAAAGACTGTCCCGGATGCGAGAATATATGAGTTCAAAATTATCGAAAGAGACAGAATTCGAAAGAGAACACCGACTTAGCCGAGTACACCGAAGACTATTAAATGAAACAACAGAAGAGCGAACACACCGTATATATTTGATCAAAAAACGCCTCTCAAACGAAACTCCCAAAGAACGGAAACATCGTCTGTCATTAATTCACAATCGGCTTGCAAACGAAAAGACCAATTAGAAGCTGGGGAATTATCAGAAGCAGTGTTGATTAAGTTCGACGACGACACAATAGGATCTTGAACGAAAGATTGTAATAGGTTAGTCGCAGTCGCACCTCTAACTACAACATTCCAAGCAACCAAAGGATACGGAGATGTTGAGCGCAGAATGCTCCCGATAATCCTGAGTTGGGCTGTGATAGTTTACAAATTGCAAGGCGTCACACTGAATAAGGCTGTCATCGACCTTGGCAAAAAATTATTTGCCAAAGGCCAAGCTTACGTAGCCCTCAGTAGAATGAAAGCTTTAGGTGGTATAGCGATATCTGATCTAGATATGAATAAATTATTGAAAAATCCCCACGATGCAAAAGTGCTGAAAGAAATGCAAACTTTGAGAAATCTTCCACGCAGATATGGCATACATTTTTCCCAGTTCCTCTGCATGAAATATAAAAACAACATTTTATATTATTGTCATATCGTAATTCCTGTTCCTACGTTTGGCTGGGTGGTTGGGTAGGAGCTGGGTAGAACTCGAATTGCAGCCACCTCCACGTGGTGAGTACTGGGTTATTTTATTTTCAATATAATTATATGCAATATAATTAATGATAAAAAAAATGAAAGAAGCAAAGAGCTGCAAGTTTGAAATAATTATTTTCAACCGAATCAGTCAAGTATTTTTTGGAATAATCGCAGGATAAACATAAAATAAAAACATCATTACTAACGTAGTACAGGCTCATTCTCTTTCATTCAAAAAATATATTATCCAAATCGGTTCAATAGTTTCCGAATAATCGGCGGACAGAGTCGGCAAAGGCCGAAATGTACAGAAAAAATATTCATAAAAAACTAAATTACTGGCGGGATACTGGACCAATAATCACAAAATTTGGATTTCATCCGAATCGGTCGTGTAGTTTCGGAATAATCGCTGGACAAATATAAAAAAAAAGCCATGTCGAATTGAGAACCTCCTCCTTTTTCGAAGTCGGTTAAAAAGTAAGGCATAGCGCGTTTCTTACATATAAGAATTATACACAATTAACATTGGTCAAGTTTTATATAGATATATTTGACCAATCCTAAATTGTGCACAACAATTACGTGTACAATTCTTATGTGTAAGAAACGCACTATGCCAAAAGTAAGTAGGAATTTTTCTAGACTGTATAAAATATTCTGTGTGCACCAGAAACGTTGGCAATCTATCTCATTTTGACTAAAAAAATCATGAACTTTCCATTGTATATCAATATATACACGGTAAAGTACGCAGAAGATTTTCAAAAAAACTTTCAATTTTGGTTATATAAACATATGTGAAAATTAAAAAAAAATCATAAGTAAGGGGCAAATTTAGGAAAAATGGTAGGAATTCCCCTTAAGATAAATTGAGAACAACTCTTAGTTTTTCAATTAACAAACTAGTATTTCAATAAATAGCAAAAATATGATTAGACAAGGACAGCGAATACGACTTCCTCTTAAAGCGTAGGTCTAGAAACGGCATTATGCGAAAAGCACAGCGCTTTGCGATGTTTTCTTTTACTATTAATAACTTTTCCAGTGTAAATTGCAAAGAAAAACTGGAAGTTGGGCCGTGTGTATAAATATGAATTACATCAACGCTATACTGTGCAAGGCAAATTCATTTTATTTCATAGTTTTTACAAACAATTGGAAATACTACAGGTAAGGTAAAGTACTTAATACCTGGACACTTTTTCGATAACTTTTCAGAAAACTATTAATTCTGAATGGCAAATGGAATGAACTCGGAAACTTTTAGTGTCAGCATATAGCCTGTAAACTTTGCTATCGATTGAAAAAGAATATTACATTTTAAATTTCTTCAATACTAAGATATAATGATTTAAAAGTAAGAGTTTTCGACTGTAGTAGTTGGACAGCTAATTCGAGCTGGCAGTAGTACTTGGACGCGCAAATCAGTACCTGGACAAACATTAGATAGCTTTATTCGTTAAGATTTCGTATAACATTAATATGAGCTCATATCTTCAATTCAATTGATTATACGAATCGATTTACATACTAATATTGTTAGTAAATATTGTTAAATTAAAAACCATGAAAACTGATAACAATGGTCACTGTAACCTCATTTTTTGGGGTTAGTATTTCACTCCATTAACCAAGTGCTATAATTCACAAAAATCACTTTTTAGGAGATTCATTCGAGTTGATGTTATTCGATATCATGTTCAGTAAGTCCTAAATGAGTTTTTAATGAATGAATCTATTTATTTTCTGTGTATTTTATGTGTCCAACTACTGACTCCTGCCGAAAACGTGGGAGGTAAACTTGGACACGTAATTTAAAAAAAAAATTATCATCTGCAATAAATACAATGTTGATTGTATTCACACGTGTATTAGCTATAATTAAAAACCATATTTTAAGGTCGTCATTGAAAAAGATGTATATTTATTGCAAAAACCATTCCTCGTGATTTACTCGTGGAGCCACTGAATTAGTATGAGCTGTCAACGACAGCGCGTCACTCTCAGACCATATATTTAAAAGAGAGTTATTAACATATAATTTCATTTTCAGATTTTAAATAATTTGTGTACGGTTAGATAGTTAGTCATTTTTACGAAAACAGTAATTTTCTGTCCGTGTTTAAGTACAGGTCCCACTTTTCGCATTGTCCAGGTACTGAGTACTTTACCTTATATTTCAGTGCAACATCACCTCAAATTATTTTGCATTTCCAATTGTTTATTAGAACAACACACAGAATGACTTTTCTTTGTACAAAAATATTGATACTATTCGTATCTAGGTGGCTCAACTTCTAGTTTTTCTGTAAATTATAAACAATGAAAGATACACATACAAATAATGCTTATTAGACCGTACGAAACCGACTCCGCCTCAGCTCCGACATCCTCTTAAAATTGTTTTCTGCTGGTGTAGATGGTAGAAACTCGCGATAATTGGCGAAAATTGGGGGTGAAGTTTCTTACATAGTTCGCTTGAAGCTCGTTTTAAAGACCTACGCTTTAACGGAGTCTCTATTTAACTTTGAAAGTGCAATAAGACTAATACAAGCATAGTTAGATAAATTTGGAAAAGTCCAATGGATAGAGAATAATTTTCTGTATTTTCACATACTGCACAATATTTATTTACAGAAATAGGCTCGATGTTATTTAATGTTTAAAATTAAATAGTGACTCTGTTAAAGCGTAGGTCTAGCCGAGGCATAAGAGCCTCTCGCTTTAACTTTGAATGTTGAATTTATATGTCAATAAAAAAGTAATTTTTCATAGTTCCAATAAATAGAGAATATTATTCTTCGTCCGTAAACATCTATCAGATTTCATTTATGTGAATAGAATTAATGTCATTTATCATTGAACTTTGAAGTATTCAGAACGTTGAAGGAGTAAATCTAGAAACAGTATAGCACAAACACGAGTCAGCGAGTATGAGCGGGGACAGCGAGAAACTTGAAGCTTGCTTGAACATAGCCTCTCGCTTAAAGCGTAGGTATAGAAATGGCATAATAAAGATTACTCTGTAATATAGATATCTTTAATTGATACATCCACATACACCCGAACGTTTCGGCCGAAGCCTATCTCTTGCAACACATGTGAGAGAGAAGATTTCGCCGGAATGCAGTTATCATTCTTGCTCTAATTGCGATAGATACTAGATATTGGTGCGTGTAGATGTACCCTAAGACAAATTAGATATTTTAAAATGGGTTTCCCTATGACCACAGAATTCATGGTAAGCTTGACATGAGACCTTGACGTGAGACCTTTTAATGTTTACGTTATATTACCAAAATGAATCTTGATGTCCATAATAAGTGGCGCGCAAATGATCCCCAAAGGGCAAAGACAATTCTTAAATAATGACCATTTTCATTCCACTTTATTTCTGACGCTCGGAACACTATTTTCGTTCCACTTTATACGCGCCGAAAATGGTCTTCTTTATACACGTGTTATAAAAAAATATTTTACGAGTTGATTTTGAATACGCTTGAATACTTATGAATTAATCAGGAATTCTTTTCGAATTATAGTAAAAAAATTCCTTTAGAATTATTTTCTCGATTTACTATTATATTAAAATTAAAAGTTACAGATTGATTCCTATAAAAAATTGTACGCATAATTTACGTATAATAATTTTCATTACGTATAAATTCCAATAAAAATTTTAATTGCTTTTTATGAATCTCTTTCTATAGGGATTATATAATGGAAAAATACTATTGAAAAAATTTTATTTTATAAATATTTTACGAATGGACGAACATTATAGATATTTTATATTTACAGGTAGAGAACGAGTGCGGAGAAATTCCAACAGTTTTAGTGCAGAACAAGATGGATTTGGTCGATCAATGCGTCATCGATCCGTGAGTAATATGATTTTTTTCTACATGACACTGAAAGGGGAATTTCTCTGTGACTTCATGATAAGTAACATTTTGTTATGCTTCTAAATAGTATTAACTACCTACAAAATTAATAATATCCATTTCGAATATTATGATGACCACGTTTAAAACATCTCACGCACCAATAATGTATTTACTTTAATTTTCAATTTTTTACTATAATATGAATAAGAACCTTGTTTGACGACATAAGTATTTATTTAGGATTAAAATCTGAACAAAGTAAGAACAAATACGCTTTTGTCTGTATTCTTATTTTAAAAACGCCTAAGATATTTTATGTCTTAATTGTTTCATTTCTATTCACGTTTTCATTCGGAACTTCGACAAATTGAGATTAATGATATACCGTAACGGACCCAGTTCCTGATCAGTACCAAGTTCCTGCTGATTTGATTACATTTATTTTTATGTTGACTTTAATGTATACAACATTTGTTTTAAAAAAATAATTAGTAATAGTATACTATTTCATAGTCATATATAGAAATTTTAAAAGTCACTAGTAAAATACATTTTTAAGATAAAAAATGTTAAAGTTGGACGCTGTCGGCAACATCATGATTGATACCATCTTACTCTAGTTGGCTACAAGTGAGCATGCAAAGAAATTTACATAATTTCTTTCAAATTTTGTAACGGATCGTAGAAAAACTTATGTAATTAAATTATTTAACAGTTTATTTGTATGAATCACCTAAAACATTATTATAAAATATTATTTTTATTTGATAAAACGTGTGATTAGAAATAGGGTCCATATTCTTATCGTTTACCCAATTCCTGATCAGTATTAATAATATGTTATATGTGTGTTTAAAAATCTTAAAATACACAAATATTTATAACAACACAATTCTATAAGTAGTTTTAATCCATACGTAAGTAATTTATCAGACAAAAGTCGTATAAAACGTGAAAATAAAATAAATCGCAACACCATGTGCACTTTATAGGTTAATATATGTTCGTGCATGAGTCTATATCGTGCAGTCGACAGAGCATGAATAACCAAACACTTTTACCTCGCCTAAGTTTCACATTTATCACACAACCGAAAAATGTTATATATTTAGTATATCTACTGTAGTAGTATTGCTTGATAAGTTTTTGTTTATCATATAAAATACTTATGTATCAATAATATATGTGATCAGGAATTGGGTCTTGATATGATCAGAAACTACTCCCATACCAATCTTAAGTGATAAGGAATTGCTCCCACAGCTTTTATCCTTTGAGACTTTATACGAGTATTTAACTTTATTTTGATTATTTATGTATTTTTTAAATTTTATATTAAAGATTAAGAGTTATATTTGTTACTAGAAATGTTATTTTCCATGAATACCTCATTTTAACGATTTGACACAGCAAATAACGTGACGATGCGCCTTAACTGATCAGGAACTGGGTCCGTGACGGTATCAGTAATTAATAGTCACGAAATGGAGACAATATTTTCTCAAACTACAAAAAAATGCATCACAAGCATTGACTTTAAAACTGAATGATTTATCTGCGAAAACATCAGATTCTTTGCATATGAACATATTTTATGTATACTCTACGAGTCTACCGGAATTTGGGTTACCCAACATGTGGGCATCGGGTCGAATTGGCTTACTAGAATAAACTGGATTACCCAACGGGTTGATCCTTCACGTCGGATAACCCGAAATAGTGAATTGACTAGAAATTATTGAATTATTAAAAATGTGTTGGAAATAATTATTTTATTTTACATTACAAATTTTTTTAAATAAATTTTTTCAAAGAAATTCTATTAATATTTTGATAATTTTAAGTTATTCCATTTTTTCAGATAACCCGAATCATCTAAAAACCGAATCCAAATCATGAAAAAAATCTGACTCGACTTGAGGCGGGTTTTTCGACTATAATGTATTTTATAGAATATTTCATTGTCATTTTACTCAAATTTGAGGCTTTGAGATGCTACCCTGCTGAAAATAGTACGTTATAAGTTCTTACGTTAGTTCTTACGTATGAATTTCGACGAAGAAGATACGTAAGAACCTGTCAAAATATCTTTAACCCTTTAATTGGGACTGTGCAATAGTAGTGGTAACGTCTAGAAAACTATTTTGTTTGACTGAGTTACGTAATAAATTATTGTTCAAGCTGAAAAATAACTTAAATAATTCATCATATGATACTGAGTATTCTTAAATAACAAAAGTATTGAAATGATAATTTTATGCTTGTACAAATAAAAAGGAAACTATGATTTACAATCACGAACACAGCTCACAAGTACACGGTTTGTCCCGTCGTCCAGGTTAAAGGGTTAATAAAAAAAAGTCCGACGTTGGGTTTGAAATGACTTTAATAATGCTTATACACAAATTGTCCTAATACGGTATACGATTATAAAATATTTCTATTTAACCCTTTCAGTCACGCAATTCAATTCATTTGGTTATGGAAGTGCAAATATATGTTTCCAATGTATTTTTGAACGAAGAATCCAAATCAAGTGTCAAAAATTTTTTTACTTTCATAACCAAACGAATTCAATTTCATGACTAAAAGGGTGGTTTTCACCCCATTTGAAGGGTTGTTTTTATATTTATAAAATTATTGATATCAGATTCGTATTCTACGATCAAAAATACATAGAAAACGTATATTTGTACTGCGATAACAATAGAAATCAAATTTTGTGACTAAAAACAATAGGGAGCCGATATATCGGCTTCTGTGACTGAAAGGGTTAATAGGGAAGAGACATGGTATAAAAATAACAGCTGATCCTTTATTCTATAATAAATAAATATGTATTGATTCATTAGACATCATTTTTTAATCGATTAGATGTCTCTTGAGTTTGTAAATATTAATTAAAAGTTTATAATTTTCAAAGTATTTGAATATCGAACTATCCTGCGATTGGCTAATAAGATTCAATGTGGCCGCGTACCATGGGTTAACATAACCAACAATATCGAAGTGGGTATATTTGATTTTGTGAGCTTATACACAAATATAGTTTTGGTATTTAAATTGAAAAGTTAGGTTATGGGTAGCGTCGTATATACATTGTTTCCCATGGTACGCGGCCATATTGGAATTCTAGTCACGCGGTTTCTTTATGGCGTTTGAATTTTAATACAGAATTTTGTTTTTTTGAAAAAATCTTACGCAGTAAATATAGACTTAAAGATTTTGATATTTATATTTTTGTGCATAGTTTTAACTAAAGATTATTTAAAAAATAAAATAAAAAATCATGTCCCTTCTCTATTGGTTATATAATATAACGATTGGGATTTTGTATTTATTTTATTTTCTATTTTATTTTTCCTGTTTAACGGGACATGCCCTTTTACGTGTTAGTATTTAGAGCAGCGCGGCTACTGCGCCAACGCGACTCCAGCGCCACCTATATGCGATCTGTTTTACCGATAGTGACGGGTCTGTTTTACCATGCGACGCGACTCCCGCGACCTACTATATCGACAGCGTTTCTGTTTTTCCATACGACACGGCTCCGGCGCCACCTATCTGCGATCTATTTTACTGACAGTGATGGTTCTGCTTTACCATGCGACGCGGCTCCTGCGTCACCTATCTGCGACCTATTATACCAACAGTGTTGTGGCCGGCGCTTGTCTGCGCCGCGGCAGTGCGCCAATGTGTAGTGGGTGGAGGAATGATGGATGATTGATAGGTGGGTATGAGAAGGAATTTATAAATAAATATAAATAATAATTTTTTAATACGTATAATTATTTATATAAATAAATATAAATAATTATTTACAGAATTAGAATCGTTTGTACCCTTGACGTTCAGGTAAAGAATTTGTATTTGAACAATATTTTTCTTTGTATGTTTTCCATTGAGGAGGAGAGTGATCGTCTTATTTTTTCATCGAATTTTTATTGCTCTCTGAGAAACGAGTGTAGGCTACACTGCTACTTGTTTGTCCCATGATGATTTTGAATATACTAAAAAGAACAATAGATTCGTTTCTTATATATAGTCAGAAAACTGTATATAATTGAAACTTTAGAAGAGTCAATAATAAAAAATATAAAATTTAAATTTAAAATTAAAGTTTATAAACTGAATATAATAAATTAATTTTTTAAGATAAATACAATTGAATATGGAGTTTAAATTTAATATAAAATGTTTTATAGTTTAAAGTATACACAAATGGTTGGAGTACTAGAAATCTAAGGTCTTTGCACATGTATTTTTAAACAAAAATTAATTTAGTAAAGTAGGTATAATTTTATATCATTTATTTAAAAAATACTTATAATTTAATACATAACTATACAATATGAGTGAGATCAATTTCAACTTTCCAGAGAGATATTTTTTCAAAATTGAAAATTGAATGAAATAAGTCATTCCCCGTAGTTGATGATGACAGAGGGTTTAGCATCACCTTAAGGTAGACATCTACTTTTTGAAGTTCCTTTTCAAACTTCGTACAGCTATCAAAGTTCGAATTCCAGCACTATCTTTTACCCGTATCTCGTGGGAACTCTCTTCATTTAATGAATTCCATACATTTGGCCGACCTTAACCCTTAGCGGCTACACGGAGTAACTAGTTACCCCAGGCTCAGAAAAAGTGAAATTGGAGATTTAAAACATTTAAAACATTTGACCAGTTTTTAGAACGCCATCTATAAATTGACCGATAAAAATCATTAGAAATATTGAAGAACACTTCAACAAACATGAAACAATCGGTTACAAGTGTTAAATATCCATATGTCTTGTACAACTAGGTTTTTCAGCGTGGGGTAATGAGTTACCCCATGTGGCCGCTATGTGGCCTGGCTGAGGTGTGGCCGCTAAGGGAGAAGTCTCGTACTCTTCTTGCAGGTAGGTATGATAATGTTATTGCTACTTCATTAATTAAATCCATAGTTGTAACAGAAAAAAATGTTAATGTTAGATTATTGGTTTTAATAAAAATGCATTAAATCGTAAACAATATAATTATACACCTTAAACTTCTATATAGAAAAATCAGAGTATGTAGCAGAATCAGGTGGTGTTAGTGTGGTTAACTCAAATAAAAGAGTGAAAAAAATTAAAGTCTACAAGAAAAAAGGATTAAAACATAAGTCCTACTGTCTGTATATAATATAAGTATTTGAGCTTGTAAAAGAAAATAAATGATTGAAATTATCACAAAGGTCATAAGTCATTGATTTCTTCATATGAGGGACTTTGTCATATTCTTTTTCATAAGAGGGACTTTGTCATATTCTTTTTCATAAGAGGGACTTTGTCATTTTTCTTCATAAGAGGGAATTTGTCAGTTTTTTGACATGCAAGAATGAATTATTTTAAAGTATAACTTTTCAAAAGAATTTAGAATCTGAGCAAAAGCAAATTTAAAAAATTAGAGTCTCTGTAAGAAAAAAGGAATAAAACATTGTCATATTTCTTTCATAAGAAGGACTTTGTCATTTTTTTTACATGTAAGAATGAATTGTTTTAAAGTATAACTTTTCAAAAGAACTAAGAATCTGAGCAAAAGTAAATTTAAAGAATTAGAGTCTCTGTGAGAAAAAAGGATTCTGTAAGAATGAAGGATTAAAACATAAGCCCGACTGTCTATATATATTCTAAATATTTCAACCTGTTAGAGAAAAGAAATGATTGAAGTTCTCACAAAGATCATAAGTCATTTTCTCATAAGAGGGACTTAGTCATATTTGTTTCTCCTAAGAGGTACTAGTCATTTTGTTCATAAGTAGGACTGTCAGTTTTATTACGTGCATGAATGAATTAATTTGAAGTATAACTTTTCAAAACAATGTAGAATCAAAGCTAAAGTAAAATTAAAAAATTTATGTCTTTTCTATCAGAATGTATACATATAGACCTAAGGGAATGAAAAAAAATAGAGTGCCTGTATGAACATACCATTAATAAAATAAGTCATATTAACTATATATGTTATAAGTATTTAAACCTGAAAGAAGAGAGAAATGAATGTTCGGACGTCGCTGGTCCGCCAGCTTATAAAGCCGAAGTTTCTGCAAAAGCATCTAGCCCCACTCACGAAAGTATCTTGTCGCTGCCGCTCGTTTCCCTACCTTGAGCGCGCATGCGCAGACTGTTGAGCGCAGACCACTTCTCGAGCTCGAGACATTATCCCAAGCTCATTACCTTGAGCAATGCACACTCCCCACTATAACGATTATAACACTGAGCTTATAGGCTTCATCCCCTACCTACACGACCGGGGTGGATTTCCCCTACCGCGACTTTCATGCGCTTACCTCTTCTCACCTTCGGCGTGAGCTGGGTATATTTTTTGCTGCGCAAGTGCAATTCCCCACCAATATTACTGCTTTACCCCCAAAAATAACATCTATGAGTGTAAAAGTGCTGAGCAGTGCTCACTGCTCACTTTACCTCACTGACAATGCAGGTGAGAACCACTATTATCTTTAATTATGTTTTTAGTTTTTCAGACCATGCTTTACTTATAAACTTATAATGTTCTCTAATTTTACATTCTATAGGAAATTACAGCAGAATTCGTAAGAACGCTTGAACTAAAATATTTTAATATTATTTTTTCAGAATTCTAAAAATTTTATCTCTCTCTCTCTTTATCTCTCTCTCTCCTCTCTCTCTCTCTCTCTCTCTCTCTCTAAAGAAAGAATATGACAAATTTTAATCCTTTTTGTTACAGAGATTCTAATTTTTTAAATTTACTTTTGCTCAGATTCTAAGTTCTTTTGAAAAGTTATACTTTAAAATAATTCGTTCTTACATGTAAAAAAAGTAAGTACTCCCTATATATCCCCATATATATATATATATATATATATATATATATATATATATATATATATATATATATATATATATATATATATATATATATATATATATATATACATATATATATATATTAATATTTAATAATTATAACTTAATATATATATATATATATATATATATATATATATATATATATATATATATATATATATATATACACACTTCAAACATCTACTGTGTATAGTTTATACAATTTTAATAAACTAAAATATTTTATTATGTAAATGATTTTTTAAATTAAAGATATTCTTTAGTAGAAATAATAATAAAAAAATCATGTTATAGCAGAATACTTAATAATCTTATTCTTTATTGGAGTATATTGAAAAACTTTTTTCTCGTTTCGGAGTATATGTAAAGCTAATAGTGTTTACAGTGCAGTCATTTATTGCAGGACTAGCAAGATGCAAGCTACTGTAGACGAGTGCCGTCAACACGTGGATGTCTTGGAAGAGGCGGAAAAGCTACTATCTACGAAGCCTACAGATCAAATGAGAGTAGAATGCTTGATACAGCAGTGTACTTTATCTTTAAAGACTTTTTACCGAGTACTTGGGGACAAAAGAATTTCGGTACCACAAAAGCAAGCTATATTACATGGTATAGCTAAATTGAGTCTATGAAAGTTCTATTTAAAAGCACTATGAAAACTGGTAGCGGTATTGAACCGAACTTAGATAGAGATAAAATTAGCGCACGAGTTCGTTGGATTGATATGGATAGCGCTTTTAATACCCGAATGCGGACATGTATTGTAGTAAATCTAGCACAGATTGATGTACAGAGTTTTTTAAAAGATGTATCAATTTTATTTGCTCAGCGCATGAAAGTCATTTTAAAAATGAATGATACAGCTATGAAAAACAATGCAGTTCTGTTCTCCAAATTTAAAAATATTGTGAAAAACGTAGACGGAAAAGCAGATGAAGAAGAAAGTATTGAAACTAAACATTTCAATACTCAAAACACTGAAATTTTGTTATGATCAAGCCCAAAACAGTGGTTCATCGATCACGTTATAAATTCTCTTCTGATTGATATAGAAGAATTTGAGATTCTGGTTGGATATTAGATTCCATAAATAATATTCAAATTAATGTAAATAAGTTTAGTCATTTGCGTACCGGTATTTCATACATACCTCTTTAATCATTTATAGAGCTGAAAAATGCTTGCGTAAATGTTCAAAATACAGATAATCAATGTTTCATGGGTGTATCAAAATCATCCAAACAAGGTGAAAAATTACTTTTCATACAAGAATGAGTTAAATATGCTAGGTATAGAGTTTCCAGATTCGTTAAGAAAAATATCAAAGTTTGAAAAACAGAACAGTACGATATCTGTCAATGTTTTTGGTCTGATTGATAAAAGTATTATACCTCTATACTTAAGGCAGGTTTGCGGTGGATTTTTTTGGAAAAATCATTTTTTTTTATTTCATTATTCGATAGCAATACTATCTAGAAATATTTTAAAACTCATACAATTAGTTCCTACGGCCGGAAACAGGCAGAAAAGAGGCAGCACCTACCGCGTTCGAGCGCGCGCGCTCGGCTGCTCCTGCAGCGGTCGGCGTTGCGCTGCCGCTGCCCCCCTCTCCATCTTTAATCCTAGTCCTGCTCCTATCCCCCTTCGTAAATAGCAGTTTTGGCGGCCATTTACCTAATTCAGTGCCCGCTCAGTCATCCCAAGCGTCGCGTCGTTGTGAAATTGAATCGTTGTGAAAAAGTAGTATTTTTACTATGTGTGATCGAAAGGGCAGCAGAGAGAACGAAAATAAGCCAGGCCGATCAAGAAAACGCTCGTTTCACGGGAATCGGCATACTTCTGATGCTGATTCAAGTTTAACTAGTACTTCTGCAAAAAAAATCATAATGGTGATCCTGATTTTCAAGTTGCAGTCGATCCAACTATGCTATACTGTATAATCTCTTATAATGTATTCTTGGCCTTACAGAACATTGTGATTTGTAAAACATGCAAAATTGAAGTGCGTTTTTCGAAATTGAATCAGAAAGGTTTAGGCTTTGATTTAAATGTGAAAATGACGTTCGCATTCAATCGAGTCCAAAAATTAGCTCTGGTTACGAAATAAACAGAAGATTTGCTTTCGTAATGAGGCTTCTTGGCATAGGTATTCAGGGTCTGAATAATTTTTGTGGACTGATGGATTTGTGTATTGGATTTAGTGAAAATGGATATTATGATATTGTTAATCACATTCACATAGCAGCCAAATCAGTAGCATTATTAGCTTTTAAAAAAGCTGTAAATGAGGAGAAAAAAGCAAACACGGCAGCTGGCAAGATTGAAAATCGGCTCACAGTCTCCGGAGATGGTTCATGGCCAAAAAGAGGTTTTTCGTCGTTACTTGGCTTAGTCAGTTTGATAGGCAAATATACAAATAAAGTTTTAGATCGCGAAGTGAAGTCAAAGTTTTGCAGAGCGTGTGAAACCTACGATGGTGACCATAATACTCCTGAATTTGAAGCTTGGTTTGAAGATCATGAACAAGATTGCACAGCTAATCATGAAGATAGTTCTGGAATGATGGAATCGAATGGAATTCTGGACATGTTCAAAAGATCCATTGAACTTTATAAAGCTATTTATGAATATTATATAGGTGACAGTGACCCAAAACCTTCAAAAATGTAATCGATGAAAAACCTTATGGAGACGAAGTAATTGTAAAGAAGAAAGAATGCGTTTTACACGTGAAAAAAAGGATGTTTCGGAGAGCCAAAGAGGCTAAGAAGCAGTTAACTCAGTTAAAAAAAGCTAAAAAAGCTATAGAAGAAGCTGCCTTGAAAAAATCAGGCGCGAAAAAATTGACATCCAAAAAAAGCCGATACTCCGAAAACTTTGGCTTTAACTGGTAAAGTTATGTCCGAATTATCCGCTTTTTATGGCATTGCTGTTCTGAATCATCCTGACTCACCCGAAGAAATTAAAAAAGCTATTTGGGCCACATTCTACCATAGAAGCTCGACCGACGACAATCCACAGCACCAATACTGCCCAGACGATTCTTGGTGTAAGTATCGTTTAGCAGCAGCACAGAATAAACTAAGTACTTTTAAGCATCCCCCCGCTTTTGACAACAATACTCAAGCAGTACTTAAACCAATTTATGAAGACCTCACTAGTGAAAATTTATTAGAAAGATGCACTGGCGCAAACACTCAGAACAATAATGAAAGTTTTAATTCTTGTGTTTGGGCCATGGCTCCAAAACACACTTTTTGTGGGAAAAAAATCGTTGAAATAGCAGCTTATACAGCAGCATGCACTTTTAATGAAGGCTTCAGTACAGTATTAAAAATAATGAGTGTTATGGGCGTAACAATAGGCAGTGAGGCTCATAAATACGCTGAGAAAGTCAATGCAACGCGCGTGCGGAAAGCCGAATGGGTTGCTTCTCAGGCTTCAAAAGAAAGCAGGGTGGCCCGCAGAAACTCTAGAATACGAGAAAATGATGCTTACGAGGAAGCTGAAGGAGTTATATATGGAGCTGGCATCGCTGATTGAGTGTAAGACCCTTTTTTCTCAAATTTTCATAAAAAAAAACTTTGAACGCGTTTTTCTCGAAACAACGCTTTTCAACTCTATCGACACGATTTAAAAAAAACTACTGCACCGATTCAGTTGAAATTTGAACAGCTTACTCCTGACATATGTTCTTTATGTATGATCTAGGATTATAACGATCAATAAATTTTTCAAGAAGTTATAAACAATTTATGTTGCAAAAAAAGAGCCAAAAAATTCAAAAGTCCGCCATTTCGTTTTTTTCCGGTAAAAATGAAATATCCTAGACTATGCAATAGCCAAAACTATAAGTTTTAAGAATCTTTTTAGTTTTTTGATTTCAGATGATCCGTTGGTGAGATATCGTGTCGACAGTCAAACAAAAGAACAATTTTGAGGCGGCCATTTTGTCAAGAATAATCCGTAAAAAAAAAATTTGTATAACTTCAAAATGTGTATTTTAATATGTAAAAAGTTTGAACAATAAAGATTATTTTTTGTATGAAATAAAAATTATTGAATAAATAGGGCAAATCCACCGCATACCTGCCTTAACATCTGAAAAGAAGGTTAATCATATTAACCTTCTACTGCTTAATAAAGAGTTCGAAAATAATGTGGAGGAACATAAATCAGATTTTCATTACGTATATATAAAAAATCTTTCACGATTAGTGACTGACAATCTATCTGATATAGAAAAGAAAAGGTATATATGATAGATGTTTGAACTTTTTTTCAATGAACGGAGTCTAGAAAAGCATGAAGAGCAGTGTAAGGTGTTGAATAATTGTAAGATAAGACTCCCCGAGGATGGAAAAAATAGGTTAGAATTTAAAAACTATCATTATAAAAAAATTGTATCATTCATAATTTACGCTGATTGTGAATGTTTGCTGAAACCTGTTAGAGAATGTCAAGAACATGAGAATATTGAGGTTAATGGTAAAACTACCAATAACAGCAATACGTTACCACTTCAAGAACATGAGATATGCAGTATTGGATATTACTTTAAATGTAGTTATAATGACTCTCTATCGTTTTACAAATCTTATCGAGGTGATGAATCAGCTCGTGGGTTTGCTAAAAATCCACTACCTATAGCGATTCTTACATCAAATCAAATATCTGATTATTATACTTTCAATACTTATCATATTTGTAATAAAGTGTTGGATAACAGTGCCAAGTTTCCAGATCATTGTCATCTTACAGGAAGATATCGCGGACCTGCACAAGCTATCTACAAACTTAATTATCAAGTTTCGAGGACAGTACCAGTCATATTCCATAACCTAAGTGGTTATTATGCACATTTAATTATTCCTTACGTATCGAATCATTTTCGTGGGCAAATTGATTTGCTTCCTTTGACGAAAGAAAAATATATTTCTTTCACAAAACATGTAGAAAATAGTTATATTAAATTTCGTTTTATTGACTCTTTCAAATTTATGCCTTCATCTCTCAACAAATTGGCTTCTTACCTCGATGAGTATAAGATAGTCAATTCAGAGTTTTTAACCTTCAAAAAGGAAAAAATTGATCTATTAACGCGGAAGGGTGTGCTTCCATATGAGTACCTTATGAATATGAGCATGCACAAAAAGTATGGTACACGTTTGGAGTACAAACTCTTGGTGAATATTCAGATCTGTATATGAAGACCGATGTCTTATTGTTGGCAGATATATTTGAAAATTTTCGAGAACAGAGCTTGAAAGCGTATAACCTCGATCATGCACACTATTACACAACCCCAGGTTTTGCAGTGGATGCTATGTTGAAATTTACAGGTATAAATTAAAACTTTTGACGGATATAGACATGTTTCTATTTGTAGAGCGAGGTATTAGAAGAGGTTTAAGTCAATGTTCGCATCGATATGCAGCGACGAATCATGAGTATATGCACGAGACTCATAATTATAGTGAAGATAAAAGTTATCTTATGTATTTAGATTCTAACAATTTATACGGTTGGAGTATGACCCAATCTCTGCCATATGATTGCTTTGAATGGATAGATAATTGTGAAAATTTTGATTTTCAATCTATTGATGATAATGCTCCTGATGGTTACATCGTAGAAGTGGACTTGGATTATCCTTCCAAATTACATGATGAACATAACGATTTACCATTCTTCCCTGAGCATATAAAACCGCCAGGATCAAAGCAAGAGAAATGTTTGGCTATGCTTCTGCATAAACGGAATTATGTAATTCATTATCGAGCTCTTCAGCAATCTATTACAAACGGACTTCAGCTCGTTAAAATTCATTAAGTATTGAAATTTAAACAGTTACCGTGGCTTAAACCGTACATTAATTTGAACAGCTCCATGAGAGCTCAAGCTAAGAATGAGTTTGAGAAAAACTTTTTCAAATTAATGAATAATGCTGTGTACGGAAAAACTATGGAGAATGTGCGAAAACGTGTTGATGTTAAGCTTCTAACGAAGTGGGAAGGGAGGTATGGTGTAGAAGCTCAGATTTCCAAACCAAGTTTCCATAGCAGTGCTATATTCAATGAAAATTTGGTAGCTATTCAGCTTCGTAAAACTGAGGTACTGTTAAATAAACCGATATACATCGGGTTGACAGTACTAAATCTCTCTAAGACACTTATGTATGATTTTCACTATAATTATATGCGAAGAATTTACAAAGCTGATTGTAAACTTCTCTATACATATACTGACAGCTTTATTTATGGAATCAAGTGTAATGATTTTTATAGCGATATGAAAAAAAATATTCAAAAAATTTGATACTTCAGATTATTCAGCTAAAAATGCCTTTGACATACCACGTGTGACTAAAAAAATTGTTGGACTTATAAAGGATGAGTGTAATGGTAAAATTCTTGCTGAATTTGTTGGCTTAAGGAGCAAAATGTATAGCACTCGTGTTGATGGTCAAGATTGTGTAAAAAAGATAAAGGGTATTAAAGTTTCTGTAGTAATGAAGACCATTGAATTTAATGATTATGTGGACTGTTTACAAAATTTAAATATTCAACGACGAAAACAACATACCATCAGATTTCGTCTCCACAACGTAGAGACTATAAGTCAGCTGAAAATCGCTCTTGGTCCTTATGACGATTAGAGATATCTTCAAGAAAACAGCACAGACACTTTGGCATGGGGACATTATAGAATTAAAAAAATGTAAGTTTTTTTATTTAATTTATATACCCATTACAAACTTAAAATTGTAATTATAAATATTCTACAAAATTTAAATTAGAAATCATTAATTTTATGTCTTAGAAGAATGGTTCCTGCAGAAAAAAAGAAATCGGGTACGGATTGAGGAGAAGTCAATAATTCATGTGATGCATGTATGGAGTTTTGCATATTATAACGCTCGCTGCGGGAAATAGGAGCACTAGCACGTGATCGAGAGCGTTTTAGAATGAGAATTGAAAGAATTAATGGGGTTATAATGTCAATATTTTTGAAAAAATATAATGTAATATTTTTTATTTTCTTTTTTCAACTACTCTTATTTATCCTACTATTGTGTGAACTGTGAAAATCTAACCATTTTGGCGGCGAATATAATGATGTTAAATTGATAATAAATACATAGGTAATGTTAAACTGCTGAAAAGCAATAACTACAGTATTATGAAAAAATAGAAAGAGAACCGAATGAAATCGTCTACGGGTAAAGGTTGAGCATGTGTTTTTGTCTCAAGTGCATTTTCCCGAAAGAATATCGTAAAAAAGGGCCAGCGTTGGCGCTCTCGACATCAACAAGGCAGTGCAGCTTTGACTCTCGATAGGTTCAGACGTGTAACTAGTAGGAAAAGCATCGGCTCATAGCGTGCGTCACAGGAATATATCAGCTAGGCATTTGAATAAATATAAATTTGAAAGTTTAAACAATGATAATAGCTCCTCTGGTGAATCCTGCTTTGTGTCGGAACAGGTATTACAACTTTTACATCCAATCGCTGTAGTCAAAATTATTAAATTTTAAAAAGTCTAAAATATCATTAGTCACAGTTTTTGCATTACCGTGCTAAGGACTAATATGTCCAATGTATTTCCAGGTTCACTTACAATTGTAACATGCTCTTTCTTTATCATTTTTTTGTATTGACAAAATCTTATCATTTCAAAGTGAAGTGTATCATCTTTTCGGCCATCGAAAAATAAACCTTACAATTTAATTTCTTCGGTATTAAGAATGCGAATGTTATCTCTTCTTTTCAGTTTCTCGGTCATACGCGTTAAATCTGTCATTTATCATGGTGGAAAATGTTGTACGTTTTTGAGATTGTGCTTGTTTCATCTTAAAGAACTCGTCAGGGTTTTGAGTATTATGGGAGTTTTCAGAGCTTGATGGTGCAAAGTCACTACTCAGATTAAATATAGCGGTTGAAGGGACAAAAGAAAAATATTCATTTTCCTTATCAACTTTCGGTGCTTTTCTTCTTATTGATCATTAAGTTTCTTGTCGCAATTCTGTCTACCGTACCAATTATAATTTTTCTGTAATTTCTTTGATCAATTAAAAATAATCTATTTTCTATAGAGACTTTTCTATTTCGTGGACAGATTGAAAAATCAGGACATTTAGAAGTACTTAGAGTGGATGTCCCGACTACTGACACCCCCAAGGATCGATTGTTGCATTATTGTATAGTTTATACTATTTGCTAAACAAAAATATATATTTTTCTACTTATTTATCATTATATATTACATTATTTAAGATTATTTTTAAGATTATTTTTAATTATAAATTCACGAAATTAATAATAATATTCTCGTGAGCTGCTACTGACACCCTGAAAATATGCCGGACCCAACTACTGAAGTAGATAAGCTAATCTGGTTCTGGGACACCTGGGGCGAGATGAGGTGTCCCAGAACCAGCTTAGGGTTTGGGGCGGAGCGAGATGGGGTGCCCCAGAACCGGCTTAGGGTTTCCGGGTCCCCTCCCCGCCGCGGGGTTCCCCCACTTGGACACCACCTTCTCCTTCCACCCGCCCGCGAGTGAGACACCGCGAGGGAGACGCCGGACCTGCACGCGCGAGCCCACAGCGCCTCCCAGCCGTGATCCAATAGCGCCTTTCCCACAGCGTTGCCCGGCCGAGGCGTGTCTAGACCTGCACGCGCGAGCCCGCAGCGCCGCCCGCAAGCAATTTTGTGTGGGTATGTGCGTGTGTGTGTGTGTATGTGTGTGTGTATATATGTGTGTCTGTGTGTGAGCGAGTGTGTATGTGTGTGTGCATGTGTGTGTGTGTGTATGTAAGTATGGGAGAATCTACCCCACCGACGGAAAACGGTGTGTGTATGTGTGTGTGTGTGTATGTAAGTATAGGAGAATCTACCCCACCGACGGAAAACGGTGTGTGTATGTGTGTGTGTATGTGTGTGTGTATGTGTGTGTGAGCGTGTGTGTGTGTGTGTGTGTAAGTATGGGAGAATCTACCTCACCGACGGATAACCGCAGTTGTCTGCCGTCAGTAAGGTTATGGAGATGCAAGATGGCGGCGAGCGCTAACACGTGCGCGGCCCTGTCTAGACTTGCTGAGAGAGCGTCAGGCCACTCGTGCCGCCACAGGCTCACCACTCCTCCTTCGCTGAGAGAGACCTAACGAGACTCTTGAAAATCCAATCGAACGAGCTGCAGAGATATGGACTAGTGTTGTGAAGATTGTACTCGATCGCTTAGCGTACATGTATAGACCTGAAAGAATAATATTGTAGATTATTTATGCTTACCTTTAAAGAGGAAGGGTAAAGGCCCCGACCATCGCCTCACCGGTGAGGTTCTCCGCTTAGCATAACATCTCCATACACTTCCTCTTTATGATTTCTTTTAATGGAGACCCTTAGTGAATGCGCTCGACAAGTTTTCTTCCTAAAAAAAGTATGGGGGTATTCACCGAGATTTGAACCCAGATCGCCGAACCACTGGGGCTCTATCTTTCTCTATACGTGAACATGGATACATGTGGACATATTTGTATGCGTGTGAGTGTGATGTTACATAAGAGGAATTCTTACCTCAAAAATTTTATCGATGGTCAAGATACTCAATGGTAACCAAACAATCTACCTTATCGACCTTTGGTATTATCAATTAGCGAAGGACGGTAAATCAAAATTTGTATTTACATTACCGACACATGTTAATGAAGAATAAATTATTGACACCTACAGAGGGCGCTACAAAATGGCGGTAAATTAAAAAAAATTCACATTGAAGCGAAAAATTCAAGTTAGGACTTATCGACTGATAGCAGCAGCATTTGCCGGGTAAAAATATGAGAAGATTGTGGAAGTGGAATGTTTTTTAAATCAATAAGTACATCAGTATATGTAACCTGAATTACGCAATTCCTTGACGATAAAGTTAATCTCGTCATTATGAATTTCACATGGATTTTTAGCCATAATTACTGGGAGACGATCGACTAACTCATTAGGATCATTCCAATCATCAAATACGTATTGTCTATCTCTCTTCCTTTTCCAATTCTCGTATGAATCATCTATATTTGATTGTCCTTGGAATCTAGAACCAAAATTCAATAGCAATATTGGTGAAGTAGTATCAATCATATTACTACTATCATAACTGGATGGAATAAATTCATATGCAGCGGTTCGTGGATAATTGCTAGGCGAAGATTCTTCATCTTCCTCACTACTCTCATCAGAAGTCTCACATTTTTTATTATAATTGTGAGACTTCTCTTTTACAGTCTCAAGATTTATTGTTGATTTGATAGGTGAGGGTTCATTCTGCAGCTTACGTCTTTTTGCCTTGATCATGTCAAGACGATGATCATCGTTCCGTATATCAGATGAATTGTCTGTCAATACTGTAGAAGATGTATTACTATGTTGAAATCCATTCCTACTCTTGCATTGGGGAATGTCGTAGATTGTTTCTTCTTAAAACAATAACCATCTTGATCAATAGACTGGAACATTGGAGCAATAAACTTATTGAATTTATTACTCTTTAAACTACGAATCGACTCATCTGCACGGTATCGTTTTTTATGAGCGTTCGTAGCTTTGACTATACTATGATAGTTTGTAATATCTGCAGAACTGATACGATTTGCATCAGGATATTTTCTAAAGAGTAATTCAAGTAATCCTTCAGTTGTAGGATATCTTATATTGTGTACTTGAACATGATAATCTTTAAACTGGATGGATGAGTTACCAAACATAAGCTTATTTCCTTGCTTATAAACTCCATACACATGATCAAGGTATCTTTTATAATTTTGATTGAACTTCCAGAGATACTTATGAATGAGAGCAACGGTCTTATCATTGCTGAATCAAAGATCTCGAACTGAATTATCTATATCTGAAGATTTAACAGGCTCATCAGACGGATAATTCAGATCCTCAGACATCATATATTTGATTCCTCTATCGGTAGTGAGATTTTCAGGCGGATCGATGTTTTGACCCAAAGAATCTACTTCTACACTTACACTACTCTGTCGTAGAGATTTGTATTTGCTCATGATATTCTCTCGCGATTTACGAAGAATATCCGCTCGTAGGTTTTCCATGTTGTCGCTTTAACAGCTCACGGTAGAATGATGTTTATTTTAAATGCATGCGTTCTATTTATAGCAAAATCAACGTGTTAGCATAAATACAGTGACATGAAAGTGTTACTCTATGACATGAAAGAGTTACTCTATAACATGAAAGTGTTACTCTATGACATGAAAGTGTTACTCTATGACATGCAAGTGTTACTGTATGCATAAAAGTGTTACTGTATGCATAAAAGTGTTACTCTATGACATGAAAGTGTTACTCTATGACATGCAAGTGTTACTGTATGCATAAAAGTGTTACTGTATGCATAAAAGTGTTACTCTATGACATGAAAGTGTTACTCTATGACATGAAAATGTTACTCTTTGATTTAACAGTAGAATCTAATTACATTTCATATTTATCAATCCAACTGTTGTGGGAACTGTCGAATCCCAACCATTTAACGTATAGTTGGTTTCCACGTTTCTTGAAAACTTTTTCCACTAGGTATACTTCAGGATACTTAGCTTTGAAAAGTTCTTGCTCGTAGAATCCACCAGTTATGGGATGGTTTTGATAGTCTGACACGTGGTAAGTCACAGGATTCGTGGTTGCAATTATATTCACAGTAAATATCTCAGTGGACTAGTTGGGTATGTACCCCTTCTCGAATAATTGTTTAGCCTTACTCACACCTACTTTTTCACCAGCTTTGAATTTTGGCTTTTTCTTCTTCAACGACTGATTCTGAAATCGTTTCAGAACTTGAGCCTGATTGGTAATAGAGACTTCGTTAGGCTTCATACCAATAGTTCGATGTTTACTATCATTATACTTTAACAGTAAATCAGACAAGATATCGAGCCACTTGTAGTTTCCTTGCAAACTGAACTTTACCCGCATCTTGTTTTTTTAGTGTACAATTGAAGCGTTCGCAAATGAATGCTTTAAGGTTACTGTAGGTCGAGTATAGATTGATCTTATAACGTTTCATGAGATTCTGGAAGTTCGTATTGTAAAACTCCTTACCTCTGTCTGTATGCAAATTTTTCGTTACACGACCTCGACGCAATACAGATTTCAACGCTGCTGTAACTTCCTCTCCAGTTTTTCGCTTGACCGGTACAGCCCATGCGTACTTGGAAAACACATCTATGATGGTGAGCATGTATCTAAAGCCTTTGTTCTCTCGAGCATAAGGCTGCATCTCAACCAAATCCGTTTGCCAAGTTTCATCCATTCCTCGTACATCGTACTTTCGACATGGATAATGGCGTCGAGCAGATTTATGAAGCTCCTCTACCAATACTGCTTTCTGATGCATCATCATTATTATTTTGAGTCTTCAGTAATAGTTGACTGTCAGATTTGAAATAACATATCATACAACGTTTGAAGAGCTTCATGAATTTTTTTAATTTTATTTTCTTATTCCTCTTTGAAACCCTTAAGCTCCGATTTTACATCATCAAGTTCAGACCTTAAACCAGAAGTAACTTGGTATAAGCTCCGAACTTCTGATTTAATCAAGCTTTGTAGGGTGATTAAGTTGACGGCGTCACTCATCTGTTGAGCAGTGGCAACGTTGCACAGTCTCTTATTTTCCAAGTCGTTCTGACCATCAACTGTGATTTTATATCCAATGTCAGGAGGACCTTTACATTCCTCGCTTTGTTTAAGATTACGTCCGAACACGTCGACACTCATCTTGATAATAGTTAAGTATACGCAACAGCTCAATATATATACCCTGCTTCGTGGAGCTCCTCTATGATCGAATGAATTTCATTACCAGAATTGGATTACCAGCTGATTGTTGAGCTATGAGTAATTGAAGACTATCGATAAGTTCATTGGGATCATCCCAGTATACGTAATCCATCCTGGTATCTCTTCTAGCAATTTTGTATCGCGGTAATCCTTTACCAACTTTCTTGGAGTACTCAGAGAATAAAGGTGCGATAATATTATTGAATTTATTGCTATTGTGAGAGCGTATAGTCTCATCACTTTTGTAATGATTCTTCTGAGCGCTAGTTGATTCGAGAATATTGCGATAGTTTTGTAAACCATTTTGCTTCGCAAGCTTTCCATTGGGACGCCTCAAGATGAGTAACTCTATCTACCCAGGGGTCATTGGATATCCCACATCCTTTACCTTCATTCACTTATCTTCAAAGTATATTGGTGAGTCACCAATTGTGTAACCATCCTCATCATCTTTACGTACTCCATAAATTTTATCCAAATTATCTTCTCGATCAAGCATGGGAATATACTTGTCAGTAGATATCGCTTCTTCTTGATGATCTTTATCATCAGCTGTTTCGAACGAGGTTTCATGCGCTTCCGAAGTATTCTGCAGAGTCTCATCAAAACTATCATCTGCTTCATAATTTTTGTCTGATACGTCACTCTCATCTGACTCATCTACCTTTTGAAAGGCTTTTGCAGACAATATACGTTAATTCCTAGTTTTACGTTTTTCAGATAAAGTTACAAGCTTTTCGAGTGGATCGACTATTGGTTTGAATGTTTCACCCATAGCCATCTCGAAAGTAGCTTTATCACGCTTTATGATAATTAATGCTATGCATGTGTTATATTTATAGCAAAACAGTCGAAGCCCTTTCGATACCTGCCTTGATTGATAGCGCTATCTGTACTTATCATCTCTGCAACACTTTGAACACAATTCCTTGAATTGTATGAATGACATGTCAAAATTAACATGATCATTGTATAAGTGTTTCAGATTCATATCATCCCGGAATGTAAGTATAAGACTGGCAGAGATAGAAGTAGTCAATATTCTTATGTCTTCCCATACAAAAGTATGCTCATAGAGAAAGATAGAGCCCCAGTGCTTCAGTGGATTAGGGCTCAGACTTCCACGCTGGCGATCTGGGTTCAAATCTCGGTGAATACCCCCATACTTTTTTTAGGAAGAAAACTTGTCTAGCGCATTCACTAAGGGTCTCCATTAAAAGAAACCATAAAGAGGAAGTCTATGGAGATGTCATGCTCAGCGGAGAACCTCACCGGTGAGGCGATGGTCGGGGCCTTTACCCTTCCTCTTTAAAGGTAAGCATAAATAATCTACAATATTATTCTTTCAGGTCTATACATGTACGCTAAGCGATCGAGTACAATCTTCACAACACTAGTCCTTGTCTCTGCAGCTCGTTCGATTGGATTTTCAAGAGTCTCGTTAGGTCTCTCTCAGCGAAGGAGGAGTGGTGAGCCTGTGGCGGCACGAGTGGCCTGACGCTCTCTCAGCAAGTCTAGACAGGGCCGCGCACGTGTTAGCGCTCGCCGCCATCTTGCATCTCCATAACCTTACTGACGGCAGACAACTGCGGTTATCCGTCGGTGAGGTAGATTCTCCCATACTTACATACATACACACACACACGCACACACACACACACACACACACACAGACACACACATACACACACACACACACACACACGTACATACACGCACACACGCACACACACACACACACGCACACACACGCACATACACACACGCACATACGCACACAAAATCGTTTGCGGGAGGTGCTGCGGGCTTGCGCGTGCAGGTCTAGACACGCGTCGGCCGGGCGGCGCTGTGGGAAAGGCGCTGCTGGATCACGGCCGGGAGGCGCTGCGGGCTTGCGCGTGCAGGTACGGCGTCTCCCTTGCGGCGACTCCCTCACGGCCGTATGGAAGGAGGAGGTGGGGTCCGGGTGGGCGAACTCCGCGGCGGGGAGGGGACCCGGAAACCCTAAGAAGGTTCTGGGGCACCCCATCTCGCCCCGCCCTAAACCCTAAGCTGGTTCTGGGGCACCTCATCTCACCCCAGGTACCTCAAACCGGCTTAGCTTATCTACTTACTGACACCCCGACTATTGACACCCATTTACTTTCATACCCAAACAATAATATTTGATTTTATATCTATTAATTAAGTAACATTCTTAAGTATACTTTGGACTTAAGCTTTTACATATAGGTATTTAAAGGATTAGGTTAAATGATTTGTCACAAATATTTGAAATCCTTCCCCAAGAAGCGTTAAACATCATTCAAAATGAACGTTACCGCTGAAATCAAGTAGGTTAGATTGTACTAACTCGCGCGGTAGTAGTATCAGTAGTTGGGCAAATGCGTCGATTTCTTCTCAAACTGCTGACAGGTCAGTAATACGAAAATGTCTGAAACGCTTGTACCTAACTCTGCCATCCAATAATTAAAAAAAATGCCTTTGATAATTCTTCTTTTTTAGCTAGTAGATATATCTGGTATATAAATATTACATATTAAACTATTTTTCATTGCATATATCGCTCTAATATAGAAATAACAGTATTTTCATATTCACTCTGAACACAGATATAATTTTAAACGTTTTCGTAGCCTCGAATTTTATTATTATTTTTTAAAAGTTTCTGAAATTAAATGATGACACGTTTGTTTATTCATTATACTAATAACAGTTAGGGATTGCTTATATTTTTTTCAGATATTATTTGATAGAGTTTATATTTTATTTATAATAAAATAGGTTTAGGTGTCAGTAGTTAGGTGAGGTGTCAGTAGTACGGACATCCACCCTAAGTCAAATAATATTCGGCATTTCTCTTTAAATATTTTTACATTTAATTTAGATGTTTTTTTTAGTTAAAATCTGGTAATTATTTATCAGTTCTACTATTCGCTGATGGGTAAGTACAGAAAGACTTACATTTTCCCATAGGTTTTCTACTTTAGTTGCAACTGTGTCAAAATTTTGAACAATGATAGTTCTGTACCATTCTTCGATTGCTTTAATTCAAAGCGAAATACATCACAAGATCTCAAAACATTCTTAATGGTAGATACCTGAGTTTCTGTGAAATATTGAGGGGGGCCAAAAAACAGAAAGTAATTTTTAGATCAATTTAACACTTTATTACTTTGTTTACTCATGAAGCAAATTTATAAGTAGTCGTGGAGCTGGGTCTACCCGTATGCGACAGGGTGTCCAAAGGTGAAAATAGTCATTTCTTATGTATTTTGACTCAAAGCACACGAATTCGCTAGTCCTTTTTTGTTTAAAGTGGTTCTAAATTGTTTAAAATGCAATGGTTTAAACAAATTAGACAAAATTAATTTCTCGGTCCAGAAGTATTTTTTTATTAAAATATACGTTATTTTAAGCAAAAAATGTTCTGAGATTTTTTTTCTAAAAATGCTTATTAAAAAAGTTATGATTTTTTTAAGTATCATTTTTGCAATTTTTTTATCAATTCGTTTTGCAATTTATTCTCGAAAACTATAGGTGCTACATAAAATTTTGTATGAACCTTTTTTACTCAAAATTAGTCAAAGAATCGGTTAATATTTTTTGAACTTAAGAAATTAAAGTTCTTAAAATATTATTTTTTTATTAACAAATTTAAACAAATAAATAAAACATCGTGTCACGTGTATAATATGACGAGTCAGGAGAAATGCAGGTGCAAATTCTGCACACATCATATGGGGAATTTGTTACAAACTGAGATAACAACGGAAATAAAGATTGTCTTCCAATTATTGTCAACAGTATGAATCTGTAAAGGTGCAGCATTAATTTGATGTATAAAGAGATACAATCAGTTTAAGTTGACTAAATTACTTTCTTCTCAATGACTCTCAAGGTTAGGTCATCTGTATCGACAATATATATAATAATACATTTACGGGTAAACATTTTTGCCACTTTTCGTTACAATGGGCGCTGGGATCACTTCATATACACTGAGAGAATACATCGGTCAGACTTGCTGAACTGTTCCGTAGTTTTGACCGAAGAGAGTTCGGTAGTATGTATACGGCAAGAATAGCGGAACAAGTTCGGCAGCTGAGTCTTCGTACGTCGCGCTACACTCTTAACCTCACTTTTTCACAAATAATGAATATTTTAATGAATTTCTTATTCTTTTGTTACTGTAACCTTTTTAAATATGATTAGTTAGTCTAAGTTACATTTTCGATGTTCTGCTTTAACCTTACTTCTGTTTTACCTTATCATAAACGTGATAATGAGGCTACAATAAAGCGCAACACCACACATCACTTTTAATACACATCCACCAAAACAGCCGAACTGTTCCGCAGTTTTTACCAAACTCCTCAGTAAGAATGACAGACTATGGCCTCCGCAAACTTAGCAATGCTACTTCGGCAAGCCTAACTGAACCATTCTCTCAGTGTATACCCCCCAAGCAGTCGCTCACCGCGAATACTCGAAACAAAGCGAGGCTTCCGGTGCGGACGAATAGCACAGTGGATTGCGTGTTCGCCTGTTGACGAGGTCAAAAACAAGCTTGGGTTCGAATCTCCCCTCGGGCGAATTCGTCCGCCTCTTTATAATTTAATTAGCCAAATATAAAATCGTAACATTCGATAAACTTCAATTTTTCATCTTAAAAAAAAATTGAATCCGATTCTTTTACTAGCTTGGAGTAAAAAAGGTTTCACAAAATTTTACGTAGCACCTTCAGTTACCGAAAAAAAAAATGCCGAAAATAGATACAAAAATTTAGAAAATGAAACTTTAAAAAATCAGAACTTTTTAACTAAGCATTTTTAGAAAAAAGATCTAAGAACATTTCTTGCTTAAAATAACCTATAATTTAATAAAAAAATACTTCCAGGCTGATAAATTAATTGTATACCACTCTAACCTCAAAATCACAACTTTGATATGATTTTTCGGTGCTCATGGTATAAAATACGGTTTGAAATTAGTGCGTACGTAGATTTCCTGCTGAAAATAGGTTTTTAAAATTCATTAAAATACATAGAGCTGATATTCAATAAATTTGAAAGACCGTTCTTGATCATACTTCTACCTATTAAAGATAATTACAAAACATACAGGTTATTAGAAACCATTTAAAACAATTAAAAGTCATATGATATAGTTAAAAATTTTCTATAAACTTTAGTTGGTTTTTAATCATGAAATTCAATAATATTTAATTAAATTTAATGACCTTTAATTAACTTTATCACAAATGAAAAACTAATGAAAATCAATAGTCAAAAGTATGATCAAGAACGGTCTTTAAAATGCATAAGCAATTGTTTTTAATTATTTTCTATCGATTTTTTATGACTTTGAATAACTTTGAAAATTTATTATTTATAACTTTCAATAATCTTTAGTTGGTTTTCAATAATTAAATTCAATGACAATTAATAACATTTTTGCTGATTGAAATTTATTTAGGCGAAAATAATTTAAAGACGTAGGAATTCATTGGACGTTATTCAGAAAAAAACATTAAAATTCATTCATTTAATTGTTTTTAATAAATTTATGCAAGTGCATTAAAGTTTATTAAAATATATAAAGGTATATACTTAAATTGAACATTAAAATTTTGTTATAAAATTAAGTATAAAAATTCATTAAAGTTAATTCAATATTTTTAAAGTTAAGTCATGGTTTGATAATTGAAATGTCGATGTTCATTGGAGTTATAGAAATTAATTAAAAATGATTGGACTTTAAAAAATTTTATGAAATATAAAAACATATTTTCAGCAGGGTTATTTCACCCTCGCTTCGCTCGAGCGAAAAACGTCGCATGAGGCAAATAATCTACTTCCGCACCCGCGTCGAAATGTACTATTTTCTAATTTGTTTTTTAACACACCCCGCCATAAAGCGCGTACTTTTTCCCCGCCGAGCAGGGAAAAAAGTGCTACATTACTTCCCTACCCCCACTCTAGTTCCCGCCGCTACGCGCATGTGCCCTGGCCTTCGGCTCGGGCACAAACAGCGCGTGGCGCGGTGGGGACTAGAGCGAGGTTAGGGAGTTAATATGTAGCACTATTTTCCCTTTTTAGTGGTGAACGCGTACGTACTTTTTGGTAGATATGTTAAAAAATTGTATAATGCACGTGTGAATAAAGAACAGGCATTTACTGGCTCCTTTTTATTCCCTAGGTGCATAATATACTATTAACAATTGCTTTTTAACATAAGAAATGAGTATTTTCGTCTTTGGACATCCTGTTGCATACGGTAAGATACCCAGCTCCAGGACTAAAGATAATTATCATGAATTTCACAAGTAATATGTCAAAAGCTGAAGTTACGTAGTGCAGAAGAAATACATTTTTCGGTTTGATGCACCTCTATATGCCTCTTAAAAGTTGTTATTTTGTATGTAGTTACGACTTCGCCATCGAGCCACTGGTTACGTAACTTTCCAAAGCGGGGTATTTAAAAACTGGATCCAAAGCGGAGTATTTAAAAACTGGAAATTTCCAGTTTTTAAATACCCCACTGTGGAAAGTTACGTAACCAGTGGCTAGATGGCGAAGTCGCAACCACACACATATATATATATATATATATATATATATATATATATATATATATATATATTTATAATATTTCTTATCAAATAATTAAATACTTGTCAAAATTAAATTCTTATTTACTTAATGTAAGATCCAATCAAAAGAATCCGACCTTATTATTTGGCATTATATTAAGTAAATTTCAAACTTTGGAGGAACCTAAAGATGAAGTCCTCCGAAATTCTCCTTGTGGGAGATATTTCTAGTGATAAAATTGTCACCTTTCCAGCGTCAGGCATATTGAAAAATTAAAAAAATGAATTTTCGGCCCGGCCTACTGCACAGAACCTTACCAGACGTCATGTTTACTCCGTTCTGGAAATGCAATATATGTATACGTTAAGATTATGTTAGAAAATGAACTTCGATGCCATGTTTTTACGCGCTCTCAGATAATTTTCATAAAATACTTCAATATTAAATTGAAAAATAAATGTTTATAAGTATTATATTCAAGTAAAACTATTTTTTATGATTATTATAGTGTCTAAGCTTTTCATTACACCATTTAGGTAAAATAGTGCAAAAACCCAATTGTTATACGCAAATTGAATATACAAAAGCGTTTCTTCTACAAAGAACAGGTAGTTCAACCGTTATTTTATGTAAAAGATGACATGCCGTTACGGCAGATTCTTAACAATTTTCTTTTATAAATCATGAAAAAAATTAGATCGTTTACGTGAATACAACGAATATAGATGCATATGCGAGTTAATTCACATAAAATTAATACATACAATCGTGTATACCTATACTTATAAGGACAGTTTGTGAACAAGCATATAAGAATCACGAGTCGGCAAATAACGACTCCTCCATCCGTGATTTATTTATAAATGATGATCCGAAATTTATAAAGGTCTATACTGAAATTGAACATTCAAAATTTTGAATGTCAATTAATTATAAAAATTCATTAAAGTTGATTCAATATTATTAAAGTTAATTCATGGCTTGATAATTGAAATTTCGATGTTCATTGGAGTTATAGAAGTTAATTAAAAATGATTTGACTTTAAAAATTTTTAATGAATTTTAAAAACCTATTTTCAGCGAGGATACCTTATTAGGATAGCTTGTGTACAAGCATATAAGAATCACGGATGGAGTAGTCGGTATTTGCCGACTCGTGATTCTTATATGCTTGTACACAAGCTATCCTAATAAGGTATCCTCGCTGAAAATAGGTTTTTAAAATTCATTAAAAATTTTTAAAGTCAAATCATTTTTAATTAACTTCTATAACTCCAATGAACATCGAAATTTCAATTATCAAGCCATGAATTAACTTTAATAATATTGAATCAACTTTAATGAATTTTTATAATTAATTGACATTAAAAATTTTGAATGTTCAATTTCAGTATAGACCAATGAATTTCTATGTATTTAAATTATTTTCAACTAAATAATGTTGAATCATCAAAAATTTTATTAACGATAAATGAACTTCAATAACATTGAATCAACTTTTATGATGTTTTATAATTAATTAATATTAATTATTTTTAATGAGAAGTTTTGGTATACTTTATATGAACTTTAATGAAGTTTTATACACGTACTTACATTTTAGAAAACAATTAAACGAATGAATTTTAATTGTTTTTTTTCTGAATAACGGCCAATGAATTCCTACGTCTTTAAATTATTTTCGCCTAAATAAATTCTAATCAGCAAAAATGTTATTAATTGTCATTGAATTCAATTATTGAAAACCAACTAAAGATTATTGAAAGTTATAAATAATAAATTTTCAAAGTTATTCAAAGTCATAAAAAATCAATAGAAAATAATTAAAAACAATTGCTTATGCATTTTAAAGACCGTTCTTGATCATACTTTTGACTATTGATTTTCATTAGTTTTACATTTGTGATGAAGTTAATTAAAGGTCATTAAATTTAATTAAATATTATTGAATTTCATGATTAAAAACCAACTAAAGTTTATTGAAAATTTTTAACTATATCATATGACTTTTAATTGTTTTAAATGGTTTCTAATAACCTGTATGTTTTGTAATTATCTTTAATAGGTAGAAGTATGATCAAGAACGGTCTTTCAAATTTATTGAATATCAGCTCTATGTATTTTAATGAATTTTAAAAACCTATTTTCAGCAGGAAATCTACGTACGCACTAATTTCAAACCGTATTTTATACCATGAGCACCGAAAAATCATATCAAAGTTGTGATTTTGAGGTTAGAGTGGTATACAATTAATTTATCAGCCTGGAAGTATTTTTTTATGAAAATATAGGTTATTTTAAGCAAGAAATGTTCTTAGATCTTTTTTCTAAAAATGCTTAGTTAAAAAGTTCTGATTTTTTAAAGTTTCATTTTTGAAATTTTTGTATCAATTTTCGACATTTTTTTCTCGGTAACTGAAGGTGCTACGTAAAATTTTGTGAAACCTTTTTTACTCAAAGTTAGTAAAAGAATCGGATTCAATTTTTTTTAAGATGAAAAATTGAAGTTTATCGAATGTTACGATTTTATATTTGGCTAATTAAATTATAAAGAGGCGGACGAATTCGAAGTTTAACATCACCTTAATAGAAATACACGGGCAGGAATTTCCCCTATACAAAAATTTTACAACATTTTTTAAGTAAAATAACAGTTCAACAACCTTTTTTTTAGAAAAAACGGTTTTGTATGTTATATTTACGAAATAAATTGTTATAATTTGTAACCAATTAAATATTCCTTCTATAATAAATATCTTATAATCGTATACCCCTTATTTTTCTTTCTATTAAAATTATTTTGACAGTTAAGTTCTTAGGTAAATCCTGGCGTAAGTTATTACATAGGGGAGACTGGGGTATAACGGATCACTAAAATGAAATGTGCTCTAAAAACTACGTAAAAAATGTAATTCAATAAAAAAAATTCTTTCTGTTCTTTGCATAGCAAAGAACATTTTTTACGATACTACTAAACTACTCTTAATATAATATAAAAGTACTAAATATAATTATTATCCGAATACATTGAAAATCACGATGATCAAAATTACAGAGATATAATGAAATGTTGGTTATTTTTAGCAGGACGGTACATAGAAAACATTATTAATTTTTTAAATTATTGTTATCATTATAACTTACAGAAATTGCTACCTAAATAAAAAGCTATTTTTACAATATTTCTATTTTTAAAATTCGTTCTGCATGGTAACGATTAATGGGAAAGGGTAAATTAACTCTTAAATAGATGACGCCACTTTTGAAGCAAAGTTATCAAATCTGCTCCGTTATACCCCAGTCTCCCCTATGTTCTTCGTTGAAATTCACACGTAAGAACTTACTTAAAAAATTATGTATTATTTTTAGTAGTATATAAGTATTTAATCATTCATTATGTACTTAAATTCTTAATATCCAAGATATTATCTAAGATTAATGTATTAATTAATCATGGAAAAAAGGTTTGATTTAGCAAGAGACAACAATAAATGCCTAAAGAAAAGCAAGCTCAAGTCTTATAGCATACTGTCGAATTGCAGGGACGAGGCCGAGAGGCTCGGCAGGGCGCTAGGCTGCAAGCTCCTGCGCACCTCCGTCAAGGAGGATATCGGTGTCATGAACGTCTTCCGGCACCTGGCCTCGCGCTGTCTCTATGAGATGCGTCGCTACGAGGACGAGGATGACTTCAGGCTCTACTCATCCAACCCACGAGCGCCCTCCGTTATAAGTGAGTTACTTTTATCGCTTTCCCCCGCGCAATTCTACAAGCTCAAAACATAATTTTATTCGTTTACCAACAATTTTCGCAACTTTAAACAAGGTAATCCAATCCCGAGGACTGGGCATTTAACCATTTAATTATGCTCCCTACTCAGAGTACAAATTCTCATAAACATAACACATGTTCATAAACATGAAAATTGTATAAAGTGTCCTAGTGGAAATAATTTCTGTTTGAACAATGTGCCAAAGTATTTAATATGGCTGTTTAAATTTTGAAAAGCCATATTTATTCAGCAAACACTTGACCTCAAATTTTAAAAGAGCACATTAAACCTTCGGGAAAATCAGTTTGGTTCATTCATTTTATTTATTAATTTAGTACGCATTTCTAGTCGAAAAAGCAATTGGCACCTAAAAGTAAATAATGTAGGTAAATCTCATGTATACCATATAAGATCGTATTTAATTTTATTTTGTGGCGTATATTCCATATATTCTGAAAAACGAAAAAAATTTACGATTCTATAATGAAATAGAGAACTATAAATATTTTTCTCTCTAAGATTAATCAGCATGATTGATTTACACGCTCAGCAAAAGGTTCATTTACACGCAATTACTTCTATATTATCACTTTATAGTAAGCTTTATTTTCACTTCGAAAATCGAATTAAATTAACTATGCTGTTTGGAACAAATACAATTTTTTCCCTCAAACTTTTTGCGAGTTCTTGTCTAAGAGTTTTTTTATTTCTTACCTTACTTGATGGTGTACGCGGTCATCATTAGGGACAGTAAAAGTGGGAGTTTCAGGCGCTTGAGGAAACAGATAGGACGCCGGAGGTGCATGACGAACCGAACAGCTTATGGGGGGTTATCGAAAAAACGGTAAAAGAGGCCGCGAAGAAAGTGGTGGGTAAAAAGAAGAAGCCAAAGAGCAAACCATGGTTTGACGAAGAGTGCAAACTGTGGTTTGAAAGGCGCAAAAAGGCTAAATTAGACAGCTTACACAATGGAAGTGATAGGGCCGTAGAAGTGCATCGTAACATGAGAAAAAAAAACTGGCGTGATATACAGGAATAAGAAGCGAGAGTATCAAAAGAACGAAATTAGGAGGATAGAAACAAACAGTAAGGGAAATAACCTCCGCAAAATGTACAAAGGAATAAAAACCCTTAGAAACGGAGTAAAGCGCAGTTGTTGATGAAAGATGAGGACGGGAACCTTGTAACAAGCGAAAACGAACTGTTGTCGTTGTGGAGAAGCTACTTTGATAAGTTACTAAATAAAATACGGGGGCACCGCGCTTACTTTCAAAATTTATATACTAGTATATGCCATCTGGAAATATGAAACAATAACGGAAAACTGGAAAGAATCTATCATTATACCGATTTTTAAAAAGGGGAATAAGACAGACTGCAATAAGTATAGGGGTATTTCACTCGTAGCAATGTGCTACAAAATTTTGTCAAATGTAATACAAGCCAGGCTTACTCCATTCGCAGAAGATATAATAGGAGATTATCAGTGTGGATGCCGGCACCAACAGATCGACGAGCGATCAAATATTTACTATAAGACAGCTATTACAGAAAAAGTGGAAATTTTGTGAAACCATGCATCAGTTATTTGTAGATTTTAAAAAAGCATACGATTCTATTAAGCGAAGCAAAATGTACTAAATCCTTGTACTTCTCGATGTACCGAAGAAACTCATGAAACTAATTCAAATATGTTTAAGCGGAAGCAGAGGAAAAGTCCGAATAGGCGGTAATGTATCCGAATCCTTCATGATACGCGACGGTTTGAAACAGGGTGACGGGCTCTCCACGGTGCTCTCTAACTTAACGTTAGAGTATGTTGTTAGAAAAATGCAGGTTAAGGGGTGTGACGGATGGTTGGTGGGGTCCTCCTGTGCCGCCAGGGAAAGGCGCGCAGGAATTGAGGAGACAGGGCTTTTGGGTAATCGCGGCTTTATTTGGCCCGAGCACCTCTCGTCGTGAGTGCCGCCGGCTATCTGCTGCCCGCTCGCGGTCGCATCGCGACTCGCCAACGGTCCCGCGCGCAAAAGGTGCAAGTACTGCACTTTTGCGCGTAAGAACACTGGAGCAGCGTCGGGCAGAGCTGACTGCGCGTCTTGCACGCATCCGCTCTGCGATAAGGAGCTGCCACGGAGAGCCAGAAGCTCATCCGTGACAGGGGGCACACCACCTTTAAAATGTGAATCCGTAAGATTCCAAGTCTACGCATGGATGGATTGGGCTAAAAATTTATGGAGATACTTATTATAGTAGTACTTTTAGTATGAACGTAGGGATTTTGATTTGAACGAGTAGAAAATTTTTTACATCTATAAAAGTGATAAAATTATTAAAAAATAAGTGTTATATTGACAATGTTCATATAAAAAAATACTTCTACTCGCTCAAATCAAAATCCCTACGTTCATACTAAAAGTACTACTATAATGAGTATCTCCATAAATTTTTAGCCCAATCCATCCATGCGTAGACTTAGAATCTTACGGACAGTGCTTAAAGTCTTCGAAAACAGTCTGGTTTGCCAAGGAGGCATAGAAGGTCCAACGAAGGTAAAAAATATACAAATTGGTAGGTTTTTATGTATACTTTCAGGGAAAAAAAACCCTTATTAAAATAAATATCGAAATAAAAATTCCTAATCAATTTTTTTGTTTCACATTTTAAAGGTGTGTGCTCCCTTAACGAACTAGGTGCATCACTTAATGGAACAACGCAGATACTAGGCTATGCAGATGATTTAGATATAGTGGGGATGATAGGGAAACGGTAGCAAGAAACGCGGAAATCCTCATAAAAGCGGCGGAGGAGATAGGGCTAGAAGTGGGTGAATCAAAAACAAAATATATGGTTATGGATATACTAGGCATCTTCAAAGGGGAGAGAGATCTTAGAGTAGGAAATTTTAAATAAAAAACTATAAATTATAGAAACGAGACTAAAGCCGAGATAAACAAGAGACTCCGTTCGGGTAAAGCCTGCTTCTACACCGTGAGTAAATTACTGAAGTCAAGGCTGCTGTCAAAAAACGTCGAAATAAGGGTATATAGGACTATAATACTGCCGGTGGTTCTGTACGAGTGCGAAACGTGGACGCTCACTAAAGCGAAGGAAAACCGTTTTAGGGTTCTTGAAAATAAGGTTATGCGAAAAATATACGGGCCGAAGAAAGATGAGGAAAACGGAGAATGGAGGAAACTGCACAATGACGAGTTGCACCATCGGTATGCGTCACCGAATATTAACAGAATAATAAAATCGCGCAGGTTAGGATGGGCAGGACACGTAGCAAGAATGGAAGACGACCGTACGTCAGTGCGCAGATGGGAAGACAACGTGAAAATGGATCTAATAGAAATTGGGCGGGAGGGTGCTTCATGGGTGGGGTTAGCACAAGATAGGGATGCGTGGAAGGCTTGCGTAGATGAAGCGATGAACTTACGAGTTCCAAGTGCTAATAAAAAAAAAATCTCGAAACTCTATGATGGCAAATCGTTTATAAAAT